>OX578133.1:188053800-188406300 GCA_951213105.1 Amaurobius ferox
GAGATTACTTCTGAAATTGTTGAATCGGTATACACTCTGGCCTTTCGCTGCCGAGACGTACTGCGACGTCCTGTGACGTCCCAAAGTCACAGTGTGACGTAAATCTTGCGTCACTGTGAAAAAAAATGCTGTTAGGGAAGCCCCTACCTCAGGCCAAAATAACAGTATGTGCCCTTAACAACCGCCAAGAACGAACTGTCCACAGAGCGGCAGTAGTGGTTGTTAAGAGCGCATACTGTTACTTTGACCTGAAAAAGGTGGCTTATAATGCTATCGAAGCAACTGTACTCACCTAACTGATATATATATATATATGCTTTCCACAAGGAAGTTTTGTAGGTTATTATCTGACAAGCAGCAGTTTTGGCGTGGGAAAACCGAGTGGTTAAGTCACGGGGATTGTACTCGGAGGATCCGAGTTCGATTTCCGGCTTTGTCTAAACTGTCTCCGTGTACGAGCACGTTAAATTTGTAGGTTTGAAAGTCCTTCCGAGTGGTTGGTAGCAAAGGAAGGAGGGTCGGTCCCTGTGGATGTCGCCCCACTGGGTTCCGGTTTAAATTAGATGGCACTGTCTCAGCGGTCTAAACAGATATCTTACACCTTTGGGTAGCCGGCCACACATTTTACTGCCGTAAGCCTTTGGGTTGGCTGTATGATCTGGGCCTTCAACACCTTTGGGTAGATGGAACGGGCTGGGTCGAAAGCAAGAAATCAGCAGATTTATTAATTGTATGATAAATATTTTTAATCTTTTTAGGCCTCCACCACTCTACTTTACCACTTATATAACTTGAGCTCCTTGATTCCTGAACTCACTCCCTTCTTGATGTACCAGATGCCATCATCTACGCATTGCATTTTCTCCCTTCGAGGAGCAATTAGGGGTTGAAAGTGAAGAACTGCTCAATCCTTCACGTTATGCTCTCCAGTCACTGTTGTTGATATATTGTTGATATCAGACCCAGATATAGTCGGTGGGATCTCCATAGAGATTTCCCAGTGGGTCTGGGCCATTGCATTTAAATTTTTCCTTAATCTATATGTTGAACCCGTTTTTCCTGAGCCAATCTCGGAGCTAGTATCAGGGCTTGCTCCACACCACACCCACTGAGGGTAAAATATGATAAAGTTTCAAAACGATAAAGTCAAAAGCTGGAGTTATGGTATGTAACGAAACCTTAAGATTTCGTCACATATAAATTTATATGAATCTGGATGTCCATGCCATCATGTG
This sequence comes from Amaurobius ferox, assembly GCA_951213105.1. NCBI lineage: Eukaryota > Metazoa > Arthropoda > Arachnida > Araneae > Amaurobiidae > Amaurobius > Amaurobius ferox. The sequence continues at coordinate 188,055,036 of OX578133.1, forward strand.
AATAAGATATGTAAAAACAAGTTTCATTAAGAAAAGATAAACGTGTAAATGAAGGGCTTTGAGCACCAACATGATTAGAGACACTTTTTGCCAAACTAGGATTTTTCCATCAAATAACACCTAACTGTATATAGCAATGTCTGGAAACATCCAATTTTTATTAAAATTATAGCATTGTCATGTTTCATCAATCCCTTTAAATAAAAGTTCTAATATAGTTATATTATTTAATTCAAAAACACCAATCAGTACAATTTCATAGAATGTAACAAACAAAACCATTTGAATTGAATGTGCACTCTTTCTAGAGTGCAAAAATGGGACTTGGCACTCCGCCTTCTGTCCCAAGGGGAATACAAAACCATTATAACATATGTACTTATCAGTGTTGCGGTTAAAGCAAAATCTGCATGTTTAATATAATATGCAGGTCTTTTAGCAGCTTGGGGATTTCTCACGCAAAAAGAATTTTTTCTGTTTTATTTTAAATTTATCCATGAGAAATAAGTATGTTTATATATAATTATAAATCGAAATATAACCTTTGAGAATTGCACAAAAATATTGCGTTCTTTTTTCATCACAAACCAAAATGAAACCTTTATTAACAGAACCAAAACATCACATTCACACTGCCTTCGACACCACCAACATCACTCACCTCAGATCACACCAGTCACCACCCTCTGAAATCTTAAAATGGGATGTTCAACAGTCGAGCGCAGTGAAATATTGAGCACGTGGCGCGAAATGATGTTTTTAAGATCAGGCAAGGTTTTCGAGTTGTCACGGCTGATACTCCGTGGTTACCATTTATAGTCATTACTGGAGAGAGACAGCTATTTTTTGGAACTGCCAATCCCATGACTGTAAATATTCCGTTTCGCTTTGAATTAAGTGGTCAGTCGAAAAACTTCTGGTAACCAGGAGTTTTTGCCATTAGCGTAAACATGTTTCCTGGGAGTAAAAAGGAGCTTGGGTTTGTGTGCAAGATAGTTTACGGCGCTATGGTAAGGAAGATGTGAACAAGACTGAACTGAAATGTGACATTTACGTGATAGGATTTTCTTTCAATTATTTTTATGTTTAAACTGGTATTTAGTAAAATATGAAGTTAGAAAAATATCTTGAAATTTCCCAGAGGGGACGAAGCCCCCTCTGGAAAAGTTCAGCGGGGGCTTGTGCCTTGTGCCCCCCTCGTAATCGGCCCCTTCGTGACTGAAATAAGCACGTTTAAAAAGCCACCTTTTTAAATGAGTACGTTTCTGTTAGAGCGATTTACGCTTGTACGCCAACTTTAAAGTCAGCAAGCTCTGTGAAGTAGTCTTATGTTTGCGGAGCTTTATTTTCTATTGCTTCGTGAGTGGAATATTTCCCTTTAATTTGTTAAGACTGCACTCTCATAGAGCCGTTATACATTGCGGTCATAATTAAAGTTCCCCTATTCAGTGCTGCATACAGCCGTAACTATTCATCAGAAAATTATAAAACTTAGGGTACTTCTAAATAATGGGATGGGAAAGACATTTAGCGAAAAAAAAATAGTTACAAATATCGTCACTAGAGGGCGTATTACTGTAAAACTACCACACATACAAGTTTTTGCAACAACGTCACTTATCAGCTGTGCACTATAAAATGATAAACATTCGCGGAAGAATTGTTTTGTTTTCAGTATCTTCGCTGCTCAAAATGACTTTGAGTTTACACGATCGTTCTTTGTTAGTAACTCTTTTATCAAAACGGTGATTCTATACCAGAAGCTTTGCAGAAATTTCGGAGTTTGAAGGGGCTTCGAACTGGTCCAATCACTTCTAAAGGACTCCGGAAAATGATACAAAATTTAAAGCGACAGGGTCGTTGGCTGTTCGTCCTAAAAGAGGAAGAAAAGCAGTTTCTACAGAGGTTGTGGAGGAGGTTGCGGTTCAAGTGGAACAGGACAGGCAAGCACTAGTGTTCGCCGATCGTCGTGGCTCAAAAGTGTTGGATAGGCCATCTTCTACTGTCCATAAGATCTTCCGGAATATCATTCGTACAAACTTGCAGTTGCTCAGCAGTTGCTTTCACAAGATTTTGACGCACAACTAACGTTCTCACTAAGGCTCCTATATAGTATATATAGGAGCCTTAGCTTTCGCTACAGTTTCTTACTCGCTGTGAAATCGATTCTGAGCGGCCTTGGAACATCTTGTGGTCAGACGAAGCGCATTTTCATTTGAACGGCTCAGGGAATATGCACAACTGCAGAAAATCCCCGCTCGATCTTAAAGACTCCGTTACATTCCTCAAAAATAACGGTATGGTGTGGATTTTCTGCATCATTCATTTATTCTGGGTCCCTACTTTTTCGAGGAGTTAACTCCATCAGGTCCAGTGACATGCTCCAGCAACGGGACGCGGTATGCGCATCGCTGTTAGAGAACTCAATTGTTCCGGCTTTGCAAGCACGTCAATGCCTTAACCGAGCAGTCTTTATGCAAAACGGAGCTACTCCACACATTGCATGTTGTGTTAAAGATGGTCTTAAAAAACATTTTACAGAAAAAAGGGTCATAAGCCGTCACCCGTAATGCTTGGCCTGCCCGATACCCAGACCTAAATTCATGCGATTTTTGACTCTGGGGATATTTGAAAGATCTCGTCGACTTATTTGGTCTACCTAAGGAGATATCTGTAATTAATCCTTGATTCTAAATAACAGTGCCGTCTTTACAGGTGGCATTCATTCCGTTTGAATCTGCAAACCCCGCAGGTAGCTTAATTCCTGGTGAGCGCCGGACGTTTGGCAGCCAACAGTACCAAGTCATTTGAGCCCGGAAAGCTAGAATTATGAATTATGAGAAAATATCGGATTCGTAGGAACCTTGTGAAAAAATGATTGCGTTTTGTAGGAGGCCTTGGGATATGTTCAACTATGGTGATCACCATATCGAACATGAGTTACTGTAATTACAAGTCAATAATGTAGCTAAATGTATAATTGTTTAATGAAATATAAATATGCCCTCTAGTGGTGATATTTGAAACTAAATTTTTTTTTTACTAAATGTCTTTCCCATCTCTTTATTAAGGGGTACCTAAAGTTTCATAATTTTCTGATGAATAGTTACGGCTGTATGCAGCTCTGAATAGGGGGACTTTAATTATCTACACCTTATACAAGAGACCGGCATTTTTTTCAGCAAATTCTTTCGTAATTTCGAGGGACAAATCTGCAGCAACTGCAACTGTTGCTCTTGGGTTAACGTCATCTTTGTAAAAGTGAGACAACAACGCCATTTCATTGCGTTTTTATGCAAAAACTTTATTGCATGTTTCAGTTTTCACACATACTGTGTCTGCCTCGGTAAAATGTTCGTGCGCAAGGGTCATTCCTCAGGAGTTTTATCTATAAACAAATACTAATACGGATTTTTAGTGGAGTCTTCATATATTTCTTGGAAATACTGATTCTGTCTTGGGTACAGCTGTTTTCCTAAATGCGTGATTTGACTCAGATCCCTCCGATTTTTTCAAAGAAAGAGGTAGTGGGCGTTCAAAGTAATTTCACGCATTTCTTATCCTTTGTGAATTTTTTTTGCGCAATGAACACGACACATAGATTCAAATGATGGCTTCATTTGGTAAACAAGTGCGTTAAGCGTTTGTCGTTACCACACTCCCTCATCAGATCGTTTATAATAAATTGTGTGTTCGATTCCAGATACTCTCGATAATTCCCGGGCAGCCCTTCCACAAAAGTAACATCAGGGATTTCGTAGTAAAGAGGTTGATGGATCCCATAAAGCCACACAATTTTATCGGAGGGGGAGGGGTGAAAACATCTCCAGCTTGTGTTTTAACAAATCCCGAACAAAGAAACGTTTTCCTCAATCCGTGAGGCTCAAAATGACTATCGTGAAAGGGTGTTGCCAGGGCCGTAGCCAGATACGAAAGTGAAGAGGGGCTGGAGTGAAATTGAAGTGGGGCTCAACTATGTATGCTTTTAACGAAGTGCTATTAGTACTTCGCCAAATATATACACTCTACGTGACGTGACAGAGCCTCGGCCACTCAAGCGATTACTGCAAACCCTTGGGTCAGTCGAGTGGTCTGGGTCTTCCACTACGTGACAGTGGGGCGCGGTAGCCCATTGGTTAGCGCGCTGGAGTTGCACTCGGTAGGCCCGGGTTCGATTCCAGCCACTGCCAAAACTGCCGCCGTGTTCATGCGGAGTACGATCACGTTAAACATGTGGGTCCGAAAGTCCTTCCGAGATGTTGGTGGTAGGGGAAGGAGGGTACGGTCCCTGTGGATGCCTCCCCCACTGGGTTCCGGTCGAAATTGGGTGGCACTTCCCGACCGTCCAAACAGTTACCTTACACCTTTCTGGTAGGTCGGACGGTCTGGGTTTCAACAACAACAACTACGTGACAGTGAAAATAGGACACCGAAAAGGAGTGGGCAGAACGTGATGAAAATCGGCAAACTGCCGTGTGTGATCGGGCGTTATCCTGCTGGTAAATGGCACCCCTGAAGGAAGGGTAATGTCACCGACCGCAGCACGTCATCCAAGTATCATTGGATCCTCATAGTGCTCTCAATACGGACCAGAGGTGACCTGCTATCGTAGGCGATGGCACCCCAAACCATGATGCCGCGTTGTCGTGCTGTGTGATGTTTCACAGATGTGCCCGGATTGGATCTGTCACCACTTCGGCGCCAGACTTGTACACGGCGATTGTCATTGCTAAAACAGAAGCGTGACTCGTCTGAGAACCATTCCCTGTGCCATTCCGCCGTCCACGTGGATCTATCCCGACACCATTACAAACGGAGGCATCTGTGCTATTGGATCAATGGCAGTCTTCTTAACAGACGTCATGAGTGTAGGTCGCCGGCAACTAATCGGCGGATAATGGTCCTGGTCGATATGGGAGAATCAAGGGTGTCCTGCACATGCTGCAAAAGAGCGAAGGAAGTGACCTGCGGGGCCACCAACGCTTGCCGGCGGATGCATTGGTCTACTCGTGCTGACGTCGCTCTGGTCGTACCGGCACCCCCTCAAATGTGCTACATTCCCTTGCTCCAACCATCTTCGCCACAGCCGGTGCACCGTGGACGTGTGTAGGTGGCTATCTACTGAGACTTGACGTATGGACAAACCTGCCCTTCTGTGTTTGATCACCATATCCCTCGCGAATCGTCTGCTGGAACTGCCTCGGTTGGTGGCGGCCTGACAATCTCTGCTACTACACGTTTCCACTGAGACAAAAAATTGCAAAATGATTTCCCTGGCAGACAAAGCGACGCGACTATTGCCGATTCTGCAAATTTCTTCCTTTATATCTCACTCAACGTGTGTGGGACAGCTGAGCATTTCGCATCATTTACATAACTCGGTGAGCTGTGTCTACCCTGCAATTTGCATATTTTTCGGCCCACGCCTTCTTGGTTTCTCATTTTCACTTAGTGTAAAATATAGCAGTTATATAAGGTGCGTCTCTAAAGATTATGCACTTTAGTATAAGCAATGGATATCAGAAGAAGAAAATAAGAAATGCAATTTCATTGCTATATATTTAACTAGCCGCCTTCGGTGACCAGCCTGTTCGCTACCCTTGAAAATTCTGACCGTGGCAAATTCCCTGGCGCCATAACCCCGTGGAATTGTTGTTGAGATCCAGACCATCCGACCTACCAGAAAGGTGTTGAAGGTGTTGAAGACCCAGACCGTCCGACTCGTCCTGAGGACTTGAGCATCTATTTGGACGGCCGGTACCAGAAAGGTGTAAGGTAACTATTTGGAAGGCCAGAAAGTGCCACCCAATTTAGACCGGAACCCAGTGGGGGAGGAATCCACAGAAACCCTACCCTCCTTCCCCTACCACCAACCTCTTGGAAGGACTTACGGACCCACATGTTTAACGTGATCGTACTCCATGTGAACACGACGGCAGTTTTGGCAGTGGCGGGAATCGAACCCGGTCCTACCGAGTGCAATTCCCGTGGGCTAACCACTGGGCTACCGTGGCCTCAACCCCGTGGAGTTAACAAAGTTTGGTTTAGTTTAATGGCGTTAAAACTAATATTGAAATTTTAAGGCACCGCGACAATCTCCATAACTTTCTTTTTATTTATTTTTTATTTCTTCAGTATTTAGGTTTTTCATTGTGGTCCTAACCACCACCCGATGTAAACAATACATCGCCACAATTCAATCCAGCAAAATGAGCCAAAAACCTTATAAAAAGCAAACACTAAATTCGGTTTTTAATTGTCTCCAGGCCAAAAACCGTACAAAAAGCAAACACTATACGGTTTTTAATTGTCCCTAGGCCAAAAACCGTATGAAAAGCAATCACTGATGATATTTGCAAATATAATTTAATACCCATGCGAATATCCTCATCACGATAAATATATCAGCAAGATACCACCAAACATCTGCTAGGATCACCAACCGTTTACATAGCAACACTGTGCGTCTGCGCGCGCATGTGGATGAAAAATCGAACTACTTGGGTCGTTTTGCTGGGAAATTGAAAATCATGACTTCCTCAAAATCCGAATCCTGCGGAAATTTTTTCATATTTTTGACTAGATTGGGCTTGTAAGAATGCCTGATGTTTGAGCTTTCTAAAAATGTAAATTATTAGTTGAAATTGTCGGTACTTTTCCCGATGCGAGGATTTAAAACAAAAGTACGTTTTTTTTAGCCAAAAGTGCTTTTGTTTTAAAGTCTTTAAAAAATATTAGAATTCGTCCCTGAGATTTGAAATTGATATATTTTTACTCGCAATTGTCTGCTCTTTCCGGTCGTGTGATGTGTTTTTTATTCTACGACGTCTGGATGGTGGAGAAAAAAGGGGGGAAAATGGGAAAAACGGTCGAAATCGCATAAAACATTAACAAAAAGAATAATTCAAATTTTAAAAATCGTTTGTCACGTGTCACCTTCCCACCCCTGCGGGTCTCCGATTGCCAAATTTCGTAGCTCTGCGACGCGCGGTCGCTAAGCCTATAGTGTATAAGCCAGAGACACAGACAGACATTGCCTTTTATTATTTAAGACTAGCCGCCTTCGGCGACCATCCTGTTGGCTACCCTTGAAAATTCTGACCGTGGCAAACTCGATGGCGCGACCTACCAGAGAGGTGTAAGGTAACTATTTGGACGGCCAGGAAGTGCCACTCAATTTAGACCGGAACCCAGTGGGGCAGGCATCTACAGGGACCGTACCCTCCATCCCCTACCACCAACCTATCGGAAGGACTTACGGACCCACATGTTTATCGTGATCGTACTCCGCGTGAACACGGCGGCAGTTTTGGCAGTGGCGGGAATCGAACCCGGGCCTACCGAGTGCAATTCCCGCGCGCTAACCACTGGGTTACCGCGCCACTGGGTTGTGGCGGGAATCGAACCCGAGCCTGCCGAGTGCAATTCCAGTGCGCTAACCACTGGACTACCGCGCTCTCCATGACAATCTCCATAACTTTATTTTTATTCACCCAATTTAGACCGGAGCCCAGTGGGGGAGGCATGCACAGGTACTGTACCCTCCTTCCCCTTCCACCAACCTCTCGGGAGGACTTACGGACCCACATGGTTAACGTGATAGTACTCCGCGTGAACACGGAGGCAGTATTGGCAGTGGCGGGAATCGAACCCGGGCCTACCGAGTGCAATTCCCGCGCGCTAACCACTGGGTTACCGTGCCCTCCGCGACAATCTCCATAATCCGCGCGGTCGCTGAACCTATAGTGTATAAGACACATACACACACACACACAGTCATTGTCTTTTATTATTTAAGATAACGACTAATAAACAATATAAGACCATGAACATACTTGTTTGATTTGCAGGTTTCAATAAACGAAGTAAACACAAAAAAAAAAACTTGTTTCAAAAGTTTATGCACAAGTAACAAGAAACGTGAAAAATCAAAATAAATTATGCAAATAAGGTAGTAATTTGCATAAAACAGTTCTGCAGACGTTTGCCCACTATATATTGCTGCGTTTCACCTCTCACCATTCAGTACAATGCCGCGTATGAAGCAGTTTACAAAAGACGAAGTGTTGAAGACCCAGACCGTCCGACTCGTCCAGAGGACTTAGAGCAACTGTTTGGACGGCCGGAAAAGACGAAGTGTGTAATTTTTGGAGATAAGCTTATGGAAAGTCTGTTCTTGATATCGGGAAAATATTAAATCGGTCAAAACGAGGCATTTATGCTGTGTTACAAAAAGAGCACGATTATAAAGTGAAAGATAGATCACGCCGTCCAAAATGTACCAGTTCTTGAGATAACAGAAAACTTTTTCGTCTAGTATCGACTCAATAACTGTCGTTATCTGAAATACAAAGTGAATCGGGTTTAAAAGTGTCGATCTAATTCACAGACGTTTACAACGTAATTGCAATATAATGCTCGCACGTATAAAGCGAATTCCGAGTATAACTGGAAATCACAAATTACGTCGTATGGAATGGCGCTATCCTATGGGTGCCCATGGCAAGGGCGTCCATAGAACTTTTTCTAGCAAGGCAAATTCAAGGATGATACGTACAATAAATATAGACTAGCTTAATACCTACATTTGTGACCTTGAATGTCCAGGAAGAGTAACTAGCCCATCGTCCTTCCCTATGGGTGCCCATGAGAGCAAATGAGTAAAGTTTTAGCTTCCAATGAGACTTCTGTATGGTCTGGAAAGACTTTTTGGCATTCCCACGTATTTTGTCTGCCCTTAGGAGAGAAATAAAAAGATCTACCTCCGTTAGGTTCTGTCCCGTTGTCGACCCTATAAACATGGGCGCCAAGAGCACTTTTCCAAGGGGGAAACTCAAGAATGATACGTACAATATCGACTAGCTTGATACCTACATTAAGACCTTGAATGTCCAGGTCAGCGTTTAAGTTCCCCCTTTCCCTCCCCTATGGGCGCCCATTGCAAGGGCTCTCTGCTTATACTATTAACCTCAGCGCAGAACCTAACGGAACCAAAGTTTCGATTTCCCCAGGGGTGGAAAATAGAGTCTTACAGACACCCCAAAATTCTCCGCGACATAAAAGGTTGAAGCATTGAACACTTGTCATGGGATGACGCGGTAGCCTAGTGGTTAGCGCGGGGGAATTGTACTCGGTAGGCCAGGGTTCGATTCCCTCCACTGCCAAAACTGCCGCCGTGTTCATTCGGAGTACGATCACGTTACACATGTGGGTCCGTAAGTCCTTCCGAGAGGTTGGTGGTAGGGGAAGGAGGGTACAATCCCTGTGGATGCCTCCCCCACTGGGTTCCGGTCTAAATTGCGTGGCTCTGCCCGGCCGTCTAAACAGTTACCTTACACCTTTCTGGTAGGTCGGACGGTCTGGGTCTCAACAACAACACTTACCATGGGTGCCCATAGGAGATGTAGAACGTCTCAAATATAGGTATCAAGCCAATCAATACTGTAGTCACGACTTTGTGTTTGACCCCGCTGGAAAAAGTTCTATTGGCGCCCATAGGGAGCTCAAGTGTTCACTTGCCCTCCCGTGAACATTCAAGGCCACAAATGTAGGTGTCAAGCCAGTAAATATTGTACGTCTTATCCCACCTTGGAAATAGTTCTATGGACATCACAAATCCCTTGCATGCCCTCCTTCTAAAATGTTCGATGGACGCCCTTGCCATGGGCGCCCATAAAAATATTGCATGACCTCGGCACAGAACCTAACGGAGACGACGTTTCGATTCCCAGCGGTGGAAAATAGAATATTTCCAGACCCTCCAAAAGTCTCCGTGACATAAAAGTCTAAAACATTGCATACTTGACAAGGGCGCCAATAGGAGACGCAGAACGTCTCAAATATAGGTATCAAGCTATTCGATATTGTACATCTCATCCTTGAGTCTGCCCAAGCTGGAATAAGTTCCATTGGTGTTCTTACCATAGGCGCCCATAGAGCGCAAGGGACACTTGCCCTCCCGTGTACATTCAGGGTCACAAATGTGGCTATCAAGGTAGTAGATATTGTACGTCATATCCTTGAGTATGCCCTCATTGGAAAACTTCAATTGACTCCCTTGCCATGTCCGCCCATAGCGGATGTTGGATGTAACAAATATAGGTATTAAGCTAGTCGATATTGTAAATCTCGCCCTTAGTTTGCCTCGCTGGAATAAGTTCTATAGGCTCTCTTGCCATGGGCGCCCATAGTGGTGCGCGAGGGTACATTTACCATCCCGTGGGCGTTCGAGGTCACAAATGTAGTTATTAAGCTAGTCGATATTGTACGTCTCGTCCTTGAGTTTGCCTCACTGAAATAAGTTCTGTAAGCGCTCATAGGAGGAGCTTCGCGTTCACGTATGAATTCCCTTGCCATGGACACCCATAGGTGAACGTGAGGAGGCACTTGACCTCTTGTAGCCATTCAAGGTCACAAATATAGGTATTAAGCTAGTAGATATTGTACGTCTCATCCTTGAGCATATCCTCCTTGGAAAAAGTTCCCTGGGTGCCCTTGCCATGGGCGCCCATAAGGGATATGGAAAGCCACAAATGTAGGTATCAAGCTAATCGGTATTGAACATCTCATCCTTGAGTTTGCCCTTGTTGGAATAAGTTCTATGGGCGCCTTTGCCATGGGCGCCCATAGAGTAGCGCAAGGGGGCACTTGCCGTTCCGTGGACGTTTAATGTCGCAAATGTCGGTATCAAGCTAGTAGATATTGTACGTCTCATCCTTGAGTGTGCCCGCCTTGGAAAGAATTCTATGGACGCCCTTGCCATGGGCGCCCATAGGGAAGGTTACAAGCCAGAAATGTAGGTATCAAGCTAGTCGATATTGTACGTCTCATTCTTGAATTTGCCCTTACTGTAATAAGTTCTCTTGGTGCCCTTCCCAGGGGAGCCCATAGGGGAGCACAAATGGACACTTGCCGTCCCGTGGACGTTTAAGGTCACAAATATGGGTATCAAACTAGTAGATATTGTACGTCACATCCTTGAGCGCCCTCCTTGGAAAAGCTTCTATGAACGCCTTTGCCATGGGCGCCCATGGGAAATGTTTAAAGTCACAAATGTAAGCATCAAGCTAGTCGATATTTTACGTCTCGTGCTTGAGTTTGCCCCAGCTGGAATAATTTCTATAGGCGCTCTTGCCATGAGCGATCTTAGGGGAGCTCGAGGGGGGGGCATTTGCTCAACCGTGGACGTGCAAGTTCACAAATGTAGGTATCAAGCTAGTAGCTCTTTGCCGCTCATACTTGAATTTAGGCCATTCCAAGAAAAAATTTTATGGGCGCTCTTGTATCGTATTCCTTCGAATCAAGTTCGTCTTGCTGTTACCACACTATATTTTGATGGCACTATATTTTTGACTCTCTCTCTCATCAGTGTCCTAATCACGTTAATTACAGAATGTACTACCTAATTCCAATTTCTTACGAAATGCATCTATATATAAATTTCATGGCTATACGTACTTTCTCTCTCTCTCTTTTAAATATGTAATTTCAAATTATTCATGTCTTAGTAATCACAATGATTGCAAAATATTCTACCTGCTTTTAATTTTCTACAGAATGCATCTACATATAAAATTCCATAGTGATACGTGCATTCGAACCTCACAGATACACACACACTGATGGAGATATTTCCAAAAATGTTCGAAATGTGTTCATAATATTTTTAAATGCGCTTTTTCGTCTAAGTGTCGAATTAAAAATTATTCGGGAACTTCCTCTATACAATATTATTAGAAAATAATAAAATTATTCTTTTATTAAATCAACATTGAATTAATTTAATTCTAATCTAAGAGAAAATGCGTATTAAGCGTGTTTATATTGCTTAATTGTAAGTTGTATATCTATATCAAAAGAGAAAAGAAATTGCGGGAGTTTCTCGCGACCTAGAGATTACGTAGCTACAACTACAAGACGGATCTATCCAAAATCATCTCCACTTAGTAGAGATGGTTTTGGTCTATCTTGAATTTCCCGGGAGTTTATTGTGCTAACTCATCAAAGAGAAATAGATCCATCTATTCCTTCTCGATGTGCTAACTAGCCACACGTGATCGCAATCGCAGCGACTGGCTACAGACAGGTTTTCGTCTCAAGTCACGTGGCTCGAATTTGGCGAGATTCGGGCTGGTTTCTCCGGAACTTGCCAAGGGTGCGTCTACGACTGTAGATTTTGGAAACTCCCGACTTCTTTACTAGCGTAGAATCTCTTCCCTCTTTGGGGCGCAACGCGAGACGTGTCTTTTGGTACGAAAGTTGAGGCAGGTAGGGCTGTCCTGAAAATAATTATGGAGAGTATGCGGTGCTATCTCATTTAAAGAGTATTGAAATTGCGGGGTTTCAAGGGGCGGAGCCCCTGGTGGAAGGGTGCTGCCCCCCTTGAAAATTTTTGAATCATTTAGGCCATATAATTTCCATTTTTAAGCCCATAAAGCACTTCTATTGCAATATTAATAGCTTAATGCTTAACAGGACATATATTAATATATATATATATATTAATAGATTAACAGATATGGATCATTTTGTAACTTGGAACGCTTTCTATTTCTTTTCCTTTGCACTTACTTTTTACAAAAAACGGGGTGACTCGGCTTGGTGACGTCACCGCGCCGCGCTGACTAGCATTTGACAGGTCGTCTATCATGTATCCAAGCCCAAGGTGGCAGGTGCCACTTTCATCAGTTTTTCATTCCTCTCCTGGTCGTACGCAGGATATTATTTTGAGGTTTGGGGGGTTCAGGGTTTTTTCCTCATTTCCTCATTTGTTTCCATTCAAGTTTGTAAATGACTAGCAAGAAAAGGCTAAACTTTGTTGAAAGTTGCCCAAAAAACCAGCAATTACAAAAACTTGAGACAGTAGCAACTCGTGAGTTGGGGTTGTGGTAGGGCTGCAAATAAATTGTATCTTATACTAAACTAGCTTTTTAATACAGTAATATAATATAATTTACATAACAACATACTGATAAATATTTTATTTATTTATATACAAAAGACATTCTCCTATCTTCTCGACGAATGAACTCTTCAATAACTTTTTCATGGAAGTTTATAATTTTGTTCATTAAACTCTTCCCTGCACTGAGCGTAACTAGCGCTGATAGCCAATCTTCAGACTTGGTGTTTCTTAAAAAGGTCTTTATTCTCTTCAGCGTAGAGAAACATCGTTCTGGTTCCGATGTTGTCATTGGTGTTATTAGGACAATTTTTAGTAAACAACTCACTTCACCAAGTGAATTCTGAAGTCCGCTGCTTACAATCAATTTGTGCAGGTTTAAAGTTGCAGAACTTGAAAATTATTTTCGCTCATAAAGAACAGAAAGCTCCTTTCTCAGTTTCTCTTTTTTCAGCATAGGATATACTAATACTGTTTCATCTAATTCCTTTGAAGGAAATTTTTCAGAAAAATGAGAAAATTGTTCGGACGCCAACAATTTTGCAGCTGAAAGGTGCCCAGTGAATTTAAATCATTCTTTTGCCTGGACATTTCTTTAGACATAATGGTTATATCTTCATTGCGTTTTCACTTTTTAACTTCAGTTGATTCTCTTAATGTTTCTGATGGGGATAAAGTGATTCGATCCCTTATTAATAAAATTGCACGATAGAAATACTCTAACGCAGAATGAACAGTGGAAGAGTTCGCATTGCGATTTTGAAATTGATAATACAGCATGTCAACATGTGGCATGATATGGTTGTTGTTGTTGAGACCCAGACCGTCCGACCTACCAGAAAGGTGGCATGATATGGTGGAAAAATGAAAGCCAAGAGAGCAAAGTTTGGTCATTCAGCATACGTAGAAGTCCCGAAGCTGCCTGGACTGTAGTAGCGTTCTTTAACTTCTGCAGTTCTTCAAAGCATTCTTTTAACTCGTTAATATTTTCGTAAACAGTTCTGACTACCCTAGAATTAAAATTCCATCTAGTGTTGGAACGTCGTAGGATTATTTTGCAAACCAAGTCTAGTACAGAAAGACGTTATGGTGATCGCGAGAAAAAAAAATTGGTATTGCGTTTAAACTACTAATAAATATACGCACGTGTAAATTTTGAGATGTTGCTTTTTCCATAATTAAATTCAGCTGATGTGCATAACAGTGAATAAAGTGAGCATTACTGTAAGTTTCTTTAATTATAGTTTGTAATCCACTCTTCTCCACTCATTACAGCAGCACCATCATAAGTTTGAGCTATAAGCTTCTCAAAGTCATCTTTCAAATTTTCAATACCACATCCCAGTTGTTCCAAAATATATTGTGACAAAACCCTTTGCATCTTGTGATTGGGGGTTGTGAAATCCCCAAAATCTTTTATACACTTCGCCTTTGTTTTCGTAGCGAAACACAATTACTTCCTGAGTTTTCTCAGAAACATCTGTTGTGTCATCTGCCATGACAGCTAGAAATTTTGCACGACTGCTTTCATCAATTATTTCAGTTCGGCATACTTTCAAAATACAATTCAATAACTTGTTTTGAATTGTCTTTGAGTTTCTTTTGAACACAGAGGCTGTTTCAAAATGTGATTTTAAGTTTCCATCAAGCTTGCCAGCAAATTCTAGTAATCCTCGAAAAACTCCAGAGTTAGCAGATTCAGAACTTTCGTCGTGGCCACGGAATGGTAGTTCAAACTTCACACAAAACTTAACGCAGTCTATTATTTTTTAGAGTATCTCTCTTTTTTTTTTTTTTTTGCACTTCCTCGTTATACTTGACTATGCTTAAACTATATCTTTCACTTAATTGCGTAGCGATATTTATTTTCCCAAGCATAGCCAAATCAATGACATTTCTTATGTGTTTCACAGAGCTTTCATGCTTTTTCAGTTTTTCAGGTAGGTGATATAAGTCCTTTAACCCCGTTTTAGTCCAAGCAGAATCCTCATCGTAAAGCAAGCATGGGAAACAAAACAGTGTATTTCTCGAGTCATAACCGCATAACCAGTCGTATTTAGCATAAATTTATCGATTAAATTTTCTTTGGTACGCGCTCTTTCTGCTTGACGATGTCTGAATAATTTTTAAGTCCGGCAGAGGACGACCATTATTTTACTGCAATTTTTCTCAGTCCAAGATAATCGTGGAAAAACAATTTTCTGTAAAGACAACACACTCATCGTTGAATTAGCTTTTAAACACACAGACATTAATTAAACCGTCGTTTATTCCAAAAGACACAAACAAGCAACTTAAACAAACAGTTTCTGACTCGTAAACAGGAATTCAAACGCGTGTCTTACAAATAAAGCTCTAGATGGAACTGCATCGGATTGCAGTACGCCGCGATCATTACGAGCACAGACTATTCTATAGTATTCTGTGATTACGACGGGTAACCCCCCCCCCTCCCCCCGTAAGCATCACTCTGAGCATGCGCACCAACCCTTTCAGCGGAGAAAATCAGCTGCAAGTTTTGCAGCTCGAAAGACACTTTTCCCACACGCTTTGAGAACATTCAGACGGAAATTGATCTTCCCACTTACGTTGCGGCCGCAGAAATTTGTTTATGAACTTAGATCTGCATTCATTCAGTGCCAAGTGCCAACCATCGAGGTAGTATATATGGAGAGAGCTTAAGGGTTGCATTCGTCGTCAAAGATAAAGGCAGGTGTTGTACGGACGAATTCCCGAGAACGCATTTTCTCCCGACTGTGACCCTATACATTTCAATAGCGATTTCTAACCGAGAGCGTACTTGAGATATATAAATGGTAAAATAATGGTCACGTACTATTGTGCTTACGGCTGCAAGGAAAAGCGCGTAAAATGAGGACGTTACTCTTTTCATAGGTAAGTTTTTTTTTCATTATATATTTTACAAATATAGTTAAAAAGTAATTTTGCTGGATTTTAGCGTGGTGCATTTCATTTGATTATTAATTTCATTGCTTTTAATGCTGTATTATTAGAAGTTTTTGCCTTATTTTTGGTGTTTGTGATATTACAGAAGACTTATAATATCATTCTAACACTTTAAAAAAACATTCGGAGTACTTTTGTGATAGTTATAGAGCTATTTTCGGTATCCTCATATGTTTTCCCTTCGAGGTAGAACTTGGCGACGGTTGGCGACTCGCAAGATTTGGTGGCTAGGGAAGAAAAATAAGAGTTTAGATATAATGAGCGTAAAGACGTGTCGTATGATAAAATTTTACGTTCAAAATAAAATATAATATTAGTTTACATTCATTGAAAATGTCAGCTAGATTTTACATCATAACTTTTCAGTGCATTTTATATAAAGATATATGATCTGAAATATGAGCATGATCTCATTTCTAGTTCAGAGTAAATCGTGCTTAATAAGTATTACTAGTTAGCATGGAAGCCCATAGAGGAAAACAAGGGGGCACTTCAAAATCATAAAGGCGGACATCAAACTAGTCGATGCTGTTAAATAGGATAAATTCCGGATAAATTATATAGGTGCCGATGCTGGTTAGAATTAATTTCATATAAACATCTCGATTAAAAAGATATATTACCCAGTGCCGTTCCTGGCGGGTATGCAGCGCATGCCCCGCACGCAGGCGCCCAATTTAAGGGGCGCCAAATTCAACTATTCGCTACTCTTGCAAAAACGCACTTCTAATTGGAAGAAAAATCGGCATTAAAGGTATTAAAAATCAAATTATAGCAAAGCTGTAAACTTTGATTACAGGAAGAAACAGTAAACTAATATAAGAAGTAACTTCTACACTTTGCTTCTACACTGGAATTTACATGCAAAAAATCTGTTGTCGGCGTGTCGGCACTCGGCTTACGGGCGGCGGCGTATCTTCAAAGCATGCCGCCCGCCTTTGGCGGCTCGCTCGACAAATAATATACATGTTATTGTTTTTTATGCATTTATTGGCGGCGTGCATTTTTATGCATTTATCGGCGGAAACTATTCAGTTTAAACCTCAAACTAAAAATGATTATGAAAATTGGCCTTATCATCAAAATTTAAGCATAGTATATAGGGGCGCACAAAATTATTCTTGCACGCAGGCGTTCGCCACCCCAGGAACGGCACTGGAACTTGGACTTGAGACAAAGGCATTTGAAGACAAAGCTGCAGTCTTCAGTGATATACATTCAGATCCCCCTTATCAAATTTATAGAATGAGAAATTACCTTTCCGCGATTGTGGCATTATTATGTATGATTTGTTGTTGTATTTAATACTGTATTAGAAGGAATAGATATTTAAAAATGTTCATTAAAAAAAATAATCGGTATGAATTAAATTACGACAACAGATGGCAGCACCAAAAATATTTTGGGTTAAATTAAAAAATATATTCTATGTTTTATTGGGTATTAAATTTAGTTTTAATATAATCTAAGTCTTGCATTTTATCTTTCAGAAAATATTTCGCAACTGTTTGAGCAGAATTTCGGCGGAAAACGTGTGCCGCGAAAGTTAACAAAGCGCGGATAGGGCAGAAGATTTACTGACGCTCACGCTTAAAGCCAAATACGTGGAAAAGCACTAGGCTTAAAAAGGATTCAATTTTGAACAGATTCGTCTTCAGGTCCAAGTATCTATTCAAAATGAACAAAAAACTTGTTTCTGAAGACATAGATAATATCTATAAACTAAAAGATTGAACATTAAATTAGGAATAAAAAAAATATACCTGAGAAAATTTTACACATGAGCTATCATAAAGCAATAAAAAACGAGACTACTGTGGCCTTTCGCAGCAAATAAAAGTGGAGATGAACTGTTGTCAATTGTGAGATATAAATAACAGTATTGCAAATACTTATCAAATGTTATAAAATCACCTGCAAAAGCTATGTAATAAGGAGCGTGAAAAATAATGAAAGCAAAGAGGCAAATATCTGAACGAATGTAAATACATTGTAATGTTAATATAAGAAAATGCTGACAATTAGCTAATATAAGATACTTAGGAGGAAAATTAAGAATATTCAGCTAATTTAAACTTATTAACTATACTATTTAATAAGTATACTGGATATTTGTATAATATACTGGTATTTTTTAGGTTATTAAGGTTATTAATGTGCAAAGCATGGGATTTTTTATCTCATAATCTATAAATTCTGAAAAGTTGGTTAAGTATAATGTTTCTAAATAATTGAATAGAGTTACAGGAATTAAATGGTAATATTTTATTAATATTAAAATGAAAATATGTTTTATCATATAAATTAGTAACTATCCTGTTAGTTGGTTCAATAATTAGATTTAAATCCAAAAATTTAACACTATAACTAATAGAGGCTTCATTAGGAATTAATTCCAAATTATCCGAATTGAAATTTATATCTATGGCATAGTTGTCAGTAAATATTAAACAAATCAGATAATCAACATATAGGTAAATTATATAATCAGTTGAAGTAAAAGTATTTTCATACTAAGAAAGTCATAAATTAGCCAACATACTGCTACTACACCCACCTTGTGGAACTCCAGAGACTTACTTGGAAGTATAATTTATTACCTTGAAAAATATAATTATTGTTCATTTGTTGTTGTTTTCATTTTTTAACCAGTGCACTGGGTTGAGTTGCAACAACCCGATTGTTTACATTCTAACAGATTTGAGCTTTTTTCACACCAAAAATATTCATGTACAAGATAAAAACTGTGATGTAGGCAGCACATGACTTTCTTTACAGACTCAAATTCGTTTTCTCTTTATTTATTTAATAATTCTTGAAATTGAGTTTAATTTCACAAAATAAGGCACATCATTATTTGAAATTACACTGAATTCGCACTTTTATACCAATTTTCGTTATCATTTTGTAACTGGACCTATTCTCAAAACTGGCGTAGCAAAAAGGCGATAAAACTAAAGTATCTCGAGAATGGCTAGTCCTGGATTAATGGGGTTGCTCTTATTCTTTTTATTGTCAAAAATTACGTATAAAACAAGCATTTAACTGATACATTTGAGCATACGTAGTTCTTATTTTGGATTTTGACCATTTTTGTGGCCCATTTCGCCAAAAAAATAAGGCAGGTTATATTTTTCCGAATCATAAAAATCTAATCAGCACCAAGGAGAACCCACAAGTGACTCATATACCAAATTTTGTGAAATTTGGTCAATTAGTTTTTCAGTTAGAGTGGATACACACATTGCACAAACTGACGTCAGGCTAAAAATAGTTTTTTCGCGTTCTACAAGTCTCAAAGCGTGTAGATCCGTCGAAAACTCTAGTTGTGATTTTCGACATGATTCCAATACTTTCTCTATACATTACTATGTATTGCAGGGAAAGTTAAAATCTGATGCAGCACATGATTTTCCCTACAAATTCAAATATTTTATTTCATGATGCATTACATTGAGTTTATTTGCAGAAAATAATATGAATACTTTTCTGATATTATATCCAATTCGCAGTTTTAATGTATGTTTGTTTTATCTGGCACCTTAAAGTCTTCAGCTCTTCAAAATTCCTAAAAACTAAAATATCTCGAGAACGGTTCATCCTACAGTCATGAGGCTAGTCCAATTCGCTGCGATGTCAAAAATTACGTGAACAAGTACTTTTTTAGATCTTAACGATTTTTGCGGACCATTTCGTAAAGAAAAAAAGGCAGGCTCTTTTTTTTTCAGAATCGTATCAAAATTTAACCAGCACCACGGTTACCTATAAGCAACTTATCAACCAAATTTTGTGAAATTTGGTCTATTAGTTTCTCAACTAGATTGAATACATACAACTTTTGCGGACCATTTTGCAAAATAAAAGGCAGGTTGTTTTGAATCGCACCAAAATCTAATCAGTACCAGGTGTAACCCACAAGTGACATATCCACCAAATTTTGTGAAATTTGGTCTATTAGTTTTTAGCTAGAGTGAATACATACATTTTTTGTGTGCTATTTCGCTAAAAAGGAAGGTTCTTTTATTCCGAATTGTACTAAAATCTAATCAGCACCAGGGTAACTCACACGCGACTTACCTATAAAATCCGGTCAATTAGTTCTTGAGTTAGAGTGTATACAAAATCTGCAGACCCCCCCCCCCCCCCAACACACACACAGACGTCACGCTAATAAGTATTTCGTGTTTTAGAGGTCTCCAAACGTGCAGATCCGTCGAAAACTCGATCGAATTATTAGAATATACCGGGTGGTCAGAATTAAAACACCCCTACTCGGAGCTCTCTATACATCGAACTACTCAGTGTAAAGGCTCCAAAATTGTTGAACCTACTATTCAAGACATGGGGAAAGGGATTAGTTCCAGAAACACCGAAAAAAAAAAAAATTAGTTCCAGAAACACCGAAAAAAAAATTAGTTCCAGAAACACCAATAGGTGGCTCTGTACAACAGAAAATATGCTGAAAAGAAAAATAATCCCAAAAAATAAGCATATGCGACATGGAATTTTTCCTTTTTAATATTTTTTTGCTGATATAAAAAAAAGAAGATAAAAAAGTGAAGAAATTTAAACTGTCATTGTAACTGCAATTTCGCACTGTAAGTACAAAAATTTACATAAACTCTTGGTTTGCAGCTACTATGTTCTGGGCATAAAACTGGGAAATTTTCATTCTTATCAGCGATGGCTGTCACACTGCCAGAACGCGCTTTGCTTGTGAAGCTGTTTTATGAAAACAAAGGACATGCTGCAGCTGCACTTCGAGAGTTTCGTCGACTTAAGAATTTCCGCAAAGGACCATTACTTCCACAAGCTCTCAGGAGAATCATCACTCGATTCGAGAAAAATGGACATCTTGGAGTTCAGCCGTGTCGAGGACGCAAATCGACTCGGTCAGATGACGTTGCCACAGCTATTGTTAAACAATCAATGGATAACGTTATAGGCTGTAGTAGTGCCGTGGAGTATCACGACACTTGGGTGTTCTCCACAGCACAGTGCGGAACATACTGAGAAACATAGTGCATTTTTTTCCGTACAAAATTAGTCACAATCACCACTTGCTGACCACCGACAGGAAGAAGCGACTGACCTTTGTATTGACATTTCTGGCTAGAGTTGAAGTGGATGCATCGTGGCCATGGCAGATTCTATGGAGCGATGGAGCGCATTTCCATGTAAGTGGAACAGTCAACACCCATAACTGTCGCATTTGGGACATGGAAAACCCTCGTACTTTCCAAGAGATTCCACTTCACTCACCGAAAGTTACAGTCTGGTGTGGATTCACAGCCACATTCATTCTTGGACCTTTCTTTTTTGAAGAGGTTACTCCCAATGACCCTGTGCCATGCACCGTGACGGCCAGGAAGTACAAAAACACGCTCGAAAATTTTGTTGTACCCCAACTGCAACAGCACCAATGTCTTGATTCAATTACCTTTATGCAAGATGGAGCGCCTCCACACATTGGACTCTGTGTACAGCAGTTTCTTCGGCAACATTTTACTAATGGTAGAGTAATTAGTCGTGCGTTTCCGACAACCTGGCCATCTCGCTCTCCAGATCTTAATCCCAGTGATTTTTGGCTGTGGGGATACTTAAAAAGTCTTGTTTATCTAGGACGTCTGGTAACCTTGGCAGATTTGAAAGACAGTATCACTCTGCATGCGAGAAGCATCTCAATCGACCAATTACGATCCGCAGTTGAGCAAGCTGTCCACAGACTGCAGATTTTACATCTTGAAGAAGTGAACCATATTGGGCAGCATTCCCTGCATAGATAAGGTCCTTGTGATATGAATGTTTGGTACGCTCGAATAAAATGTGTTACATATATGTATTTTGTGTCTTCTTCAGCATATCTTCTGTTGTACAGCGCCACCTATCGGTGTTTCTGAAACTAATTTTTTTTTTCGCGTAATCCCCTTTCCCATGTCTTGAATAGTATGTTCAAGACATGGGAAAGGGGTTCAACAATTTTGGAGCCTTTACACCGAGTAGTTCGATCTATAGAGAGCTCAGAGTAGGGGTGTTTTAATTCTGACCACCCGGTATATAAATATATATATCTATATAGCATATGTATATGCATATACGTATTTTGGGCATAGCAACGGATGTAAAATAATGTACCCCCCCACCCGCTCGCACATAGAAATCCTGGACACATGGAATGTATCCTTCCAAGTGGAAAAACATAACTAGTCCTAATTTACATTGAAATAAAATTGCAGGGCTAGTTAAACTAAAAATTATGCCCAGGAAGTTGACTAAAAAATATGCATATTCTGGTGATACGTACTGATGGTTCAGAGACTATAGCCACCAATAAAATCAAAATCGGTGGATTAAGAGTCGAGATGAAATATTGGGGGGGGGGGGGGGGGGGTAACCAAAGTGAGAGTTACGCTTAGGGATTTGACACGTTAAAGTTGCATATCCAGGTGACATGTACAAATGGTGGATAGACTATAGCCACAAGCCGAACCTAAATCGCTCAATTAGCAGATATGTAAAATTGTGTTGACTAGTTAAACTAAAAGCTACACCCAGGTGTTGACACAAAAATATGTGTATCCAAGTGAAATGTACAAATGTTGCTCAGACTATTTAGTCACTAGCAGAGTCCAAATCGCTCAATTAAGAACTGAGGTGTAAAATTGTGGGAACTAGTTAAACTAAAAGTTACGCCCAGGGAGTTGACACAGAAAACGCATGTATATTATATATCCATCAAATATGTGTATCAAACTGAGACGGGCGGATGGTGCAGATACAACCATCAGCATAAGCAAAATCGTTCAATTGGGAGGTGAGATGGGAAATTTGGGGAGGGGGGCAAATTGAAGTAAAAGTTAGACTTACTTCAATTGAGAGCTGTCACAACAAAGATGCATAACCAGATGATATGTACAAGTGGTGCAGAAACTGTAGCCACTAGTAAAAGTCGCTCAATTAGGAAAAATGCTCGCTAAAAATGTAAAATTTCGGGGCTAGTTAAACTAAAAGTTACGCCCAGGGGGCTGACACAAAATATGTATATTCAGATGACACGTACAGAGGGTGCAGAGACTATAACCATCGTTAAAATCAAAATCGCTAAATTAGAAGCCGAGATAAGAAATTTGGGGGCTATCTCAAGTAAAATTTACGCCCAGGGGGTATCTGAGCGATATAGTTGCCAGCCCGGGGTCAAAATTTCGAGGGAAACGACTCAGATAAAAGGAACACGATGAAAATTTAATATTAAAAGTTTTTTACTAAATGTTTATTTCTTTAATTTTTAGGTATTTTTTAATGTTAAATAGCTGAAAAAGTAAGACAGCTGGATACGTCAAGTGACCCCTCAAACTAAATATCCGAAACAACATATTTCTGAAGCGTCACTAAAAATAGACTATCGATCACGGGTATGCCAAAAATAGGAAACTCCAGACGTTTAAAGAATTAATTTGAAGTCAAACATATTGGAATTCGTCACCAGTAGATTAACCAGAGCACAGAACTGCCCCAAATCAGAAATAACCCCCTTCCCCCATAGTAGAGAACCACACTACATCAGAAATGACGAAATGCGAAACCACTTCAATAAGTAAGACAGCTGGGTGGGTAAGTGATCCCTTAAAGTGAGTGTCCTAAAACTCCTAAACAACACATTTTATTCACGATGGCCAAACCTCCTAAAATATCATAACACCCCCCCCCCCCCCATAGACGTACACTTAATCCACTCATTTGTTCAGATGTTTATTTAAACTTCCAAATTTATAAAAGACAAGAAAGTGAACAAACACATTCTTAAATGTAGAAAATTGAAGCTAAATTAGCGAAACTGAGCTAATTTGAGACGTCCCTCTTCATGTTTTCCTACTCTTCTATTTCTCTTTGACGAGAAGTAGATTGTGTTGCGGTCTCAGAGCGACACAATCTACTAGTAAACCTGCAATGTCTGTTTTTTTTTCCCACGCCAAATTTCTAATATTGCTCCTATACCATTCTTTCACTCAGAAGATGCCGATGAAAGGGACACGGCTTATTTAATTGAATCAAAAATTCAGATTTTTTCAATAGAAATTGTAATAAATCTGTATAACTAAAAAAATAATTTGGGGGTGTTTACTCAATGGTGTCGCGCGTACCCACGGCCTCCCCTGCTAGTTTAGTCAATTTTCTGTGAAATAATAAGGGGATAGGGATGGATGGAGAAAGGAAATTGTGTACTTTCAGCAAAACCCGAAAAGAAAGACTGAATTGAGCAATCCTATAATTTAAGCGAAATACAATTTGTTTAGTAAAACATTTCTTTATTTTTACTCGCACTATAAAAATAAATTAAGTCTGTTGTTCTAATATGAAATCATTAAAAGAAAATAGATGCAAACTAATAATTTTGGACTCTCAGCAAAGCAGAGAATATGAATTGAATGATGGGATGCATGGATTTTCCGTAGTTTTGGGAGTAATGTCCGTAAAACCGTAAGATGAAGTGAAAATCCGTATAAACTACGGAAAATCCGTAAAAGTTGGCATCTCTACATAAGTACACACTATATATACGCATGTTAGAAAAATGACAGTTTCGTTTTCAAATTTATATAAACAGAAATTTTTTTTTTAATATAGTTAACAAAACAAGAATCCAAAAAGCTCAAAATCACATTTTAAAATTTTGAAGAACTGTAGAATAAAATACAGCCTTAAGAACAAAAATCTAGCTGGCAAGTTAGTAGTTATTGCATGTAACGTACAAGGATTGAATGCGCCCGCGCAGCGGGCTTAAAGCAAATAATGCTAATAAAAGCCAATTTATTTTGTGAAGTGTTTATCCGTTAGCCTTGAACTCTCGTAGTGGGTGGGAATGCGATCGATAGCTATTTCAAATCTACGTAGATTGCATACGCCCGCGCAGTGTATATCGTTATTACATGCAGTGAAATTGTCGTTATTGCATGTATCGTACACGGATTGCATGCATCCGCTAAAAGACGATTCATTTTATATGCAGAAATCGTATCATTACCCGTTTGCCCGCATTGCGGTCGGAAACGTGATTAACAGCTACTTAGTGAGCTGTACTGTTAGCCGTGATTTCATCGCATAGCTGAGGTGTGCAATTGACAGCAATTTCATAAACTGCATCATTAGCCGTAAATTGCGTATGTAGTTGAGGCGTGAGATAGACAGATCGTTAGACATGACTTGCGCGCGTAGCTGAAATAGACAGCTATACTTCCATCAACTGTACCGTTAGCCGTGACTCGCCCGCGTAGCTGAGGTGTGCGATTGACAATTATTTCATCAACTGCACCGTTAGCCATGACTTGTGTGCATAACGAAGGCGTGCGATCAACATCTACTCCATGAACTGAACAGCTAGCCACGACTTGTATGTAGCTGAGGTGTGCGATAGACAGCTACTTCATGAACTGCACCGTTAGCCATGACTTGTGCGCGTAACGAAGGCGTGCGATCGACATCTACTCCATGAACTGCACTGTTAGCCACGACTTATGCGTGTAGCTGAGGTATGCGATAGCCAGCTACTTTATGAACCGCACAGTTAGTCATGACTTGCGCGCGTAACTGAGGTACAAGATCAACACTTCATGAACTGCACACTTAGCCGTGATTTGCGCACGTAACGTAGGTATGCGATCGACAGTTACTTTATGAACTGTCCCGTTATCTATGACTTGAGTCGCAGAGGTGTACAATCGACAGCTACAAGGTATTGAAAGTTTAAAAACTTTTTGAAAAAACGATAGGGCTGGTCGTCGAAGGCAGTAATTAAATAATATGGGGGAAATAAGTTATCCTATATTCCATCAAAGCTACTGCAATGTGCTAATCTAGACTTCCCTTCAATCATCCTGTTTTAATAGAATCAACAAACACATATACACAATTTCCTGCAGCTCGAAAGAACCCTAGTCTAGAAAACAATATTTTTAATTATTGGTTTTTGAGCAAAAATGCTTACAGAGTTCAAATCTTTGGTACTTTTCATCCCAGATGCATACTGAACATGGAATAATTTGACAAAATTTTAAGTTTATCTGTTGGAAGAGGTAATGTGTTTGACATTCTTCACATTTCTGCTCTTTCATTGATTTTAATTTATTTTTTATGGGGTGCATGGTGATCCAATTGCAGGACCTACCTACTACACCTTATTTTATTTTATCAATTGCTTTACTTCATAAACTGCTATGTAGTCCGGGCCCCAACGCAATGCATCGTTTTGAAGAGATATTCCTTAATATCCCCAATGCATAGAGAGGTTGCTAATCGCAGACAAAAATGCCTCCTTTACTCTCCTGTTTTGACAAACTCAACATAAACAAAACAAAAAAAAACACACGTGGTGAAATGATGCTGATCAAATATTTCGTAAATGAGAGGCGTAAGAGAATCATAATCTGACTAACTATATTTGTATATATTGGATTTCGACCAAAAATTCAAATTTGGATTTAGACTAAAAATTCAAATTTTCAAACCTTTTTGCCCTAAATTGATTCTAAACATAAAATAGTTGACTAAAATTTTAACTTTGTGAAGAAAGAGAAACTTTGTGATTTATCTAGTGATGGAGGAAGCACACTATCAACATTTGAACCAGTTGTTTCTACTTTATTCGAGATAGGTTAAAGGCTTTTAGGTTTGTTAGCTTGTGCTGGAGATTCCCAAGATATCATGCGGAGATTCCCATTTGCACAAACCAAAGAATCTCCCCCAAACTCTGCCTGTAAATGATCACATGGGTCGCCATTCATCTTGCGATCATATTTCACTAAAATTGGCCATGTGCGGTATTAGCTAAACGATTTAGGCATTCTGTCATGATTGACCTCTTTGTAGAGGACGAGTGCCATTTTGAACATTTCTGAGACTATTTTAACATCGATTGCTGTATGAATGGAATGGACTCAGGTGCTAGTAGAGTAAATTTGATGCCGCACTTTTATAATTACAATATTTTAGGATGAATAAAAATTTTAGGTGTAATTTTAAGAATTTTAGGTAGAATGCGATCCCTGTGGTACAGTAGTGTCATAAAATAAAAGGGGGGGGGGGAATTAGGGAGGTTTGTAATCAACATACTTTGTTTCTTATTTCTCTGAACTTCGGTGGCTTCCAATGGGTGCCTGGGGATGGAGGGCATTATGACCCCCCCCCCTAGTGACATCATTGAAATGGCAGATTAAATTATGGGAATCTTCCCACTATTTTCTACTGATTTTGGTTTACTGCAGCAATAAATTTACCCATAACTTTATTTATCATCTTACAACTAGCACCTACTATTCAAGGTTGAAATGAATTTACCCAAGTAGTAAGATTTTAAAGATGAGATTTCAGCACAATTTATATCTTAAATAACATTAGAATGGAAACTAAATGGTTAATTAATAATAGCAAGCAAGTGCAGACTCTTACCTGAACATCTTATATTTATTACACATCAATATTAAAGAAGGCTGGTATTTGTGAACATTCACTAGACAGTTGTTTGGTTAGTCCCATTTTTTGTGACATTGAATCTTCTGTAGGTTCAATGTAATGTATTTTAAGTATATTTTACAAGAAATTTGCATTTTAGATGGTTGTACTGTCACAATTGAATTGTTTCAGAACAGTGTGAAATGCATTTGGAGTATGTTGTTGTTGAGACCCAGACCGTCCGACCTACCAGAAAGGTGTAAGGTAACTGGAGTATGTTGTGAAAACTTGGGTGTTAGTGCAATGAAAATAAAATAAAACACTAGAAAAAAAAATACACAAAATCATAAAATGTTTTATCTTTTAATAATATATATGTCTCTGTCCTCTGTGAACAGCATACCCAGAAAAAATTGTCTAGTTTTCTTCACTAATTTCTTGCTTCCATCTTCTGTACAGACGCAAGTCCCTCTGATGTGTTGATCAAAAATGGGACAATGAAGAGTTGGTAAGGCATTACAGTACAGAAATGCCACTATATTGTTGCTTCTTCTGTACAAGGGTTAAGATAACACAAAAGTACAAACCACTAAGATCATGAAAATGTCATTAAGCACAGTATTTAACCCCTTTTTGGGGGTATCAAGGAACACTGAGAATACACACTAATTATTAAATAACAGATAAACAATATGCTAGTATCTTGTAAAAGGGGTAAGAATAAAAATGTCATTGCTATGCAAAAATAAGAGTGCAAAATAACATGATTTAAGTGAGCAGTAATGTGTAGACTATTTAAAATGCTATCAATCCTTCAAAATGCAAATAAATTTAGGACATATTTAAAATTTTCTTGAATAATTAAATTTTCAAAACATAAGATGTTAAAAATACAATGTTCACAGTTAAATGACCACTGATAATATAAAATCTACATATAATTTTTATCACTTGGGAGTAAAAAAATTATTTTTTTCCTAGTTGCCATATTCACCATATGTATCAAAACTGTACAATGCATCTGGTACAATGCATGCTGTTATTTGGAAGCTGTTTATGACAATTTTTATATGCATTTTAAACATATTTTGATTAGAACTGCTGTGAACTTTAAAAAATTATGAAAAATTGATTTATAAAGTTTTTAAATATTAATATCAATATCACAAAAACAAAGCTTAATTGATATTAATTAAAATAAATTAAATCCCAAACTATGTACATGAAACAATTTTCTCAAGATAATAAAGAGTTTGTTTCAGTTAAAACATGATCTAAGATTAAAAAAGCTTTACAGAGTGCATGATTAATATTTCACATATGGACAATGACTATACATTACATATAACTGACAAGCTACATAGAAAATAAAAATTATGAATAGTTAAGTGAAGAATGAGATGATGTAACACTTAAAAATTACACTTCATTAAAAAAAATAACAGATGAAGTGTTAGTCTTATATTGCAAACTGTATTATACCAAGTAATAAGACAATGCATATATGAATGAAACTAATTTCATTGCATGGCCATACGAGTGCTATGTGAAGTTAATGCAAGTGGAGTTAGAAAGCAAAATTACAATATAAAGGAAATCTTAAAAGTCTAAAGGTGTCAAAATGAACTCAAATGAAATATTGAAAACTTTAAATAATTCATTAATAAATATTTCAGACAGTAAGCATCTTGAAAAACTCGAAAATAATCAAATCAGTTTCTACACAAGATGGAAAACTATATGAGAAAAAGAAATGTGCAGAACTAGGCTAGCATTTTTGGGTGAAACTGTACAGATAAATTACCCAAAATAATAATTTGGGCCATACAATACATTCCGGCTTTTCCTAAGAAATGGTGAATATCACATTCAAGAGAAAATGAATAGACTTATTAAAGGGTTAGCTCTTGGCATATCATGAATAAAATCTCTCGAAAATATTAAAATTTCCAAGCTCAAATTTTTTAAATATGGTAAAAAAATTTTTATACAGGAAAAACATCAAGTAACATAACATTGCAGAGCAAGAAATAGTATCTGGTCAAAGCAGCCAACTTGCAAACATCTACATACTAAGCACTCTTATAATTTGGCACACAAAGTGAACTGTGCACTTGGGGTTGATGATCAATAAAAATGAGAATTTTTATCTGAATATAGATTTGAGCCTCTTTTCCATTCTTTTATATGGGGGAGAATCAACCTTTGCTTTCCAGGATGACATAGTCCATATTTAAGGTGTAATACAATGTCTGTGCATTGAACTATTACAAGATTATTCTACAAAAGTTTTGTGCCATTCCAAAAGGCATCAAAATACACTAAACGCTGACCACTTTGACCAACAGTACAAGATACATAAATGGTGATGCTAAAAATCTATAAGACACAAAACTGTGTGACAAAGAATTAACATACATGTCTCAATTTTTTAAAAATTAGGACCAACTCTCTTTACAAAGAACACGTAAGGCAGTTGTGTTTCTAAATATCAATTTTTACAATGATAGGTTTCTCAACCTTTGTTAAATATTTATGTATATATAGACTGATATACTTATATAATTTCTTCTTCTGTTTTAATATAAACTAGATGTTGAACTAGTATTGGAAATGGACAAGCTAATGGGTAAAATATATTGCAAAATTCTGGTTTCTTGGTTTCAAATGTGTGCTAATAGTTGATGCAGTAAATTTAGTCAAATTAGGGTAATATTAGACCTAATTTTAGTTTGTTTATAATATATTTGTTAGAATTAGCATAAGCACCCCTAAATTACAACAAATACAGCATTTTAATATAGCATAAAATTACATTAGCAGTTACAAAAATCTTAATGCACATAAATACAATAATTTGTTAACACAAAGAAAGCACAAAAACATTTTTCACAAGAAAAAAAAGAAATTCTACGAAATATTCTGTACCCAAAATATTCAATAGTAAACCAAAATGAAAAAAAAATCTACCAATAAAATTCAAAGAAAAAATTAGACTACCACAACTTAAGTATACTAAACACACCAACCTGACATGCCAAGCTCTGTACAAGGGACGGTTATGAACACTGACACTCTTGCAAAATATTAAGCCTTGGATTTTTTTTATAGTATTATGTCCATTTATACAGTATTTTATTACAAAGTACACCTGAAGAAAGGAAATATTTCCTTTTTTCCAGAGAATAAAAATTGTCGTTGCTGAGCCAGACGACCACATGGGTCAGGGGTGACATGACAGATGGTAGGACAGGGAGACGGATGCACGCTACAGGAGCGGGAAAAGACATGGCATGGCACGTATAAGTCACCAAGTAGGCAGTCTAGTTAAAGAAACAAACAAAAAGGATGTTAAACAGATATACAAGAATATATATTCAGCTGTCCCTTGTCTTTTCTTCTATAATTTGAAACATTTGATATCTTCGAAATACAGCAGAAAAATGATAATACAAGCAAGTTTGAGGCAAAAACATAAAGATAGCTGTTAAAAAAGTTTAGAAAAGCAACATATAACTAGCATCTTGTGGATAACTAGTAGCTTTTATAACACATGTTATTTCCAAAACATTTAATTCAACACTGAACAAAGGACAAGGGTCAGCAGATATTTCTATCAATTATAGCAAGAAACATAGAAAGATATGTTAAGTTTATTAAAAAGCACTTGATTAATAAGCTTTAAGAATGCCATAACCAACAAATAACTTTTAACAATCACTGGAATAATTAAGTATTACAAACCAAATAAACACATTTATAAACAATTTGGGAAATTTTACACTTTTCAATCAACCATATACAGGCACAATGCTTGTTGCTATTAGATCTGCAAACAAGTTAAAAATTGCAGTAAAAGAACATTTTTTCAAGTTAGTCTACATATTTTTTATGTAATACTTGGAAAACTTTTGAATAATTTGTTTTATTATCTTTTGGAAAAGAGAAATCTTACAAATTCAATGGAGAAAAATCCACTAATATTTTCTAAAAAAATAACATTTAACTCAATCAGTTAATTGAAGAGAACTCAGCAACAAGTAATTTTAATTATTTTATAAATCTGAAGAAATTGCAAAAGATAATTTTAACACAGAACACATAGACATATAATAATAAAATATTAACACATAAAGCAGATACTCAGATATTACAGAAAATTAAGCACACATTGTTACAAGTTAAAAGTAATATGTTTACACGAGATTTTAGAATAAGGTGAATATTGTATATATACTTTTTGTTATAGAGTTTTGGAAAATATTTACAATGGATTCTGAAAATTCAAAGTGTGTAATCACATAGTTTTAACAGATTGCTTACTATATATGAAAAGTCAAAACTTTCAATGTATCAACTGTTTAAAGGTTAAAGCAACCAGTTTTACCCTTCTTTTCGTGGAAATTATTTAACTTATCTTGCAAAATGCAGGGGGACCGAGGGCACGGAAAGTCATTTTATTGTATTTTGTGCACTAATTAAGTTCATGATTACAATGTTATGAAGCACAAATGGTGGGAGTGAATAGAAAGTTGA
Organism: Amaurobius ferox; assembly: GCA_951213105.1. Classification (NCBI taxonomy): domain Eukaryota; kingdom Metazoa; phylum Arthropoda; class Arachnida; order Araneae; family Amaurobiidae; genus Amaurobius; species Amaurobius ferox. The sequence goes on from OX578133.1 coordinate 188,086,885, forward strand.
ATGTTCTTTCGATTGAAGAAATGAAAATCTTAAAATTTTTGGATGAAAATCTTCTGATGAAAAAGAATGAAGTTGCAACAAAGATTGGTATTCTATCGAATAATCTTTCAATGATGATAATGAACAAAGATTCAGAAAGGTATATCATAATGTTTTGATATTCAAACATCGATATATTTCATATTAATTACGGCCTATTAGTATTTTTTTGTCTCTTCAATCTTATCTCTTTTTATTGTGTATTTTCTATAATGTGTCAAATATTTGTATAATGTTTTAACCACATAGTGCAAAGATTCATAAAGAGTTGAACCTTGAAGTTTCTTGTTCTATTAGATGCACATGCTTACTTTAGTATAGTTAATTAGTAACACTTAATGTAGATATTGTTGAATTTCATATATTCTTATTTCTAGTTCTAGTTTTTCCATTTATGTACTTATCCTTTATTAATGCTATAATTCTTTAATTTTAGAACTAGAATTTATACTTCTCAGCTTTTGTTATCTATCCATTCTTAAATTTTAATAATACTTTATTGCTTATTGTCAAAGTTTTTATACAATTTAAAAATGCTCATGAACTTGGAATACAAATTATTTCTTTATAAATCTATTAGCTTCTCTATCTTTTAAATACATATATATAAATTAAAAGTAAAATTGCCTAAGGATTTATTGTTTAATTTTGTCTACTTGTAATCTTATTAAATAAAATGTGGATAACTGTATAGTCACAGAACTTGCATAGGATTTTGAAAACTTTGTAAAATGGTGGCATAGTTTTGCTGATACTGCAGATATTAGCTATACCATTATACCATTCTAACAAGCACATATGCACTTAACTGGTGCATGGATGCTGTTAGTTGCAATGGGAGCATAATCCCATATTAATTAGAGTTGCACAATGCTTTTAGTTAACTTAATGAAAATTTAGACATCTTGCTTAGACATTAAATTTTGACATCATTAAGGTTCATAAAAATAGCCATTACTGCATAGCAATACATAACGTGTAAAAAATCTTTCTGCCAAGCAGATTTAGTAAATAGGGCTAGTGTTTTAGGTACATTTTGAACTAATTCATAAGGATGAATAGCCTTTATAATTATACCCCAAAAATGATTCACAAATTCATTTACTTAAAAAACTGATTGAATCAGAGTAATACTGCATTTATAATATGTTTATTTAATAAGTTGCATAATACATTTACATAAATAACAAATAATTAAAAAATATCTGCTAATTATTGATATATTCCAAAAAGATAAATTTTTAAATAATTTCTGCAAATATTTTATCGTACAGTGAAACCTCTCAATAACAAACACTTATGGGAATTTCACTTGTGGGTTAGGGTTTTCTTTTCGGAAGGGGGAATTACATTGAAATTACAAGCAACATTACATTTAGTTAGTGATGTAGAGGTAGATGTTATTTAGAGGCATCATTATATATTTAATTGCTACTTTATTATAGATATATATTCATTTGAGATAAAATACTTAGACAGTACCCCAACATTAATTAATGTGTAAAATCAACATAATTTTTACTAATGTTTAATTTATATATTGTAAAATATTCCAATATTAATTAAAATTATAACTTTCAAAAGAGAGTGGAAACCTAGGGAAAAGGAAATATACAAAAAAATAAAGTGAAACTGTTATTTTTACAGCAATTAGCACTTTCTTCATGACTCTAATCTAAATTGACCTGTATATATTTTCATGGAAATGACAGAATACATATAAGTGAAAATGAGAAAGCTGATGAGTAAACTTTTTCTGCTGGTTAGTATAAAGTACTCAAAAGTTTACAAAATATTATGAAACTGCAACATGTTTTTGAAATATGAATAAAAAGTTATTGAAGAGAAAATGGAGAAAATACCTGTCAAAAAAATCTAAGCCACCAGAGAATGAGTGTCCAAAGTCCACATATAATAATAAACACACTTACCTTTAGATCATATGAATTAATAGATATCAATTAGTAAGTGTTCTTATAAGAATGAAAAATAAATAATCACCTACAGTATACTGAGCAGAATATTATATGAAACTGTTTTTATATTACATAGTACAGATTATTTTTCAATAAATATTTACCAAAATATAAAGCAATAAAAACAGCAAACTTGTAAAAGTAAAAAATTACCCAGTACATAGAAGAACCTAAAAATAATTTAATTATCTGACAGGTAATATATGAGATTCATATACATAATCACATATTTTTTTATTCATTTTTGAGCAGCAATATAAAATGTAAGAGAAAAGGAACTATGAAATGTAATACAAACCATCAGGTGTACATATAAAAATGTGTCCCAGAATTAGTATGGCTTGCTGGCATCTTTAGAACGCTTTAGCTGCACTTTCAGGCGTTTCATGCCAATTTGGAATCCATTCATTGCTGAAATAGCAGTCTGTGCACAATTTGGAGTATCATAACTAACAAATCCTAAAATATTTTTCATACCAATAAATTAAAATAATAATTACTTAATAATTAAACTTAATATAAGCACATTATAACACATACCAAAACACTTGCTAAGATTTGTCTGCTTATCAATGAAAACTTTGGCAGAAATAACATTCCCAAATGGCATAAAAGTTTGTGCTAAATCAGCGTCATTAAATTCTTGTGGTAAATGGTATATAAACAAGTTAGCTCCTTCTGGACCTGAAAATTAAATATTCAACAAAAGATGTTTAAATTACAAAAAATGCATCACAGTCTCGCATTTTTAGAATGTAAATACATAGATTTATTATAAAAGTTACAGTTTAAACCCACCTTCTATTTGTTTACCAGCTGGACTTGGTGACTGAAGACCTATCTGGGCAAATGGGATTCCTGAAACAGAATACAAAATTTAAATAAGCAATATAATTTAAAAAAAATATATAATTTATAGTTATTAATAAATAAGTGTAAAAATAAAAGAATATTGATGAATATATAGATAAGACTTTGCTTTAAGGGTTGAGTTTCAATAGTAGAAAACCTAAACATATAATACACATACACTCATGTCCAAACGTTAAGCATAATTCCTAAAATGCGAAAAATTCAAAGTTCATATGGATAGAATAATTCACAATCAGTTGTGGAGAATCGTGGGACAAAGGTAAATCATTGTGCATATGTAAAACAGTTCAGTCGACATCGACATGTGCAAAACCCCGGCACACGTCGGAGAGAGTATAAAACGGCCTCGAGCGGCATGGCCAGTTGAGGCAGAATTTTGCAACTGTTGAGGTACAGAGCGTTGTTAACAATAAAAAAGGACGAACGATGTCACAAAGATGCCAACTGGATATGTTTTTGAAGGGATGAATTATTGGAATGCTGAAATCCAATGCTGGATTCCAAACCGAAGTGTCTCGACTTCTGAATGTGGTTCAGTCGAAAATCCAGACCACTCAACTTGTCCAAAGGCATGAGCAATAAATTGAGTGGCCGGGAACGGAATGCGGTTCAGTGTGTGATCGTGAGACTCTGGCTCGAGTTCAGTACCAGGTTAGCCAAGGGTAACAACCGCTCGGCAAGACCGATATTTGGTGATAACTGTGCAATGTCAGAGGAGCCGTTTTGCCAGACAACTGGGTTCAGCTCTAACAGCTGCCACAGGAGTCACTATTTCGAGACAAACTCTTTACAGGAGACTCAGACACGTTGGTCTTTATGCCAGATGACCAGCAGTTTGTATACCCCTGATATCTGCACAGAAACATGCACATTTACAGTAGAGTTTGGAACATCGGCAGTGGGTGGACAACAGTGGGGCCGGACAATGTCATGCTGAGTGATGAGTCCAGGTTTAGCCTGCACACTGATTCTCGGCGTACCACAATCTAGAGAGAACGTGGAATGTGTTTTCACCCTGGAAACATTACTGAAAGACATCGTTTTCCCGTTTGGGAGAGTCATGGTCTGGGCAGGTATCATGAAGGAAGGCCGCATAGAAATCCACATCTTTGACAAGGGATTGGTTACTGGTCAAAGATACAGAAACAAAGTCCTTGAGCCTACCGTTCGATTGTTTTGAGGTGCTGTTGGTTCTGATTTCATATTCATGGATTATAATGTGCCTCCTCACTGTGCGGCCTTTATCGACGACTTCCTTTAAACTGAAGATATCCAGCGCATGCAGTGCCCTGCTAACTCTCCTGATCTGAATCTAATAGAGTATGTATGAGATATGCTCGGGAGATATCTTGCAGCCCTCCGCTACCCATCAAGCTCCGTTCTGGGATTGAAAACTGCTCCAAACCCTCATCGAAAGTATGAGAAATCATTGTGCCGCATGCATGGCTACCCAAGGTTCCTACACACCATATTAAACTGCAGCATCACATTGTTTTAATCATTCTGTTTCACTGAGGTTGACACTTATATTGTGATGCTTTTCCTTTCAACCCTTTTCTTTGGATGATAAAAGTCATTATTATCCTTGTTTTGTATTTCTTCCTCTTCTATAATCCTATTACACCCACATTACACCGTGTTTACTTCCATTCCGATGTAGATTTCCTGAAATTTTCACATAAACAGCAACTATGCTTAACTTTTGGACATGAGTGTATAATATGTAGAAATGTATATACTGTTTACATAGATGTACATTGACATGGTCCCATCATCCCATTTTTTAAACTGTAGTGAGGATCAGTTTATGACCACTATTGAATTTTACTACCCTGTGACAGATATACATTCCACAAATGGTTCATTATTCTATTTTTCAAAAGGGTGTAGAAAATATCATTTGCTGACCACTGAAGTGTTGTACTAGTTGAGGATATTGTTATATATCCCAATATCCCATAAGTAAGAGCCTTACATATTTTTTCAAAAAGTGCAAGGAAAGTCAATTAATTCATGGCCGCTATAGAGCTACACTACATCAGGGAACATGCACTTTATAAATGGTATCATTATCTTATTTTTTTTAGATGTAGGGATAAAGATGTGGATTTTCCAGTGGAAAATTTTGAACTTATTCCTTAGCTTACATTAGAGCTACAGTCATATATTAAATAATATGGTTAAAAAAGCTGTGTTGTCCTATAGCAGTGTTTCTCAACTGCCGAGCATCAAGAGATTCTCTTGGAATTTATTGTTTTAGTTTTTAAGCATTTTTTATGAATAAATATGTCATAGTGGAAATATTCTAAGAATAATATTTGTGAATGAATCGAAAAGCTCAGAACCAGAACACCTAAATAACATCTGTGTAGCAAATGCATGTTCATGAGCAAATGTCAGTGACCAGGCTGAATTTAAATTTTAATATGAATAAGAGACTGCTGACTTCTATGAATTGCAATAGATAAATATTTTTCTCTCTAAACAGTTTTTTTCCAAACTAACATCAGTAAAATCAATTTAATAATTAATACAATAATACAATTTATACTTAATTAATAAGTTTATGGTGATCAGAATGAGATGTCAATGAAAACCAGCACAAATTAATTGAATAATGTTACTCTGAGAAAATTACAATATGCTGCACAATTTCATTAGTCCACGATTGATAACTGATTTAAATGTAATTATGCCACACTGTATGCATAAATATACTAATGAGTTTTATGATTATACCATGATCAATACTTATGATAGTTTATAATTAGAAAGGCATTTATGACTAAATTTGATGGAACTGAGTCCTCGTCTTATAAAAAAATAATTTACTGGGCTATAGTCTCACAAAGGTTGAGAAGCACTGCCATATAGTATGTAAATTAGCCCAACATGAGCCCTGAATCTAAGATTTTCTTGAATGACTTCTACTATACTAAGTAATTAATAATAATAAAAAGAAAAATAAATTGTGTAGTTTATTAATGGTATAAAAAATATATTATTAAATATACAAAAATATTTAAAAAATATTATTAAACAATATTATTAAACATATAACAATATTAAAAAAATACTTATAAGTAAACCATTTTTTTAAAAATTCCTATATATTAAAAATTATTTAAAAAATATGTTTATAATTGAATGGGTGAGTACTATGAAATAAAAGAGATAATTTGGTGGACATTGAGTTGAGCATATATTTATTGCTGCTCAAGTATTTTCCTTTAGCTGAATCACTTGTGAAAATATTCCATATTTATTATACTTTCATAAATTTTTCAGAATTAATTGCTGAAAGAATAAATATGCTTCTAAAAATATTGCCTGCTGTTTTATTAGAATGAGTAATGTATCACTTGTACCCTCCTAGTTCACGTCTACCCTTCAAAATAAAGCATTATTCCCTTTTCTCATCAAAATGAGAAAGCTAAATGATCAAAGATTTCTTGTAAAGTTACTCACTTTTTAAATAGCAGTGTGGAAAATGTATTACATTTTATTTTCAAATGAATTGGGGGGGGGGGGGGGGGGGGGGGGGGGAGTGGAAAATTTTCTAGAAAAACAGTTGAAAAGTTTCCGACCCACATCTCTATGTAGTAGTTGATGTAGGCCAGTTGATGCATTTTCATAGATAAAGCTTTTAAAGAAATTCCAGCACAGATGAAGCACTTTGATAAATTAATGTAATGTGCTGCATTATTTTTTGCTTTGTGTTTTATTGAATGTGATTAAAAATAGAAATTGTACAGTTATTAATGTTTAGGTTTAATTTTTTTAGATATTCTTTCAGTAATGTCAAGTCTTTTGTAGTATTAATTGCTTTCAAGAATGCCATTCATATTGATTTTTTTAATTATTTTAATTAAAACTTTATAAAACAATTGTATTTAGTGGCATATTTTAAAATCTGAAGGTAGACAGAGATATTATGCCTATTACTGATGTTGAAAACATTTCATTCTTACAAAAACTGCTTTATTTTATTTTTTAATTATTATTACAGTAGAGAGCCTGAAATCCAAATGTCTAAAACCCAAAAGTTTCTGGGCTAGCCATTTTTTTTTTTAAACAAATCTGGACATCGTAAATTTATCCCTGATTCCGTTCCATGCTATGTTTTCTCCTTTCCAATCCTTTTCCACGAACTGGTTTTATTCTCTTGAACCAAAGAGCACCAGGGGCTATTCCTGATTGGCGACTGCCTGGTTTGACGTCACACAGGTGCTAGCCATTGGGTTCCTCCTGAAACCATTTCATTTTTATTCTTTTTCTGATGGTTGCAGAGTTTGCACGTGTTTTATAAAGCTCTTTTCATTCCATTTTTTCAATTTAATTACAGTAAAATTTTTTAGTTATGTCGGAAATTTCCAGAAATTCGACTTTTAAGAGGAAACGGAAACATATTTCTCTTAGCATCAACACCAAGGTAGAAATTCTAAGAAAAATGCAACATGGGACTTCAGTCCTCAAGCTGAGAGAGGAGTACAGAGTCGGGAAATCGACTGTATATGATCTACAGAAAAAAAAAAAGAAAGAAATTTTGGAATTCTTCGTAGATAGCGACACACAAATGGAAATGGCGAAAAGTAAAAAGACATTACATTCCGTGAAAAATCAAGATTTGGATTAAAGTGATAATTGTGTGGTTTCACCAACGAAGGAGTGAAAACATTTCACTCACAGGCCCAATGCTGATGCAGCAAGCGAGGATTTTTTTACGAAGACATGAACTTAACCAATGCTTGTGGGTATTCATCTGGCTGGTTGAAGAGATTCAAGAAGTGACATGGGATTCGGCAATTGCATGTTTGTGGTGAGTGTGCCTCAGCCGATTAAGAGACGGCTGAACAATTCTTCGAGGAATTCAATCTTCTGATTTCTGAAGAAAAATTGACCGCTGAACAGATATGCAATGTGAATGGGACAGCATTGTTTTGGAGATATGTTTTGAGAAAACTTTAGCAACGGTCGATGAGAAGCCAACGGGAGTTAAGGACTCGTGCTAGCTTGTGCGAATGCAGTAGGCATGCACAAATGCAAGTTGCTGGTTATCAGGAAAAGTGTAAAGCTGCGTGCTTTCAAAGGAATCAAAACGTTCCCTGCTCTTTACAAAGCCAACAAAAAAGCTTGGATAATAAGAGAAATCACCACAGACTGGTTTGAAAACCATTTTGTACCTGAAGCAAGATCATACTATAATGCCATCGGTCTTCTGGAAGATGTCAAAATTCTTCTAATTCTTGACAACTATACAGTTCATACCTCAGCTGATTTACTAGTAAAGGACAATATGCACATCCTGTATTTGCCCCCTAACTGCACCTCTCTACTGCAGCCTATGGATCAGGGTGTTCTGTTATCCATGAAGTGTTGTTATAAGAGCGATTTCCTGACCAAAATGTTAAACTTTGTAAATGGTGATGTGAAAGTATAAATGAGTAAGTTAAGCAATTTAACATAAAAGATGCTGTGTGGAGTGTCGCAAAAGCATGAAATACTGCCTCTGACGAAACCTTGAAACATGCATGGCACAATGTGTGGCCAGCAACCCTATTTACCGAAGACGACAGCAGCAAGGCCAATTTCAAAGGTTTCCAATCCTTCGAAAAAACCATGCTTCAAGTTGAAATTTTGGAACTGTTGGCGTACGCAAGAAATGTCAATGCAAACTGTTTGGATCTAGACTATTCGGATGTGGAAGAGGTTATGTGCAAAGATAACGATGCACCTGTGGTAGGTTCTTTCACAGACAATGAAATATGTGACCTTGTTATGAACAAAGAGAATGAAACTGAAAAGGATAGTATAAAGAGATAATTGACGAAAACATTCCGATTGACAAACTGCTGAGTTCGTTGGACAATGTGATTAAGGGACTTGAGCAGTGGAATTTCGCTAAGGTGCAAGAAATAATGACCGTAACTTTAATTAAAGAAAAGGCGTTGGCAGAAAAATTAAAGTTAATGCGACAACGAAAAATTACCAACATGTTTTGTGTAAAATAGTTTTGTTGTGAAATACTGCACTACATAAATGTTATGCGATGTAAAAACAGATTGTTTCTTCATTGTCTTTCCATCTTATTGCCAAAAATCCAAAAATGGCCCAAAATCCGGAATTGCCACGATCTTGAGGATTTTGGATTTGAGACTTTGTATTGCATTTACTTTTCAATAATTGAATATAAGTTTTCAAAAATACTCTGGCAATAGACATTTTAATGTTTTTTAAAGTGAATCACATCAGTTATAGGATGCTAACATTCACTGTTTTTAAGATATTGTGCATTTTTGATCACAGATAGAAAAAAATCATGAAAATTTAATATACTTAACATTTTTAAATGAGTGAAGAATTTGTTAATATTTTTAACCAGAAACAAAAGGTCACTATTGTTTATAAGTTATCACTGTGTTTTACATATTTTTTCACAGAGATTGTGTTATTAAAAAAATGGAGCCAAATGATGACCAGGAAGATCAATTTATAAGAAAGCTCAAAAATTTATGCTATCATTTTCTTATAATATTGAAATTCACTAATCAGAAGAGTTATGTTTTTTTATATTGAAACAATCGGATGATTAATACAATTACATAAACATTAATAAACTTGTATAAAGATTAATAATTTATTTAGATAGTAATAAATTTGTATAGGTATGCAGGTGTACATTTAAAACAGGTATTTTACGTTAATACAGACCTGGATATGGTTGTATACTTGAATAAGCTTGAGTCAAAGCATCTAATGAAGCTCCATTTGCAGAAAGAGCAGTTTTACTTCCAATGCTAAGGGAAAGATAAATAATTACTTCATTAAAAAGTATACAAATGTTTATTTGAAGAGTTACATTTAGCAAAAAAGTAATAAAAAATTTAGTAACTTCTGGTCTAATAACTCAATCAACATAATTTGAAACAGCAGTAAAAAATACTTGTTGGTAAAAATATACATTAGAAAAACAAAGCAAAATAAAATAAATTAAATCTGAAAGGAAAAACAAATTGGTTATATAAGAAAGGAAAAGCTAACAAAAAACTTCATCTGGAAAGAAAAACCATAGAAGTTACATATAAAAGAAACAAATGGCTTCAGAAACTAAAAGACTTATCATCATCCAAAATGGATGAATTGGAGTAGGGAGCAAATAATTTGTGGACTCATTTTCGCAATGCAATATATGCCTTAAGCTGAAGATATCTGGAGTTCAATGTGGCATTCATTATGATAAAGCTTGTTGAGTATGCATTAATTCTAGGTATTAGATCCCTGCGGAGGTTAAAAATCAAACATTTCAGAATAAGAAATACAAAACTGACAAAACATATCTTTGGACCACATTTACATTCCTGAATCCCCATCAGGTGGTGACAAAATAAGTTATTTGATCTTATGTATCAATGACTCTCTGGAATGTCATTTGCCATGCGACTTGTCAACTTTATTATTTACGGAGATCTCAGTTCAGTGTTAAGCAACATGCAGTACATCGGACATATAGGTGTTCACCCCCCACTTCCCACCCCAAAAAGTACTATGGGGTTATTCCATGCTATTTCAACAAATTTTTTTAAATTGGTTATATAAATTTCAGATTTTTACTGTGAACCTCACTGGAGATACAGCTTTTGAAAATCTGAATTTTTTTTAAACACTCACTTTCACCAGTAAAAATTTTTTTGGAAAGGTTCAAAACACTCCAGTTTTCTCCCCTCATGTAAAATCTACTATTACTATATTACTTGCAAAATAAATTTGGTTTGAGTGTATTGTCCCCTTCCTAGTGAAAAACAGGCTCGGAAAATGAGAAAATGCAAATTTCAGTGGTAAATTTTTACTATCATTAAATTTTCAAAAATATATCAAATGATAAAACAAAGTTGAACCAAAATTATCAGTACTTTATTCTGAGTAAAAGGTTTTCTAAATCTTTTAATTTGCTCAATTAGGAGGAAAGTTATACTATGTTGCGCAAATGCTTGTAATCACAAAAATATACATGTTTAAAGTGCTATCTGGGAGACCTCTCTGCCACACGGTAAGATATTTTTCTTTTCTAAAAATGGTTTTGAACTCTCTAAACATGTATAAATACATATGCAAATTAAAAAAATATTAAAAATGGTGCAGCAACAGCCTTTTGTTGAAATAGAATGGAATGACCCTACGCAGTTTTATAAACGGCATGTACATTGCATATTACAAAATAAATTATTTGAAGTACTTATCATACATCGCAGGGTAAATTGTTTCGAAGTTTATAAAGTTATTTTTCTAAATATACAAAAGTTCTGTTTTGTTCTTTTCAATCAGCATGTTTAACAAAAATTTTATAATGTGTAAAAATAGTCTTACTGTGCCATAGTTTTAGAATTATTATATATGTACAATATGCATGTATAACAGTTTTATCTCCCTAAGATGTTAGCAGGGTTGAATTAAAAATAATATTCACCTAAACTTAGATGAAACCTGTTAGCTGCTTCAGTTTTTGAAGAACAAATTTTAGTTTTAATGGGGCTAAGGGTATACTGTGGTTCTTTACTCCTGAAGGAAATAAGTTTTTTTATACAAAAAGGAAAGATGGCTTATATTTTTTTAAACCTCATTATAGTGTCACAAGACAGAACAATAACACAGAGGACCATAAAAGGAAAAAAAGGTAAAAAGAATAAGGATTCAAAAAGAGATAGGAATTCTAGTAGTGATAGAAAACCTAAAAGTAAAACTAATCTATCAAAACAGAAACTCTTCATAATAAAATAGAGGAACTAAACCAAAAATTAAATCTGATTCACAAAGGTCAAAAAATAAAATGGAAACTAATGTAGGCAATTGTAAAAACAAATCAGTAAATTCAGCAACTGAGTTGAAAAATGATACTGATTAGTGGTTCAAAAGATATTGCTACATCAATGCTGATTATCTATATAAAATGTGTATTGATGCCATGTCACTTTATTCTTGTTATATTATAATACATATCAATTTTTTTACCCCCATATGACAAATTAGTTGTATGTGCGTTTATACTATGTGGTGATGGACTCTTGTATTTTGCTAGTGTTTTCGTCCAACACGTTGGTATTTATAGTATATATCCATTTTTTTGCCAAAATACTAGACCATATTATCATGGTTCATGCAGTCTTAAAAGATATAGCTTAGCCTAAAATTTTTTGTAAGCAAACAATTTAATAATGTCAAAAAGCATAAAAATTCAGCAAACATCTTCAATATTCTCCCTTTCAAACATTTCACCATTCGAGAATTTCGAAAAGTAAATGAAAATGCTCTTTTGCAGTAAGTGCTAGAAAAAGTAAACATTGGGAATTTCCTCATGCCTTAAAAACAATCACCTCTTTAGAATATTACAAAGTATTTTACAACTCATTTATAACCGGCCGCCCATCTTGCTGCTCCATGTCTTCGGACAAGTCGGACAGTCTGGGCTTTCGACAACCCATTTATAAGAATTCTAAAACATGAATTAATAAATTTGCTCATCTTAGATTTCAAATGCATATAATCCAGTCAAAATAGTTTGTGATGAACTAAACTACACATTTGTCAAATTTTGCAATATACACAAATTATATTTTACTGGATATATGAAATAATTGAAAAATTCCAATTATAAGATTAATATAGGTATTGACTATAGATATTGAATTGCAACCCATTGAACTACACATATAAGAAATTTAAACCAAACAGTAATTACACAATAGATGAAATTAAGTGCATTTCACAACAGTTAATATTAATGAACTTATTTCTAACAATTTTTCTTGTTTTTCTTTTGCAGTTCATCACAAACTATTTGACTGTGTAATGAAAGTGATATCATCATGTTCCTCAGCCTTTATTGCTAGTTCATCAGCAGATGCCTACTAATGCTTGGATATCTACTTCCAAACATTTTTTCTTCTTTAACATATCTACTTCTGAATAATCAACCTCACTCTTTCTTTTTTTTGGTAAGGCTATCTGCTTTTGTTCTTTTTGAATTTGACACATATGTAAGCATGTGTTTTGTTACATTTATATTATTTACATCACATCCTACAGATTTAATGTAATCATATAAAAGCTATGTGCCACATAAAAAATTTCCTTCATATTCTCAACTTTAATTTTTTTGTTGATGCTAAAACTTCTTTTAACAACTGCTTGATCATGGCTTAACAGAAGAAGAATCTTTACACTATCCCACAATTTCTAATATTTCTTGGAATTCATCCCAGATTCAAAGAAAAACTCATCAAGGCGAAACTCATCAAGGCGAGAGTTTACTGGATCAAATTCAGAGAATTTCGACTGGTTTAGTGAAACATCATCTAAGAAACTAGAAAACTCAGACATGGTAATTTGCCTTAACTCAGTTAATGAATTTAAAACAAAATTCATTTTCTTTAAACATTGTTCTTTATCAGACATGTTTTGGGGATTAAGGCAAGATAGATTTTGAACTAAAATATATTGCACTGAAGACTTTTCAACAATTTTATTTACGACTTCTGATAAGAACTTTTTGCAGACCATGCACAGATAAAAAATGTGATGATCAGTTACAACTTTTACTTTAGAAATAGTCTTCAGAGTTTCTCTGCAGAAAATCCCAAATCAATATTTTCAACTTTACAATGTTTTTTAGGATTTTTAAAATCCAATTTCACTAGCTTTAGTATAGAATTTGCAGATTGCAATACTTCCAGAATGATAAATCTATGCAATAAAAGGTTCAAAATTTTTTTCAAATCATCCAATAAAAAAAAAATTAACAATAGTTTATAGGTTTGGTAGGATAATAAAAATGGGTGCAAAATTCTTGAAATAGATAAAATTTTTTAATTTCACTGGTAGAAGGTTGTTTTTGATTATCTTTTGCACAGTAACAAATGTTTTGCAACTTGGTTTTGCAATTTCCTTCTTATCTACAGCATTAACATTTGGCAGAAGGATCAGAGAACGTTAACAAGCAGGAATGTTTTCCAGCCATCTATGATGGACAAACTTCTGTGGTAAGATTTAGATAAAAAGTGTAAGCAAGGTCCTTAAAAGCTGAAATTAGAAAATAAACAGTTTTTAAGAATCACAAGCCTTGATTTATGCAATGTTGCAATATGCTTTTTCATGAAGCAAGATTTGAAATTTGGATACTAATAGCTAAAGAATGGTTCCATCTAGAAACAAGAAATTTCAGCATAATCTTAGTAAATCGATTTAAGAAACATGCTGTGAAGGGAAGAAAATCCAAATTTTGTTAAAATTAATTAGAGACAACAAATAAAACAAGCCATACTTTTTCTTCTTCTAATATGGCACAAATGCAAGATATAAGAACATTATAATGCAACATACTAAAATTCTTAGTAAAGACTATGACTTTATATAAGAAATAATAAAGATGAAGAAAAGTGATATTGTTGTTCAAGTGAAATAAAGTAAATGATCACTTTGGAAATGTGTTTCTACAATTTGCATTAAGTATTGTGTTATTTAGGGGGGGGGGGGGGGGCAGCATCCTCGCACTGATTCTGCTATTGAATTGGTAAAAATTAAAATTTCTATGAACTACTTCGATGATTATGAAATATATAAACCTTTCTCGTATCATATTATACAAAATATTCAATAAAATGACAGTTCTCTATCTATAAAGAAATATGATAAAATACAAACCATTTTTACACAGGTAAAATATTAATTTACAAAATTTACTCATGTAGACAATAATTAAATGAAAGTCATTAAAATATACCTGTTTACACCAGATAAATTGCCTATAGAAGAATTTGATAATCCTAATGCCATACTAGTAACTGGACTTAGAGAATTTATACCACTTAAAGACGAGCCTGAACTGGAATTGTTTCCTGGAAAAATATTATAAATTACATAAATATATACGCAATAAAATGTGCAAACATATTTAGGAATATAGATAAATAGCTAGCTGTCTTAAGTAACCAACTAATCACTTTTTGAAGCGCTCTAAGATGTCTTTAGTAGGGCTATGTACCAGGCTTCGGGAAATTGGCAAAATCTAGCCCGTCCGCGAGGACGGCTATTGAAATTTTTTACCCGTCCTCCTACGAATTTTTTTTCACTTTATATTCATTAATATATGTGCTTAAATACATCGCACAACAATAATAAATTAGAACCAACTGCCTCACGATGAAGTGCAATAACTGCATATTCATACACCACCCCACAGCGCTTAACCGCCGCGATGAAAGTCACCGACGCGGAGTCTCCGATAAAGGATCGGTCCGGCGGAATTCCGATCTATGGGTGGGGCAAAGGGGTAAGATATGTAAGGAATTGCTCCTTTTTTCAATATTTGGTAACTTGAAGGAGTGGTAAATAAATAATCATATAAATCCTCTTGTCTCTAAGCAGTTTAAACCTCATCGGTACTCTTTATTTTCTAGGGAATGCAGTCAATCAAGATTAAAATCTTCTTGGACTGAATAGATGTTTCATACTTTAACTTCAGTTGTCAAACAACTGGAACAAATGCCATGAATGAATTTCAAACATTTTAGTTTTAAAGTTGAAACCAAAGTGGGGAAGAAAATAAAACACTTTTCTGGCTGAAACTAGAAGAATCCATTCCAAAAATTAAAACTTGTTACTTACTCCCGTCTATTACAGCAAATGAAAATTTTATAGTTTGGGTATTAAAGAGTTAAATGGGGATTTGGTCTTAGGCCCGGGCTGGACTTGAGTTTTCTATTGTTTCAGGCAAGGTTGAGTCTTTTTTATTTTTTTAAACGTCCATTACAACCGGGCCGAACATATTCCTTTTGAAAGATTTTTAAAATGGATTTAAATTGGTGCATGAATTTATTGCATTTATTTCAGCTATGTAAAGATAAATGTTTAAGAAAACAAACTAAATTCTCTGTACAAAATATTGACAAATTTATTTTTAACATATTTGAATACAAATCATTTCGGGCCTGCTGAGAGGCAGTTATCTTCAGGCAGAGTTCATTCTACATTTATAAATTTCTTCGGGCTTGGTCCGGATTTGTAGACCTTGAAAAAGAGAACAGAACATGTCACTTCGATCGTGAGTGCGCTATCGCCTTTTCGTGCGGTCATCGGATTCACTGGGTGGAGGATGAGGGGAGAAGAAATAACTAGCGCCTGTGGTTACAATGCAGATCTGACGGCTCACCTAGAAAGAAGGCATTGATAATGCACAGTAGCTAAGTTTATGGGGTGGGGGGATTTGCAGGTGACGACATTTCAATTTTCATTCATGGCATGGAAAAGTTCGGCTTTCGCCACAATTTTACGATGGCAACAATTTGCTATCTTCTTCTCTTCTTTTTTTTAACGGAATCTCTAATCTCAAGGCCGTCCGAGAGGATGGCAACTTCCGAAAATTGATCGTCCTCGCCGAATTTTAACTCGGCGAGGACGGGAGGATGGCCGATTTCCGAAAGCCTGCTATGTACCCAATTACTGCATGGTCATGGCTAAATATACACACTAAGATTGCTAAAATCAGGTGGATAGGCTGTTGCATCCTGACACAGCACCCAGCACTTGGCTGGTGGCCACCTGTCTGTATAACACAATATAGATTATACAACCTCATATTATCCATTATAAATTAATGAATTATTTCCAAAAAGAAAAAATCTGATGTGGGCAGCATAAGACTCTCCCTACAGACTCATATTGATTTTCATTATTACTTTCATAACTCATTAAATTGAGTTTATACGTATAAAATAACATGAATAATTATTTGAAATTACACTGAATTTGCAGTTAATTCAATTTTTCTTTCAGGAAATTTTATAAAATTACTAAAATAACCATGTCAAAGTTTTACAATTTTCTATCAGAATAGAAGCAACAGAAGTAAATTCATATGTTGCTTTAGCATTACATATAGTGTTTTCCTTAGGATCAAATTTGGGCAGGGAAAAACAAAAAAGCAACCTATTCTTAAAAAGGGGAATTTAGGATCAGACAAACATGTTTTTCTTTTATATATTTTTCAATGTTTTAAACACTATTACAATTCGGAATGATCGCACAATATTTTATTTAAACTTGTATTTGCAGAATTGCAAATTTTGAAATTGTAAGTTGCAGGCAAAGAAAGCTACACTAGTATCTAAATAATTTATGATAAAATTATTTTTATTATTTTACTTACAGTTATTATTTAAATTATTATTATTTTTTATTATAAGTTTTACAAGTGATTAGATTAAATCCCCTCCCATTCACTGAAAACACTAATGAATGCTGTCATGTGAGTACAATGTGGGAAAAAGTTATTAAGAAAGTATGGTTATTGATAATGATAACATTTACATTTTAATGCCATATATGAATCTATGGGGTATACATAAGGATCCGTAACCATCCTGATGAATCTAACTTTCTAAATTTTGAATTAATAATACCCCATATGGCCAAAAGTATCTGGACACCTACTGTTGTGGAATCAGAGAATCATGTTGCACATATAAATAGAACATTGACCTTTTGCATCAATCACAACTTTCACTCTTCTGTGGAGACTTTCCATCAGTTTTTGAAATATTTTAGCAGGAATTGCCTTCTATATGGCAATGAGAGCTGTAGTAAGTCCGGCCACAGAAGATGGCCCATTTGGTCTGACGCATATTCTGCATTCCAATTCATTCGAGACCTGTTCAATGGGATTAAGATCAGGACTCTGGGAAGGCCAGTATAATTTTTCAACACCCATTTCTGCAAACCATGTCCCCACAGTCTACGCTGTATGGACAGAACAGTTATACTGTTGATGCAGAAATGATCCCTTCCCGAACTGTTAGCAGACACTTGGAATTGCAGAGTTGTCAAGAATACCAACATACATTGCAGCATTCATGTTTCCCTCTACTCTACAGGAACTAAGGGGCTAAGGCCGAACCACGAGAAACAACTCCAAACCATGACAATGCCACGACCAAATTTTGCAGTTGGCACAATATATTCAGGCAGGAAGTGTTTGTTTGGTATCCGCCAAACCCACCCACACCTGTCGGACTCCGGCCACTCATCCTGTTGCTTGTACCCTAGGGTGAGTTGTGTGGCCTGGGCCTTCAACACCCGTCGTACTGCCAGACAGTGTAGCGGGATTAATTAATCACTCCAAAGTACTTGTTTCCACTGCTCCAGAGTCCAATGGTAGTGAGCTTTGCATCACTGCAACCGACATTTCGCATTGACCATGCTGAGGTTGGGCCTGTGAGCAGCTGCACAACAGTGGAAATCTATTTTTTCAGCTCCTGATGAAAGGTCCTGGTGTTACAGACGGCATTAGATGCATTTTGGAACCACCAGTGACCACTGCGACTGGGGTCTTGCAATTCTTCAGCAGAACCCTCTCCAGGGTTCGAAGACAGCGATCTGTGAGTTTCTGCAGCCTACCACTTCGTTTCCCCGTAGTTGTAGATTCTAGACATGTCCATTTTACAATGCCATCACTTACAGTTGATTGAGGCACCTGCACCAATGATGAAATATCCCAAACTGATTTGTTGCAACAATGGCATCAAATTATCATGCCACATTCAAACTTACTCAGCTCTAACGAGTTACTCATTGTCTTTCTAAAGCATGTTTATGACCACCCAAGGCTGTGGTGCTCACTTTTATCTCATTCTATGACGTACATAGTCACATCCACTTCTCTGGAGGAGTGCCCGGATACTTTTGGCCATATAGTGTATTGGTAATATAGAAAATAAATTTGAATTCTTCAAAAATTTGAATGGATGAAAAAGGATGCTTTATTAATTATTGTAAGGGAATGCGATCTGTATGCAAAATATCGGACTTAAATATTTCACCAAAATATTAATTAATAATAAAACATACTATGAAGAAATGAAAATTCTGCTTTTCATAAATAAAATAATTTGATATAAAACATGAATGGAAATGGATGCTTTTGAATTCATATAAATTGCGCTTAAAACCTACTGTTGTAAATATTGCCAAAGTAATATGATATTTTTCCGTTTTGGCGATGTTTGAATCGGTCTCAATTCTAACGAGTTACTCATTGTCTTTCTAAAGCATGTTTATGACCACCCAAGGCTGTGGTGCTCACTTATCTCATTCTATGACGTACATAGTCACATCCACTTTTCTGGAGGAGTGTCCGGATACTTTTGGCCATATAGTGTATTGGTAATATAGAAAATAAATTTAGATTCTTCAAACATTTGAATGGATGCTTTATTAGTATTATTGTAAGGGAATGCGATCTGTATGCAAAATATCGGATTTAAATATTTCACCAAAATATTAATTAATAATAAAACATACTATGAAGAAATAAAAATTCTGCTTTTCATAAATAAAATAATTTGATACAAAACATGAATGGAAATGGATGCTTTTGAATTCATATAAATTGCGCTTAAAACCTACTGTTGTAAATATTGCCAAAGTAATATGATATTTTTCCGTTTTGGCGATGTTTGAATCGGTAATAAATTCCTGATTTGATTTTAACAAATTTCATGCCACCACAACAAGAAGTTTGCATAGTATGGCACATTTTATGCCAAAAATCAAACTTTTGTAGCAATATGCACAAGATGTTAATTAACCCTTTCAGGATGGTGGCATTCCGGAGCTCTTGTGGCCCAAAAGACGAAGCACTTCGCTTCCGAACTGGTCCCAAAGGTCGGCGCATTTTTTGCACTAAGCCTAACTCTCGAAAAAAATTCACTAAAAATCACCTATTCAACACAGAAATCTACTTTTTTCAGGAATAAAAGAAATATTTATGTTCTATTTGATGTATAATTTTCATACAAATCTGAATACAAAATACTCGTTAGTTGCTCCCATTCTTTTATCCGAAATAAACGAATAATTTCACTGCCTCTAAAACTCAAACAAAAAAAAAATACTCTCTTATATTCCTATGATTCACCAATGAAATCATAACGCTGAAATAAAAATAAAAACCGAAACTCAATTATAAAATTGTTGATGCTACGAGAATTGCTCTGTTTGTTTATATTACAAAATGATTTTCAACGCTCCAAATAGAGAAATAATTCATTCGATCCTTTTCTGCCAAGGTCATGCCTCTGCAAAATACATTGGAGTTAGTTCCACGGACATGAAATGCCATCTAGTAGACAAATTAAAACGTTCCGCGTGGTGGCACGTATAGGTGCCACTATCCGCTTGCGGTAAAATTTCCTCCGGCCTGAGTGCGTGCCGTTCGTCCTTGAATGCAAGTTCGCAGCTGGCACGTGGGCGTGCCGATCGTCGTGAAAGGGTTAAAGTGGCACAACTGTACATCAAGTCAAGAATTTTTCACCATGGCGAATCAGAATTTCGAGCAGATTTTGACGAATTTTATGCTAATGATTGTGGCTAAAACTAGCACAATATGGCGTAATTTTTGCCGAATGTTGATACAATATGACACAATTTATGCCAAAAATCTAAGTACTGTAGTGATATACATTAGCTACTAAGTGAAAATGGTGCAATTTTGAGTCTTAAGAATTTTTCGTGCAACAAATCAGAATCTCTATTTGAACTGTAGCCTTATGTGATGAGCTTAGGTGAGGGTAAGAATTTCATCCTTTCTGGCCAAAAAAGACTTAAAACTAACAAAAGATGCTTTGAAAAGGTCAGAGAAAAAACATAGAAAGTGGATCTGCATAGCATTTCCATCCCATAAAAGTTATGGCACTCAAAAATCGAGCAGGGTGCTGCACCCTTGTAAAAATGCCTAAGGCAAACACTAAAATACATGAATAAAAAATAGATTGAAACAAATGTGTCAGGGTTCCCACTCTTTACAAGTAAAAAAAAAAAAAAAATTTATTTATATATGCATAACTTAATAAAGTTCAAGCAAGATTTCATATACGAAAAATAATAAATATGAAATGTTGGATTGCAGCAATATATGCATCGCAAATCAGCAGTTGGCGATTGCACTAATTTTTAATTACCGATCATTTTTGAAATTCTTATTTTGAACTGGGAAAACAACAATTTTTGCTGCAATTCCTATTTTTTAATGGGAAAAAATAAATACTTTTTAAGGATCTTTGAGGAAAAATAAGAACTTACTTCCTAAAGACTGTGGGAACCCCGTGAAATCCGTGCAACACAGAATTAAGTGGAATCTAAAAACAATCTTAATAACCCATCTTAATTGCAGCAGATTTTGGTCACAGCTGAGTTATGACAGTTAATATCAGTACCGTAAAATATTTCTGTATTTAGGCAATTTCGCTGTATACAGAAAATTATTATTTCTATTCACAAATGTACTAGGATATATTTGCTCAAAATCTAATAGATATAATACCAGGATTTGATAAACTAAGACCAGAGGAATTATTGGAGTTTCCAGCAGCAGCTAATGCAGCTAGATTTTGCATAACAACTGGGTTCAACCCTAAAAATATACAAAAATTAATGATATTTTTATTTTAAAAGATGTTAAATAGCAACTCATATCACAATTAATTGAAGTATCATACAATATAAATAATGATTAATATTAAGAACAAATTAATAATTTGATAATTAATAATCACATAATGGTTGTGAAGCTAGCTGGCTTCACAGAAATATGGGATCATTTCTTGTTCAACTACAAGAAACATGCAACTACATTTTAAAATACAATAGGAATGTGGTTACAGAAAAATTGGGATAATAATTTACTTGAATTTCGAAATATAATAGTTTAAGTTACTCTAATGATTTACCCTGATATATGGTAAAATAGAGGATAAAAGTGATTATAATGAACTTGCATGTTTTCCAAAGAAACCTAAGTTCAATTATTTAAAAATAATATCATTGAACCATTGAAAGTAAAAAGTAAAAAAATTTAAACTTTTAATAAGAAATATTAATTAGCAAATTAAACATTCCAATCACAGCAAATCCCATATATTTCCTTAGATTGTAAATAAGACAAGTTCTATTTTTGTTCCAATGGGACAGAATGATAAAATAAAGAAAGCACAAGACACAATTACAACAGATGAGAATTTCATCTTGTTATTGGCTGATGTGACTAATTAGCGCAAAAATCTCTCACAAAACTCAGAGATAGCGTTTAATTAATTCACTTTCACGCATTGGACTAAATTTAAGTGGGGTTATTATATAGTATGCCATATATATATTTACAATGTGACCCCCCCCCCACTTAAATTGAATGTTAGAAATAAAATTTTTTGTCTAGTTGAAAACAAAAACAGTTGAAATGTAGACTTTTAGAAGAATTCATCCTTGAATAAAATAAATTTATTAATGTGACCCCCCCTCCCTTTAAATGGAATGTAAGAATATTCTTCTATAGTGGTCAGGAGTCCTTATAATGTGCTTTTTCATTAAAATTTTGAATACGAAAAATGTCTGAAAAACATTTTATATACCAGAGTTTAATTAACGAAGAAGCACGTCTTCTGAACTCCTGAACCCATTTCTACGGTAGGAACTTCTTGCAACTGTTTGAGCGGCCAGAGGAATCAAATGGGGGTTTTGATGGCACCACTATACAATGCCCAGAACTTTAACTGTCGTGGGTAAAAAATAAATTTCGTGTATTACTTTCTATATATTTTCTGACTAAAAGGAGTGTTCTAATTGTATTAGAAGATTCAGAAAAGTGTATTTTACAAAGTAAATTTTAGGCTTTCATATGCAGTATTTTTTTTTATCAGTACAGTACGCGACTTCTTATCTGGCACCCCAATATTCGGACTCTCCCAAAACCGGAATTCAAGCGATTATTTGCCAAATATTGCGCCAAATAGCGATTTTTTGTTTAAAATCCCGCCAAACGCTTTTTTGCCTAAATTAACAATATCAATTAAAAATAAGATGATGCGTTGATGCCTATATTTTTCCAGGGTACGTGCAATCCGCGCACAAAATTCAAAAATCCCGCGCGGGAATTTGCTTGCACTCTCCGCAGCTGATCCTTCTTAAATTTCGAAAACGAATGCGAGGTATTCTCGTGAGAGCGAATGAAAAGCAGGAATAAAAATATTCCGTGGATAGTGTTTTTTCCGGGAAGTTCCGATCTCCATAACGCAACTCCTCTTTTCCGGAAAACATCTGAAGTAGCACCATTTTTCTTGAAAATTTCCGAAACGGTTGCATCCGGCACGGGCGAGACGCATGAAGGCTAAAAGGATCTATCTAGTTAGTCTTCATGGCGAGACGTGTCATTCCATTCTTCACTAGTTACGGATATGGCTCCTGTATATATAAGAGCCTTAGTTACGGACAAGTCGTGGCAAGATGCTTTTTTTTAATGGCATTTCATTCTTTTCTGGGTATATAGGGCAGAGCACACTAGGCACAAAGGTTTCGATTTTTCTGAATTCGTTACATTTTCTTTTCTGCTCTTTGTTCCAGGACTTTGATTTTCAGTAAAAGTATTCCAACTTTTTCACTAGAAATATTCCGATATTGCTAAAGAAATCCTATTTGCTTTGTCTATGCCCTTCAAACGCGATGTGCCACACAGAATGCACACTATTTTGCACAAACATTTATTGGAAAAGATTGAAAAAAAAAAAGAAGGTCATCAGATGATAGAAAGTACGTTTAAGTAAGGAATTCCCGAAATTAACAAGAGTTAACTTTTGCTGAAATGCGAAGAAAAATATAGCAGCTATAAAATGTCATTCAGGGCCTTCTGATTGATCTCTTTAAATACTTAACCTAAGCAATAAACTTGTCATTTTCTCGGAAAAACCCGATTTTTTTTTCATCTCCGTATATACACATCTTTAATATTTTAAAAAACGTTGATGGAATTCCAACATCAAAATCATTTTCAATGAAATCCTATTATTTGGATGAAAATGGCTATGTTGAACTGAAAATAGACCCTATCAAAAAAGTTCCATTGCAGTATATTTATGGAGTTTTAACGTGCTACATTTATTAATTTGTATTTTATAAAAGACAGTTTAGCAATATCGCGGAATCTTTTTATGTAAACACGATCGCCGATATATTTCAATTTATTTTTAAATATTTTCCATTTTTTCAATCTGTTTCCATCCACTAATATTTTTATATTTTTTGGGCTTTTTATGCTGGGATATTATTTTTAAACATATTGTTGATGAAATTGAGATATATGTTTAGGATAACGAAATTAAATTTTTTTATTTATTCAGGCATTTAGAATTATAAAGCTTATTAGAAATACATTTGAAGAGCATAAATTAGAATTTGATATATTTGCACCCATAGTTGAATCTCTCATTTCAATTAAAAATGAACATCCTTCTCATCTTAATTTTATTAAAAGTACTTTAAAATATTTTGAAACATGTGAACAAAGGTGCTTCTGCTAAAATATTAGATGAATATGGTGAGGGCCTACTTTAGTTGAAATGTTCCAAAAAAAGACTTCTAATAACTACCCTGAATAATCAACTTTTTTCAGACATTTTTTTCTTTCAAAAATTTTCTTAATCCCTAAATTTGATACTATAATTATACGTAATTTGCATTTTAGTTAACCAAGTATATCTTTTCATATGGATTGTAAAATATCTGTATTTAATACTGTTTTTAAAATGAATTACAATTTTCTATAACATTTTAGACCATTCCAGTAAGTTTTAGAAAAGTGTTCCGAATTAGTAAAAACCCCTTATCCAGAATGCCTGAAGTCCCAAGCAGTCCGGATAATACTTGTAGATCCTGTACTGTACTCATTTTTATAAAATTACATTCATGGTATGTGACTGAGATATCCTCTGAAACGAAATATACTGGGATTGTGTAAAAATGAAGCTTATCATGATGCTGCAGCAAAATAGTCCATTTCATTAATTATACATTTGGATTTTATGTGTATAACACGAAACAATTAATGTAAACAGATAGCAAAAGTGGAAAATATTTTCACAATTAAATGAAATACACTGAGAATCATGTCCAAATACACTTTTCGGTGATGTTGCTATAAAAAGTTTGCCATTTGCAAGCATAACACTCATGAGAAAGAACAGGAAAATTCTTATCTCAAAATATTTTTGTCAATGGAAAGAAGAAAATTCTTCAGGCAAAAAGCAGTACCCATGAAAAACAAAAGCAGAAATTCGTGGAAGAATCTGATGCCTGTTGATAACTTGCAGACTTGCTTTCTTCAAAAATGCTTCACTTGTGATTTTTTGCAAATCATAGGGATTCTTTTTCTAAACTTCACTACATAAGGGATTTTGTTCAAAATTGTCTAAATATCGAGAGATTTTCATATATTTGGTGAAATCGGGGAGAAAGTGTAAAAATTTGGGAGCGTGTGCAGCTATACATTTATATATTACTTAAATTACTTAAAATTTTTAATTATACAACTCCTACAAAAGTAGAATTGTCGATATACAACAAAGCAGCACTAAGCGTTGGGTACTGAAAGAAACTAAATAATCCCTTATGGAAAAATACATAATATGGGAGAAGGGGGGGGGGGGGGGGCTAAGAATCATTTCTGAGAGGGTCCCAAGGCCACTAAATCTACAGTTGTCCTCACATATAAATAACTACTCTATGAAGTAAGTATTAATTTTTCTATATAGTGCAAAATATGGATAAAAATCCTTCAATAAAATTTATATGATAGCTAATTCAACATGATTGATAAATTACATTTAAATAAAATGAATAAAAAATATTAATCCTCCTAAAATGAGTAAAAGAATATATCACCAACAAAAAAGAATGGCACAAATATAAAGTAACTAAAAAGGCATGAAAGCTACAAATCTGGAATACACATGAAGCATGCAAGTAATATAACCTACCATAAATTATAAATAGGAAATAAAACAGAAAAATGAGAAATTATTATGTATATAGGGTTAATGTCTAAAACAACACATACCAGAGGTATTGGCTATGCCTGCTAAAGCAGCTATACTCTGCAAACTAGCAGAATTAAGTTCTGTAAAGTGAAGCAAGCACAAAATTAAGTATAAATAAGATTTTAAATATTAACAACAAAATGCATAGTAAATGCAATTTAAAAAACTATAATTTTACCTGAAGAACTATTGTTGGTACTAGACAATCCAATGTTAGGACTTACTCCTTGCCCGGCAAGGCTTTGAAGATTTATTGAACTCAGACCTAAATTGATTTTTAGAAAGTGAAGTAATTAAAGTTAGATCATATGGAAATTAAACAAAATATATACGAATAGTTTGAAATGCATACAAGTCACATATAGCATAGGCAGGGGTGGGATATTATTGGAAATTCTTACCCGCCAGATTGCACGCACTGCTGCACTGGCCAAAGTTCTCAATTTTTACAAAAAATAAGAACCCAAAATGCATTTCTTACATACACTTTAACAAATTTCGCATAAGTTTAAATACAATATCAAAATAATAGCTTTTTCTATTAAAATGTTAAATGTGCAAACAACTTAATTTTTGCTATAAATAATCATTGAAAATTTGAGCACTTACCCAAGTATATGTTGTAGCACTGACAGTAACATTAATAGAACATACATTAAATGAAAGCTACGAGGGCCAGTTAAAATTTTGAGACAGGGGCAGACGATATGCGCTAGAAAAAAAATTATTGGTTGGATATTTAAATTTGAATTCTTTTATGTCCGCAGACGATAATTTGTGGCAATAATTACAATTTAGCTATCACAGAATAAATTTTGAAAGAAAAGAAAATGAAGTTGATGTGAGAGCATTATCTAGCTATGATTTTCTATGATTTTAAAATGGGGCTAAATAATTAAAAAAAAAAATGCCTTCAACGTCTACAATTAGCATATGGAAATGATGCTCCATTCTATGCCACTGTATTCAGATGGTTTATAGAGTTTAGAAGAGGCCAAAATTCTCTCCTGAATGAAGCACACACAGGAAGACCTTTGTTAGCTGTAGTCCCAGTAATCACTGTACCTACCAAATGATACAGAAGGAACTTAACATTGGATCCGCAGCTATATATAAAACTATTCATGAAGAACTAACTGCATATGAAAAAATTAATTTGTTGCTGGGTCCCCCATAATTTAACAGAACACCAAAAAGCGGAGCGTGTCAGAATCAGTAAAGAAACCCTAAAATTACTTAATGATTTTGGACACCACATTATTTCTAAAATTATAATTGGTGATGAAACATATAGTTTTTTGACATTCTAACAAATCAAGAAAGTAAAATCTTTGAAGATGATCCTAAACCAACAATGGTGAAAAGACAACGAGCAATGAAAAAAGTAATGCAGAAGTACAGGTCTGGTTAAAGTCATAAAGCTAGAGGGATAGAAGACAGTTACATCCAATTGGTACACAACTAAGTGTCAGAATCAGTAAAGAAACCCTAAAAGTATGAGTCCCCTTTCTGGGGACTCATGGTGAAGTATGAGTCCCCAGAAAGGGGACTCATACTTCACCATGACAATGCATCTTCTCATTCAGCAAGAATGACAGTTGGATTTCTTGAACAAAAAAACATCAAAGTGATAGAACATCTATCCTATTCTCCTGATTTTGCTATGTGTGACTTTTGGCTAATTTTTAATCTAAAAAAAAAATTTAAGTGGGCATAAAAGCATATTTTCCATCAATTCCAAGAAATGGATGGCTTTAATCTTTGGAAAATTCGCCTACAAAAGTGCATTGATGTTGGAGGGGAGTACTTAAGTTGTTGGTAAGTTTAACTTATACCACTTAGCCATATCTCAAAAATTTGAGTGTGACTCTCGTATTTGAATAACATATAAATTTATTTTAAAATTTAGTATTTTCTGATGTAGAAACGTCAGTTGTTTAAAAAATCCTAATATAGATAGCTGGACTAGTCAGAGTTTCCTCCAGGATGGAAAAAGGGCAGGATGCCATTACCCGAAAAAAAAAAAAAAAAAAAAAAAAAAAGGCACGCACAAGTTACAGAACACTGATAAATGGGATTTTTTGCTACAGACAAATTTATTGGTATTTTAAACGTGCTTCTGGTCTTGAGCAGTTGTGTTCATTAACAATTACAATTGTTGAATGTTAATAATTTTAGAAATTATTAAATTTAAAAAAGAGAATATTAAATTGTGTTTTCTAATACACTCATTGCCATAAAAATTTGCGCACCAAGAAGTAATTGTGGGATCATAACGAAACTTGGCATGAAGGTACATGTCAGATAGATATGCAAATGGTTAGAAATAGAGTATGATTGCGCATTGCATAATGCCACCAGAGGGAGTTGAACTTCGTTCTCTTTGGCACAGAACAAAGGTATGCAGAGGCTTTTTGCCTGTACTTAATCTGTTGCAGAGGGACGCTTTTTCATTAGGGATGCTGTTAAACCGCCATCGAAGACAATACGATTAGCTGTCAGAATTCGAGAGGGGAAGAATCATCGGGATGATGGAAGCCAGGTGGTCAGTTCAGCCAGTAGCCTGCCACATAGGCCGTTCTGACTTTACTGTGAGGAGGTGTTGGAACCAGTGGACAAGAAAGAGGTCACATACATGTTGGCCAGGTTCAGGATGCCCTCGGCAGACCAATAGCCCAGAAGACCGTTACATCACCCGACAAGCAAGCACAGCGCCAACTGCATCATTGTCCACCATCCGGACATAGGCAGCACCTTCACTATGGGTCCCTGTGTCTGTCCATACCATAACGGGGCACATGGCTGAAGGACATGTTACACCGCCGTTGGTATCATGGTACTCATTACGCGTGGTGCCAATGACACCCAAACACCATCACCTCCGTTTGGAGTGGTGTCACACTCGACGGGATTGGACAGCAACAGAATGGAAGCAGGTTGTCTTCAGCGACGAATAGAGATTCAAAATGGGTAGTGATGACAACCATGTATATGGAGGCCCTGTGGCGAACGAATCAATTTTGTCTTCGCTTTACAGCGGTACACCGCTCCCACAGCTGGTGTGATGGTATGGGGTGCTGTCACATACGACACCCGGTCACCTCTAATATTGATTCACAGAACCATGACAACCCAGCAGTGCATTTGTCAAATCCTTCAGCCACATGTGTTGTCACTCATGGCAAGGCTCCCAGAAGGCATTTTTAACAAGACAATGTTCGGCCACACACAGCAAGGGTGTCACAGGAATGCCTCCACCACATTACTACCCTTCCTTGGTCTACCCGACTGCCAGATTTGTCACTGATCAAGCATGTCTGGGATCACTTGGAACGGCAAGTTGGACAGTCTACGAGTTTGGTCGAACTAGAGATGCACTTACAACTGTGGAATGAGATGACGCAGGACACCATACGAGACCTGTATGCCTCAATGCCTGCCCGTATCACATTGTGTATTCACGCTAGAGGTGGTCCAAGAGGGTACTATAACCTCCAT
The DNA here is from genome assembly GCA_951213105.1 of Amaurobius ferox. Taxonomy (NCBI): domain Eukaryota; kingdom Metazoa; phylum Arthropoda; class Arachnida; order Araneae; family Amaurobiidae; genus Amaurobius; species Amaurobius ferox. Next base: position 188,116,178 of record OX578133.1, read on the forward strand.
TCATTTGTAGTTTTTCCTGTAATAAATGATCCTTTTGCTTTGACTTTGTATCACTTACTTATATCAACGTTGGACTCACATATTTAAAAATTTCGTTCGATTCTGACAACTCTTTCTTGGTGTAGATTCTGACAACTCTTAATTGGTGCGCAAATTTTTATGGCAATGAGTGTATTTTCTCATTAGTCAATGAGGTTTGAATAACCTTATAGTGATCCATTTAAAGAAGATTCATTAAAGATTATAAGATCAATTTAAATGTTAAAAATATTATTCAGTTGTTGTCGTGGATAGTTTGTGTCTGCATAGTGGGCGTATCATTACTAAATACAGTTTGGTTATTGTATGTATTGCATATGATTGCATGTGACCGCACAGTGTGTTCATCATTATTACATGCAGTGGAATTATCGTTATTGCATGTATCGTATGTAGATTACATACATCCAGTTTTTCTTTCAAGACTTTTGGCTGGGAGTGCGAATGAAATTTTAGAGGGGGCAAGTTTTATATTTGACCTGTATAGATACATCTAAATGCTGTCCCATACCCATAAATAGAAACTAGGTTAACATAAAATATGTCTGGGGGGGGGGGGGGGGGACTTCATCCCTCGGAGGTATGCCTGAAAGAAACATTGCATACATCCACTAATAAAATGCAATTCATTTTGCAAATAGACTACACGAATTGCATATGCCCATGCAATGTGAATATCGTTATTGTATATAATTTATGCAGATTACATGCACCCTTGCAACAGCCACATTATTAGCCATGACAGGCGGGTATGCGGTAGCCAGCTACTTCATCAATTACACCATTAGCCATAAATTGTGTGTGTAGTGGAAGTGCGTGATAAACAACTAAATCATGAACTGCACCATTAGCTGTGACTTTGTGTTGGAAACTAAGTTCAAAACTCTGCATTTGCGATCGTTTACAGTTTGTTTCGCATCCATGTTCAATTTGCATATGATGTTCAATGTTCGTATGACATTCCAATGCACACATGATCATGCAAATTCTAACGTTGGTTGGCAGAGGGCACCTGAAATTTGAATATTCAATTACAGTACTTCGCTACCGGTACTTAAGCTGCAGTTCTGTTACTCAACCTCACCATTTTGCTATTACTGCCTCTATGGTTGGTAGTTGATGTAGTCGACATATTTGTCTAAACATGCATCCTAATTCAACGTTTTTATTACTGGCTAGTTAGTGATGCATCAGTCGTTTTTGGCTAAGTTAGATGAGCCACCTTAGCATGCAATGATAATTTAACGTTTCGAGAAACACAGAATCTTGAGTTGGCATATCCTTGCATTGATTTTAACTTGTAAAGTTTGTGTAAAGTTTTAAGTTTCTAGTAATGATCAATGGTACTCATTCATAGATTATGGCTATGGACTAGTTAGCGCTAACCCTATTCAAAGCAACTTCAGTATTTTTATTTACTGTTTTGAATTCTCTGGAGTAATGGCTGTTTATTATCTGAGTTCAAGAGGTCAATAATAGGGGTGCAAGAGGATAATTGGGTGATGTGGCAGGACGGAATTAAGTTTAAGTTACGAGGAGAAGGCTGCTATTCATTCATAGATTAATCAGAGCAAGAGTTAGATGACTCATTATCACGGAGGGATAAAGTTGATTACGCCCAGAGGCGAGATAGCATGTTTTCAATAATTTATTATGCTCGAGTTGACATATCACGACTTGATCTCAGAGCTTACAGATAGATCCATTGGAGGCATGGAAAAAATTAAAGGAAACATTTGAGCCGGTTACTTGTGCAACATTAGTGAGACAACTACTAGATGACTTTTTTGATATCCAAACAAATTGAGGAGATGAGTGATTTCTGCTCGAGAGTTCGAAAGGCTGAACGTTGTCTTAAAGACATAGGCTGCCCTTTATAGGACTTGTTAGTCGCATTTCACGTGATCTGTCGTCTACCAGAGGAGTTTAGGGATATGCCAGGTCATTTTCTAAGGGAATGAGAAAGACTTTGTGCTGTTCAAGATAGAACTGAAATTGGTAGCCGAGGAAGGACATCTCCGGCTACAGGCAAGAGATTTGAATAGTGTATCTTATTATAATGTTAATTCAAAATCAAATGTAGAAAATTTACATGTAAAAACATCTAAATCTCTTGAAACTAAAAATAAACCTAGTATATTTATCTTTAAAAAGCAAAATTAAAAATGCTAAAGAAGTAAAAGTAAGCCTTAAGTGCAGCCAATTTGGGCATGAAGGTAAATTGTTAAGAGTGTAAAGAAATCTTTTTCCGGGAACTTGACTGATATTGCAAATACTTTTCTAGCTGAGGCTAATAGTAAACAGGCTGAAAGACCTGTAGATAAGTTCAATTGGATAACTGAATCGGCTGCTACTAGGTATTTCTGAACCTAAATTTGTTTATAAAAATTGAAAATGTTGAAGGTACTTCTATGACTTTAGCCATTGGCAAAGTGGAAAGCCCTATTGAAGGGATAGGCACAGTAAAAATGTCAGTCAATTTAAAGGGAAAATAAATTATATTTGTTTTGATTCACCCAAGTTAAGGCATAACCTGTTAGTTGCTTCAGGTTTAGAACAGGGTAACTTTTCCACTTGTGCAAATGGACAATTGTTATGATTTTTCAATCCAAAGGGACAAAAATTATTTTATGTTAAAAGGAAAGATAATTTGTATTTCTTAAAACCCCAGTAAAGAAATAGTACATTGGTAATATTCATGAAATTGAATTTAAGAGTAGACTTAAATCCAAATTCATTAATTGAGTTTAAAGATTCTGCCGAACTTTGGCATAATAGATTTTGTCATTTGAATACTGATTACATTTTTCATAATAGTAAAATTTGGGTTGTTAATGGTTTGTCTTAATTTAAGAGGTTAAATTGTAAAAATTGCAAAATAGCAAAAACTAGGAGTAACTTTTAAGCCTATTGGCAGGATTAGGTCCACCAAACCTCTAGAGCTGGTGCATATGGATGTTTGTGGTCCCATGATTGCTATCTCTATTGGTGGAGCAAAGTACTTTTTGTCTATAACTGATGACTATTCATGAAAATTCTTTGCATATCCATTAAAGCAAGACAGACATGTTTGAAGCATTTTAGAAGGTTTCAAAACTGTGCAGAAAGATTTTTAAGTACAAAAGCTTTAAATGTAAGGATCAATAATAGTATGGAATTTTGTCATAACAAATTTAAATATTTTCTAAAACAGCAGGGTATTAAAGTTGAATGGAGTAATGTGTACACAGCAAAACAAAATGGTCTCTTTGAGAGGTTTAACCTGGTTGCTTTGGACTGCATAAAAGCTATGCTAAATATCAGTGGATTAGACAAAGGTTTTGGGCAGAAGCTCTACTATGCTTTGTATATGTTAAGAACAGAATTTGGTACAAATTCAAAGTTCCATTTGAGCTTTATTGTGGTAGGAAATCAACTGTTTCTCATCTGAAAGTATTTGGTGGCACTGCTTATGTAGGAGTCAAACAATTAAAGAATAGAGATCACTAGACATAAGAGCAAAGGAGGGTTTAATGATTGGATATGCTATAAATACCACAGGTTATAGAATTTTAGTTAAAGAGAAAAAGAATGTAGAAACTTGTAATGCAAAGTTTAAGGAAAAATTAAAAGCAGAGGAATGCAGTTTGGGTCCTAAAATAAGTGATAACAAAATTAAGTATGTAACTTTTTCACCTTTAAGACTTATCTGAACGATTTTGATGAGAAAAATTTCCACACAGAGGAACCTGTTGAGAATTTTGAAGACTCAGCTGATGAAACTATTTTATATGAAAAGCTTAAACCATGTTCAGAGATTTCTTGAGTGAGAAAAATTGTTCCTAGAAAGGATGGGTCCAGAACAGATGTTTACTATTTCACGAAAGATTCTAAAACTAGGGATCATTTCATGATGTTGAAAAATATTGTTACTAACAATAAAATAAGATTTAAAAAATAATTATTTAATTTTAGAGATAACACTTTCGGGAGAGCAGGACATTCAAATATTGAAGTTCATAATGTAGAAGTTTATGTTCCTAAAAATTATTTTGAAGCTGTAAAATCACCCTGATCTAACCAGTGGAAATAGACCATGTCAGATGAAATAGAAGTAATGAATAGCAGAGGTGTCTTGAACTTAATGCCTGCTCCCTCTAATGACTAAATTATCAGCTGTTATTGGGTCTATACTTTAACTTTAATGTGACAAGATTGATTATTTTTTACTATGTTTGTTTGCTAAAATGGTGTCTTAGTCAGCTAGATGTTAAAAGTGCTTACTTATATGCAAAGTTGCATGATATTTTATGAGACAGCCACCTGGCTTCATAAATATGTATAAAACAAATCATGTATGTTTAACTAAAGCTATTTATGGTCTCCATTAAAGTGGGAGGGAGTGGTTTTTAGAATTGGATAATTTGTTAATCAGTTTAAATTTTGTGAAATTTGAATGGTATAACTGTGTTTACAGTTATAATGAATGTGCTTTATTACTTGTTTATGTAGATGATATAGTATTGTTTAGCAAACACCAAGATGATTTATAAAAAAGTAATATCTTTGTAAAAGAGTAAAATTGATGTCAAAGTGCTAGGGCAAGTTAAAAAAAAATATTAGGTAATTGAATTTGAGGAAAATAATGGAAAATAATGGCTAAATCACTTCCCATTACTAAAGAAGTAGTTTTAACTAAACTGGATTGTCCATCTAATAGTAATAAGTTAGAGGAAATGAATAAAATTCCATATTGTAATTTGTTAGGGTGTTTGGCATTTATTGTTGATAGGATGAGACCTGACTTGCGCTATGCATTAAGTATGTTATTTCAATTTCAAGTAAACCACAGTATCAAACATTGAGACATCCTTTTAAAACTTTTAGGATACTTATTTATTTCAAACTACATATTTTAAATTAAATTTATCCAACATAAAAGAAATTAAACTAATTTGTTATTTAGATAATGACTTTGCTGCTAATAGAAATGATAGAGTTTCTCTGGGTGGTACGATGCTTAATGGATAAAGTGCCTATTACATGGAGAATCTTTAAACATAAGTGTGTTAGTTTATCCACAATGGAGGCAGAGTATGTATCTTTTACTGAAGCTGCAAAAGAAGTAATACAGGTTCAGAATATTCATGGTGAATGTAGCAAATAAGGCATAAATTTAAACAATAAAAGCATTTTGTATTGTGACAACCAAGCTGCCATAAATTTTTTAAAAGCACCTATTGAAAATCATTAAACCAAACATATTGACAAAATATCATTTCTTGAGAAATTTAGTTGAGAAAGAACATTTTAAATTGAAATTTGTTAGAAGTAAAAATAATCATGCTGATGGATTTAATAAATCTTTAAAGAATCAGGTAAATTTTGTATAATGACATTTTAAAATATAAAAGGATAAGGATATTTAAAGTTATTTGAAACAAATCAAAATTATACAATTTTCCATTCCCTCAAAAATTAAGTTAAATGTTTTTGAGTTTCAATAGTATGGTATGATATTATAGTTGTTTATGCGATTTTCCATCTACTTAACATTTTTACATACAATTTTATACATAGAATGGACTTTGTTCTTGTGTTTATACATATGAGAAGCTGGACTTTTGGCTTTCTCAAAAATATTTTTTGTGATACTTAAATATGCTCGTGTATCTTGTTGTTTATATATATATATATATTAAAAATATAATTTAAATGCTTGACAATATCAATGAACAAGTGAAAATTTTTAATGAAAATATCCTTGTTAACACAAAGAAATTTATCACAAGAGGAAAACGAAAAAAAGAATGGGTCCCTTTCTGGAAAGACCAAAATACTGACTCTTTAATCGAAGAAAGAGACCTCTTAAATGAAAAACTCAAAGTAGATAACTCGGAACAGAACAGAAGGCTTTTTGCTGAAGCTACTGACAAAGTTGAGAATGAAATCGCAAGCTGTAAACGTTAAAAAAGGGAGGATTTTTGCAAAAAAGGACCCTAGGCATGATGTAAAGCATTGGAAGATCATGAAAACACTAAACACTTGCTTTTCTCCTGTTGCGGTCCAGAATTCTAATATTCTCGATGCCAATGGAACTGGAGCGGATACAAACAAGAAAGTGACAAATACACTTGCAATGCACTACAGCAATGTAAGCAGGATAATATTTAAAAAAGAAGACAAAAATATTAAAAGATATGTTAAAAAGTTCCTTCGGGAGGTCAGAGAATATGGACATAATGATTCCTTTACTCGCGACTTCACTAGACAAGAACTGGAAACAGCTATTGGAAGCACTGCCACAAAGAAATCTCCTGGCACTGATCTCATTTTTGGAGAAATGATTAAGCATTTTGGTGAAACAGCTAAAGAATACCTTCTTAGGATAATCAATACCACATGGATAAGGGGTAAACTTCCAAAGTCATGGAAAACCTCTATTATTGTTCCTCTGATAAAACCAAACAAATCAGACTCAGAATGCAAAAACTATCAACCGAATGCTCTTACTAGTGAATTATAAAAAATTTCAGAAAGAATCATTCATTCCAGAATTATGGAAGAGCTCTCAAAAAACAAAAGACTAAATTTCTATCAAACTGCATACAGAAAACGGCACTCCATTGAAGACCAGCTTTTTTATTTAAGCCAGTCTATTATAGATGGCTTTCCGGAAACATCAACCAAAGAGACCATTGCTGTCTTCCTGGACATGTCCTCAGCATTTGATACAGTATGGAGGCAAAAATTCATACAAATCGCATATCTACATGGAATTAGAGGCAATGCCCTGATATGGATTGCTGACTTCTTGAGAAATAGAAGAATTAGAGTGCGATATAACACGGAATACTATCTAAAGACAGGAAAACTTTAGCAGGTGTCCCTCAGGGCTCTGTACTTAGCTCCCTGTTTTTCTTGATGTATGTAAAGGACATTCACCCACACCTTACTAAGGGTACAAGGGTTGCTTGCTATGCTGATGACATAGCTATATGGCCTACTGACAACATAATTTCAGAGTCTGAGAAATCAATAAACAATTCATTCATTAAATGGCATTATGAATTGGTCGAAGACATTAAAGCTGCAAATCAATACTCAAAAAACAAATTTCAGCATCTTCACAACAGCTAGAAAATATAGAAAACAGTTGGATCCTAAAATCTACATTAAAGGCACCCCGCTTGTTATGCTGAAAAACCCTAAATACTTGGGAATGACTATAGACACAGAACTTCATTTTACTGAGCACATTTAAAACTGTGCCAATAGATCTCTTAAGAGAAGTCTATGTGGCACAGACTGGGGAGCTCGGCCTAAAACTCTTACAACTACTTACACTTCGTTAGTGAGACCTATTTTGGAATATGTATCGCCCATTTGGGCCCACGCCTCTAGCACTGCCCTGGATAAACTAGAAAGGGTCCAGGCAAGAGTTGCTAAGATCATAGCAGGAGCTGTCTCCTCTACATGCAATGAAAAAATTGTGCGCAAATGTGGTCTTGAAACACTTGAAAGAAGGAGAATGTATAAGACCATCAAATTTACAAATAAGGCTAGGAGTAGCACTTTGAAACATATATCCAGACAGACTTTTGAAAATTGCACAGGTAAGATGAGACTCAAGCGTTCATCCCCTTTTCAATTTGACCAAGAAATAAGGAGAAACCATTACCCCAAACACAGCAAATTTGAGATCTATCAAGAACCGGTTTATCCTTCTTGCCTCCCTGATAATACCAAACTAAACACGGAACTTTTGGACTCCTGTTCAAAGAAAGAATTGGCAGATACCATCAAAGCCAAAGGAGCTAAAACAATTGATTCCTTTTCTAGGGAGACTCTTGTTCATGCCTATACTGATGGCTCCTCTGATGAAATCATTTTAAATGGAGGATCTGGAATACACCTCATTTTACAAAAAAAAAAAAAAAAAAAAAAAAAAAAAAAAAAAAAAAAAAAATAGAGCGGGCCTCATTGCATCCAGTTACACCAGCGAACTTATTGCAATACAGGATGCTCTGAATATCTATATCTCACTTTCAGATTCCGATAGGGCTAATGGCCTGGTTATCTTTAGTGATTCTAAGGATGCCATTGAGGCAATCCTTCGTTAGTGAGACCTATTTTGGAATATGTATCGCCCATTTGGACCCATGCCTCTAGCGCTGCCCTGGATAAACTAGAAAGGGTCCAGGCAAGAGTTGCTAAGATCATAGCGGGAGTTGTCTCCTCTACACGCAATGAAAAAATTGTGCGCAAATGTGGTCTTGAAACACTTGAAAGAAGGAGAATGTATAAGACCATCAAATTTACAAATAAGGCTAGTAGCACTTTGGAACATATATCCAGACAGACTTTTGAAAATTGCACAGGTAAGATGAGACTCAAGCGTTCATCCCCTTTTCAATTTGACCAAGAAATAAGGAGAAACCAGCAGGGATCATAGCAGATTTTCTAAAAATTTTAGGTAGGAATTTAAGGTATTTTTTTCAAAATTTTAGGAAAATTTTAGGAGCTAATTTTTATTATTTCTATTATTAGTACTGTTTAATTTCCATTCTTTTCATTAATTAAAAAAGAATTGATACAAAAAACAAACATCATTGAAAGAAAAAGGTAATCTTTTGAATATTTTTCCTATTTCATTTTTCATTTTAATGCTCTGTAGACTTAAAAATTCAAATTATCACTTAGTATCCAGTGGCCACTTTATCACAGGTATTTTTTGTGTAAATATATAGATACATACACACTATATATATGTATGTTAGAAAAATGTTAGTTTAGTTTTCAAACAACTTTATATAAACAGAAAAAGAAAATCTTAATATAATTAACAAAAAAAAAAAAATCCAAAAAGCTCAAAATCATATTTAAAATTTTTGAAGAATTGTAAAATAAAATACGGCCATAAGAGCAAAAATCTAGCTGGTAAGTTAGTAGTTATTGCATGTAATGTACAAGGATTGCATGCACCCGCGTAGCGGCCGGACTTAAAGCAAATAATGCTAATAAAAGCCAATTTATTTTGGGAAAAGTGTTTAACTGTTAGCCTTGAACCCTCGTAGTGGACTGGAACGCGATTGACAGCTATTTCAAATCTATGCAGATTGCATGTGCCCGCGCAGCGTGTATATTGTTATTACATGCAGTAGAATTGTCGTTATTGCATATATCGTACGTGGATTGTATGTACCCACTAATAAAAAACGATTCATTTTATACGCAGCAGCTGTATCATTACCCGTGTGCCCGCATTGCGGTCGGAAACGCGATTGACAGCTACTTAATGAGTTAGCCGTAACTTTCGTGCGTAACTGAGGTGTGTGATCGGCAGTAACTTCATAAACTGCATCATTAGCCGTGAATTGCGCATATTGCTACATCGTTAGCCATAACTTGCGCGCGTAGCTGAGGTGTGCGATTGACAGCTACTTCATGAACTGCACCGTTAGTCATAACTTGCGCACGTAACGGAAACGTGCACTTGATGAACTAAATCGGTAGCCGTAACTTGAGCGCGTAGCTGAGATAGATAGTTACTTCATCAACTGTACCGTTAGCCGTGACTTGGCCACGAAGCTGAGGTGTGCAATTGACAACTGCTATATCAACTGCACCGTTAGCCATGACTTGCGCGCGTAACGAAGGCGTGCGATCGACATCTACTCCATGAACTGCACCGGTAACCACGATTTATGCGTGTAGCTGAGGTATGCGATAGACAGCTACTTAATAAACTGAACCATTAGTTATGACTTGAGCGCGTAACGGAGACGTGCGATAGACAGACATCGACTACATCGTTAGCCGTAATTTGCGCGCGTAGCTGAGGTGTACGAATGACAGCTACTTCATCAACTGTACCGTTAGCCATGACTTGTGCGAGTAACGAAGGCGTGCGATCGACATCTATTCCATGAAATGCACCGCTAGCCACGATTTATGCGTGTAGCTGAGGTGTGCGATAGACAGCTACTTCATGAACTGAACCATTAGTCATGACTTGGGCGCGTAACGGAGACGTGCGATCGACAGCTACTCCATGAACTACATCGTTAGCCGTAACTTGCGCGCGTAGCTGAGGTACAAGATCAACACTTCATAAACTGCACACTTAGCCGTGACTTGCGTACGTAACGTAGGTGTGCGATCGACAGTTACTTTACGAACTGCCCCGTTATTTATGGCTTGCGTCGCAGAGGTGCACGATCGACAACTACTGCAAGAAAGGTATTGCAAGTTTAAAAACTTTATTAAAAACAATAGGGCTGGTCGCCGAAGGCAGTAATTAAATAATATGAGGGAAATAAGTTGTCCTATATTTCATCAAAGCTACTGCAACGCGTTAATCTAGACACAGCTATTTCCCTTCAATCATCCTCTGTTTTGATAGAATAAACAAAAACACATGAAGAAGTCCCTGCGGCTCAAAAGAACTCTAGTCCAGAAAACTATGTTTTTAAATATTGGTTTTTGAGCAAAAATTCTTACAGAGTTCAAATCTTTGGTACTTTTCATCCCAGATGCATACTAAACATGGAATAATTTGACAAAATTTTAAGTTTAAAAAGAAATGAAAACTCTTTAAAAGTTTTATCTGTTGGAAGCGGGAATGTGTTTATTTAATATTCTTCACATTTCTGCTCTTTCATTGTTTTCAATTTATTTTTTTATGGGGAGCGCGATCCAATTGCGGGACCTCCCTACTATGCCGTATTTTATTTTATCCATTGCTTTTCTTCATAAACTGCTATGTGGTCCAGGCCCCTACGCAATGCATCCTTTTGAAGAGATATCCTTTAATATCATCAATGCCTAGAGAGGTTGCTAAAAGCAGACAAAAATTCCTTCTCTACTCTCCTGTTTTGACATGACGTTGATCAAATATTACGTAATGAGGGGAGTAAGAGAATCATAATCCGACTAACTATATTTGTATTATTGGATTTAGACCTAAAATTCTTCAAAATTTTTGCCCACAATTGATTCCCAACAAAGAATAGTTGAGCAAAATTTTAACTTTGCACAGAGAAACTTCGTGATTTATCTAGTAAATATGAGGAAGCACACTATTCAACAATCGAACCCGTCTTTTTCTATTTTACTCTTTTGAGAGGTTAAAGGCTTCTAGGTTTGTTAGCTTGCACTGGAGATTCCAAAGATATCCTGTGGAGATTCCCACTCCCACAAACAAAAGAATCTCCCCCATCTCCGGTCCTAAATGATCAGGTGGGTGGCCATTCGTCTTGTGATCGTATTTCACTAAAACCGCCCGCGGACGGAGAGGATTTAACCACATTGAGAATCGGCGATTTTGTCGTGATTCACACTTTTGTCGTCTTTGACTTTGTAAAAAATGAGTGCTATTTTGAACAACGTTTTAATTTTTGAAGTCTTTTTTAACATCGATTGCCGTATGATTGGAATGTATTCGGGCGATAGTAGAGTAAATTTAACGCCGCAGCAAAACATTACAAAATTTTAGGATGATTTAAAAATTTTAGGTTAATTTTAGGAATTCAAGGTAAGCTTCAAACTTTTAGGACGAATGCGATCCCTGAACAGCAAATTTGAGATCTATCAAGAACCGGTTTATCCTTCTTGCCTCCCTGATAATACCAAACTAAACACGCAACTTTTGGACTCCTGTTCAAAGAAAGAATTGGCAGATACCATCAAAGCCAAATGAGCTAAAACAATCCTTTTCTAGGTAGACTCTTGTTCATGCCTATGCTGATGGCTCCTCTGATGAAACCATTTTAAATGGAGGATCTGGAATACACTTCATTTTACCAAATGACAAAATTATAAAAAAAAAAATATATATATATATATATAAATATAAATTAGTAAATCTAATGTTAGAATGTATGTAGTAACTCATAAAACACTATTCCAAAATTTTCTACAAAATACAAAGAAATAAAGACATAAAGAGGAAATAATAAAGCGTAATGCAGGTCATAAAGACAAAGACAATAAACAATTTTCAAAAATGAAGAATGAAAACAGGAAAACAAAAAAATCAAGCAAAACAGCTTGCACATGGAAGAGCTTTAGGCTTAAGATAAGTTCATTTCAAAAAAATTCTCTTCAAGTCTATATATCCCTTCGAAATGAACACAAAAATGCTTGTTTCTGAAACACAAGATAGATTTTATCTATAAACTTGTGTTATATGGAATATATATATATATATATATATATATATATATATATATATATATATATATATATATATATATATATATAAATATAAATTAGTAAATCCAAAGTTAGAATGTATGTAGTAACTCATAATACACTATATATATAGAGAGCGGGTCTCATTGCATCCAGTTACACCAGCGAACTTATTGCAATACAGGAAGCTCTGAATATCTATATCTCTCTTTCAGATTATGATAGGGCTAATGGCCTGGTTATCTTTAGTGATTCTAAGGATGCCATTGAGGCAATCCAATTGGGATGTTCAAGACTTGCTGGTGATATACATCTCCTCCTTGATAGAATCAAACTAGAGAAAAGTTGCACCCTGCAATGGATTCCTGCACATGTTAATATCGAAGGAAATGAGATTGCCAACAATCTGGCCAAAGAAGCGAGACACCTAAATAGTGGCCACGTAAATTGCGCCACCTTTGGTGATGCGAATGCAATGGCAAGATTCAGACTTAGGGAATGCTCAATTTGAGAAAGTGACCAAATCTGTGAAATAAATGGAGTAAGAATCATCACAAAAGGCTTCGTACACGTCACTACAGGGGTATGAAAATTGATGAAAATGGAGTTAGGGTCTACAGGGATTGTAGAAACTATCTCGAAACTAAACTCTCTCCTGAACATGTCTTTACATGTCTTGCCATTTTGGCAGCACTTCAAAACATCGTGGAATTTCCACAGAAGATGCTCTACTCCCATAGCATCATTGCGATCGCCAGGGTCGTGGTCTTCGCTTATGGATCTATTTAAGCGACTGACTCGTGTGGACACGACACCACCCACCACCACCAATATAATTTAAATGTTTATATATGATATTGAAATTGTTGATACATACTCATATTAAGAATATTATATAACAGTTGTGTTTTGTAATATTATGTACTTAGTGTTCATAGTTTAAGAAAGGAAATTTTTTTGTTCCTAGAGTTGTAGATATAAATTTTTTTTGTAAAGCTTTTATATTTTGCATGAGGGGGCATTTGTTGGAAATTGTAATTTGAATATCCAATCACATCGTTTCTCTACTGGTATTTAAGCTGCAGTTTTATTATGCAGCCATACCCTTTTGCACTCATTGTCTTCACGGTCGGCAGTCCACATATTTGTCTAAGCATGCATCCCTTTTAAACGCTTTTACTACTGTATAGTTAGTTCAGCTACATATCTGTTAATTTTGGCTAAGTTAGATAAGCCATTTTTGTTTAAGTTGTCTTAAGTTTCTAGTAATAATAAATTTTTTAATTTGAAAGTTTTATGTGATTATTGAATAGAGCTCACTCAACTATGCAATGCCGACTGTTTCTCATCTTTACCAAATATACATACCAGCAAAGTAGAAAGTGTAGTTTAATCTAAAGATTTACTGCCTCTTTTGCTATAGTCAGTGACTCTGATACTTTGCACGTAGTGGAGGTGCACGATCGACAGCTACTTTATAAACTGTACCATTAGCTGTAGTTAGCATGCATAGCGAAAGTGCATGTTCGACAACTACTTTGCTGAAAAATAAGTCTAAAACTAGTTAATTACAAGTGTTCTCTTTTGCAGTCTGCTGTCATTGGAATCGTAATGAAATCATGATTCTATGCATATCATTATGGATCTCAAGTAAGATGTCCTTGACCAGTTAGTTTTAGGTTTTCTGGTTTTGACTTGTGGTCATGTAAATCAGTGGTCCCCACTTTCCGGACCGCGGACCGGTACCAGTCCGTGGATCAAATGGTACCGGATCACCCAAGGAACATTAAATTATTTCCATTTTATTTACCGTGGTGTATTTCTCTAAGGTTTGTGCGACTTTCCATGGACGAGAGGTTAACCGGGAGCTGAGAGACGTCACCTAAAGCCGTACCAATAACGCGCATGCACAAAAGATCGTGATATTGGGGCGGTTTTAGGTGACGTCTGGAGCTGAGTGGCGTTTTAGCTTTGGTAAAGAGAAGGCGTGTATCGCTCTTCACTCTGTTCACCGGTACTTTCTCATGTTTAGCAGTGCTTGGTGTACGTGTATATTGTGTTTGCTCAAATTTAACCCACAAATTAGCAAAAATGAGTATGAAACAAATGTTGTTAGAAAGTTTCCTTGGGAAAAAGAAAAGGCCCAGTGAAGAGACAGAAGAAGAGCCTTCAACATCAAAGTAACTTTCAACTTTTAAAAATGTAACTTCTAACAGACAATACCATGAGTCCTACTTGAAATATGGATTTATTGGGATAGGTGATTCTCACACACCAAAACCGCTCTGCATAGTTTGCGGCGACCAGCTCTTTAATGAGGCAATGAAACCTTCAAAACTGCTTTGCCACTTGAACGCCAAGCACCCTGGATTAAAAGACAAGCCCCTGGAGTATTTTGAAAGAAAAAAACGGGAACACGAAGGACAGAAGACATTTATGAGGGCCACCACATCAATAAAGGAGAATGCACTGAGAGCATCATATTTGGTGGCTAACCGTATTGCTAAGGCTAAAAAGCCATTCACTGTCGGTGAAGAATTGATCTTGCCCTCCACTAAAGACATTTGCCGTGAACTTCTAGGAGAGGCTGCTGTGGAAAGGATAAAACATGTGCCTTTGTCGGCTAGCACTGTGACTAGGCGCATTGAGGAAATAGCCAAAGATATTGAGACACAATTGTTGGAGAGGATTAATACATCACCGTGGTACGCACTCCAGGTTGACGAATCTACAGATATCGACAACAAGGCAATACTACTTGTTTATGTGCGATATCTATATCAGGAGGATGTGCATGAGGATTTGTTATATGCACTATCTTTGCCAACCAACACTACAGGAGCAGAACTGTTCAAGTCACTGGATGGTTATATATCAGGATAACTAAAATGGTCCTTTTGTGTCGGCATATGCACAGACAGAGCTGCTGCCATGACCGGATGACTGTCTGGTTTAATTGCTCGGATTAAGGAGGTTGCACCTGAGAGTGAATCTACACATTGTCTCATTCACAGGGAAATGCTGGCAAGCCGAAAAATGTCACCGGAATTTAACAGCGTATTGATTGATGTCGTTAAAGTTATTAACCACATCAAAGCACACGCTCTTAACTCACGCGTATTTGAGCAGCTTTGTGAGGAGATGACGCAGAGTACAGATGCCTTCTCTTATACACAGAAATAAGATGGTTATCCAGAGGAAAATCGCTAATCAGAGTATTTGAATTACGAGAGCCATTGCAAAGATTTCTCTCCGAAAAGAAGTCACCGTGTGGCAGCACATTTCAGTGACAAGGTATGGGTTGCAAAACTGGCTTACCTGTGTGACATATTCAGCCTGCTCAATGAACTCAATCTGTGCCTTCAGGGGAAAATGACAACTGTTTTCAAGTTGGCAGACAAAGTAGCTGCATTTAAAGCCAAACTGGAGTTGTGGGGACGGCGCATGAACAGAGGCATTTTGGACATGTTTCAGACATTAGCGGGGATTTTAGGCGAGACTGAGCCTGAACATTCATTCTCCTAGTTGGTGCACGATCACCTGTCTTTGCTTTTAAAAGAGTTCGAGCGCTACTTCCCAACCACAAAAGACCCACGAACTGGTAAGGAATGGATCCGCGACCCATTTGTCAACAAATCAGGCGAATCTGTCTGTGCAAGAAAAAGATCAACTGCTGGAGATTGCAAATGACGGCGGCCTTAAAACTATGTTCGAGACAACAACTCTGCCGGTGTTCTGGATTAAAGTCATGGCGGAATACCCTGAGATTGCCATCACAGCACTTAAATCCCTATTGCCATTTCCGACAACCTATCTGTGTGAAGTGGGGTTTTCTGCAGTGACAGCAACTAAAACAAAACAACGGAATAAACTGGGCATAAGCAACAAACTTCGGGTGCCATTGTCTCTTATTACCCCCAGATGGAACTGTCTCGTTGCAAAGAAACAAGCTCAGGGTTATCATTGATTTAGCGTTCTAGTGAGTTAAAATGTTAAATCACTTTATATTCATTTTTTGGTGTAACTGTATTTTATTTTGAAGGCATGTTTAAATACAATTAAATTAAAATTATTAAATCAAAACAATCTAAAATATAAACAATCAACGTCCCCCCTCAGCGGGCTGCGGTAAAATTATCAAACGTTGACCGGTCCGCGGCAATAAAAAGGTTGGGGAGCACTGATGTAAATAATCTCTATGAAGTAGGGGGATTGCATGGAAATTTGCATATATCTGTGACATCACCACTTTAACATGTATAAGTACTGCAAGTCAGTATAGGCTCATTACTTCTCTGTTTAGCTTGTTCATCACAACTGATCTCTGCTCATTTGCAGTTCGAAAGTTCTGCTTTGCAGACTTTTGTTTTATCGACACAGAATCTCAAGTTGGCATTTCTGTTCCCCATGCTGTGTTTTGTTATTGTTTGAAGTTTCTGTCAGATGGGTGTTTTTAAATTAACATAACCATAGTGTCCTCTCTACCTGAAAAATGTGTTGTGTATCAATAGTTTTAACTAGCATCAGATTTTACAACAAGACAGGCCTGGTCAGTATGCTTTTACTGAAATGTTTAACAATGGGTTCTGATCTGACCCTATGTGCCTATTCAAAATCTCTTAGAGTTATTATGTCAACAACGGAGAGTGAAGTAATGGGGGCCATACTACGCAGTTAGGCTCAGCAAGGCTCACGGCGAAGGGTGTTTTCACCGGTGATATGTCTATGTAGCGGTAAAGTGCTGTTTGTATCGAAGTAAGAAGAACAAGAAAGATCAATCATGCTTAAAGCATTGATTATGAAACACTTTCCAACTTCAATGCAATTTTATTTAAAAAAGTCGAAAATGCAATACATTCCTCGGAAATATTTTAAAACTTATCACGATACTACATTGATTTATTATATTTGAAAACTTAAACCTTCATTAAAAAAAATGAACTTCATTCAAAAGACGGCATTGAAATATAAATTGCGTGGTTTAAATATCTCTAAAATGCAATACATTCCACGGTAATATTTTTAAATCTATCATAATACTACGATAATTTATTATATTTGAAAACTTCATCGAAAACAACTGAAATTAATTCAAATGACGTCATAGAAAAAATAACACGCCTGGATCTCTCTATAAAAGCAGGATTTCATTCATAACTTTCTCCATTTCATTCATCACAATACTATAATAATTTATTTTATTTAAAAATTAAGACCATGGAGCTACAATTCATAAACTTTATGCTTAAAACTTCATCGAAAAATATCGTCCTTCTGTTTATAAAATCAATTAATATTTCATTCATATCAGCCATGCAGACTCCATGGACTGAATTATTTTGTGTTAAAGAAATACAGTAATTCTAATACAACTCATTCTACATATTTTGCTGTTTACATTTTACATAGGTGAAAAATAGGCTTAATTGTAGAAATAATCAAATTTGAATGAGAATTTAAACTCAAATATATTGTCATTGTGTTGTTTTAGTATGTAGATGCACAGAATTTAACCAGAAATAAAGTAGTTTTAGGATGGATACAACACTCAATATG
The DNA here is from genome assembly GCA_951213105.1 of Amaurobius ferox. Lineage (NCBI taxonomy): Eukaryota > Metazoa > Arthropoda > Arachnida > Araneae > Amaurobiidae > Amaurobius > Amaurobius ferox. The sequence goes on from OX578133.1 coordinate 188,133,947, forward strand.
AATTAAAAAGAACTTTAAAAAATCACGAATTTGAAACAAGATGGATGCCATATCTCATTTTGAAGTGGGTCATGTGATCGTTTCATATCATGGTCACGTGATCGTTTCATATAAGATGTGTAATTATTATTTTAATTTTTATTTAAAAAACTACTGAATATATTTAGCTGAATTTTTTTTTATATATTTTATGGAACAATTTGACTATTACCTAAAATTTTCGAAGCAATTTGTGAATTTTAAATCCGCTTAAAAAATGTTAGAAAAATTAGGTCCCATAGGGCTCAATGTATTTCATTTTTTCAACCCGGGTTCAATTCAAAACTAATTGTGTGATATTATTCATTTATATTCCCATAGGTCCTACAGACCGTCTGAACAACATACTAAAATTTCATTTTGATTAAGTCATTTTTACGGCAGTTATCGTGCTAACGGACGGACAGACAGACAGACAGACAGACAGACAGAATGAACAAAGTCATAAACACTTTTCAACTTTGTTGTAAAGTGTTAAAAACAACGGGATGGCTATGTTTACATCAAAAACAAAACTGGTTCTCTTAAACTTAACCATAACAGATGACTACTTTAGGAAAGTAACTGTTTTTCCATTAAAGCAAAAATTGGGTTTTTAGTCACATGCAGAGGGATTTTTAAATTTGAAATTAATAAATGTAAGAACTGAGTGCGGTATGGAATTTTGTCATAATAAATTTAACTCTTTCATAGAAAATCAGGGCATTAGAGCTGAGAGATCAAACACATATACATCACAACAAAACAGTTTCCAAAAGATTTAACAGCAGTTCATTGTATCAAAGCTATGCTTAATGCCAGTAAATTAGATAATTGTTTTTGGACAGAAGCTAAACGGGGTTTGTCATAAATTCCACTTTTCCTACTGCTAAGGGAGTGGTTTTATATAAAATTGATTGCCCTACCACTAGCAGTGAAATAGAAGAAATGTTAAAATTACCCTTTTCTGGAAAATTTTGAACTTAATAAATATTATATTTAAGCTAAAATAATATGTCCAGTGACTTTTAAAAGCATTTGTTCATACATTAGAGCTACAATCATATATATATATATATATAGATATAGGGTTCATACTCTTTTGCAAGAATCAATTTCCAGGAGGGTTTGAGCATTTCCCCAAGGAGTTTTTCTAAAAATGAAAAGCAGAAGTAAAACCAAGATTCTACAGATGTTTCTCTTTGAGCCACATAGCTTGGTTTTGTACCAATTACACCACTCCATACAAAAAATTGCCTTGAATTACATTATAATGCACCAATAAAGGAAGAGATTGCCAATTTCCGAGCTATAATTTATTAAATATCAGTGATGGAACAGGGTTCATTAACAAATTTCATCTTAATCAAGTCTTTTATCATTTTTTAAATGAATCCAATATAAATTTGGCTGGCTGGTAAACAAATATTTTGTTTTCCATTTCTCCATATATAATTTCTTTGAAATTCAATGGGTTCTTGGGGAGGGGGTATGACCCCTAAATTCTACCCCCTTAGCAATGCCTTTGCTGTATATTGCTGCTTTGTATATTCACAAGATTTATATGAATAATAGCTGTTTATAGTTTCAGTAATCTAGACAGGAAATTTTCAGTAATGTCTAGAGTAGTTCGATTTGCAATAAAAAAAATTGTTTGCAATGATAATCAGAAAAAATATTTGATCAAACATTTCAAATTTTTTATATATACTTTTATATGAAATGTTCAAATTTTTAAGCTAAATAAACATAATATGAATATATTAGTCACAGACTATTATACAGACCTGTCACTCTCGATAGTTTCGTTTTCGCGGCGGCCATTAGAGATAGACAAAACAGAGGGTTGGCGCGCTCTTGGCGATGGTCTGGTTTGGTCCGAGCGCTTGGCGATGGTCTGGTTTGGGTCCAAGACGATTTTCAATGTTATAACCCTATTTCGCTCGGTGAAAACTTAGAACAACAGACTAGCGTGGTTTGAGTAACGTGAAAAAGGATTATTTGTTAAGTGTTTAGATCATTTCATAGAAATGGATTGATAAAAGAAAACTGGTTGCGTTACAAGGTATGTAATTTATGTTTATTAAAATTGAAATAATTTTAGTTATCACCATCCTACATACGTGTTCATTATAAGTATACACGTGTTCATAAGTATACACGTGTTCATAAGTATACATGTGTTCATATAAGTATACATGTGTTCATCATACGAAATTGTGCTGTGTTATTACTGCCGGATTAGACTAAATTTTAAGAGGTAATGGTATAATTAGTCAAAAAATATTTTCCGTATTTTTATAAAATGTGAAATAATTGATATTTGGATAGCTTTTTCTTAGTTGAATGTGATATAGTATGTGTATATATTTATGTAAAATTTTTATTAAGTGCCTTATGGTGAAAAATTCCCCCCCCTCGGGTAATTAATGATTGAGTTCCACAACTTCGATAGTGCATTTATGTAAATTTGATATTTACTATATGAATATTTATATATTTAAAAAAAAAAAAGTCTATTATCAGTATCCCAGAATAAATTAAGGATCAAGTAATTAACGATCAACACGCTAGTATACTTTTTAGACTGAAAATATTATATAATATTTCAGTCTTTTGAGTATGTTAGCTTGTAATTTTTTGTGTATTATGTTTTATAGTGAGACAATGCAATGTGTCTATTTTTTAATCTATTTTATGATTATTTGAATTAAATATATAACTATGTTTATTTAAATATTCTTAAACTAATGAATATATTTATGTTGCAGATTAATGTATTTTTAAATCCTGATCCTTTCTATAGTTTCAAAAATTATAAAAGTACAGTCCTCAACATTTTGTTCCCCTCCCGTTTAAAAAAAAATCGCCAAGCGAGCGATAACGCGCCAAATCTGGCAGACGCATCGTAGTTCAGTTGGTCCAACTCACGAGCTCTAGTGTCTATGCGACATCCCATGTTAAAAATGTTGCCATAGGGTCCTATGGGAGTGAACCTTCTGAATATAGTATTCTGTGATATTAGTCTTCATTATTAAACAAAAAAGAAATTTCAAAATCCTTAAGAAAACAATATGCGTAGCTTAAACTAAATGTAGTTGTTTGTTTATTTATTTTTTTTAGCTTGCTCTAGCTCAGACTTTAATAATTTTTTCCTAAAACATGAAAAATAAAGAACATTTAACATGCTCTTTACTTTTTGAAGTAATAAAAAATGTAATGTGTCTGCACTCAAATTTAGCCTAAAATCAGCCCCATATTTCCTAACAACAATACAGAATTTTGAGACAGCATTATTATGAACAAATAATATTGCTTTCATCCCTAAATTATATTAAATTCTTCTAGATAAACTGCTACATTCCTCTGGGCAAACTGAATTGTGCAATTGCACTATTTATGTAAAAATATTAAAAAATTAACCTTAATAATTAACCAAAATGTGAAAATAAGCTAGTTTTGTCAATCTAATGATTAATATCTAGAGGATGGAGATGGATAGAAAAGGATTCTTGTGGACTCACAGGACTAAACAAAAATTCTCTTCAGTGTAATAATAATTGCATAAATTACAACTTTTTATTGGGATCAGATTGGAGAGACAGGTTCACGATCAGTGAAGCCGACAAAAGTTTTGGGTCCCTATGCAGTAAATGCACCCCATACTACCCCCTATTTTACAAGATATTGACTTTCTTTCATAAATTGTTTATGAGACCTGGGGCTCCAAGTCTGCTGCGTCTGTATGCAAAGTATCCTTTTGCTCCTACCTTTCGGTAGCCATACTTGTGACAGGTTCACTCTTGATGTATTCATCAGTTGACGTACATAGTCTATCTTTTCTGTTTTCTGCCTCCTCAGCAATTTTCTATTGAACCATTGCATAACTATGGCAGCAAAAATTCTGAAATGCTGTCTGGAATGTTTCACACTACAAATGTCTTCTGCCAAAAGTACAAAGACAATGATATTTACTACAATTCACCAGTAGGAATATAACTAGTAATGTCCAAATGTGTCTCCTATATCTTTTAGAATTTTTTTTTTACTTTGTGCAGATTAATGTAAATTATTTATTTATCATATTCATTCTTTTACTTTGATTTTCAGAAGAGCATATAAAATATTTATTAATTTGTATATCAATTTTGTTTGTTTTTTAATATTTACAAAGGTGGCTAGTTATAAGTTATAGCTGAAATAAGTTTTATAAAGCAATTTATAAATTTCTTATGCATCATAATAGCAATTTAATCAGTATCGGATCATATCAGTTATTTTTTAGTTTTGTGACACCCTTAGTTGAAACATCCTGTATATTCAGAAATTGAAGATTTCACTTGGATCAAAAGCTGCCAAGAATAATTACAGCACTAAATATATTGTACATTCAGAATTTGTTTACAACTGCAGATCCAAAAACCCACATGCACAAGCTTAATATTTATCTGAGAAACCTATATTTGATAAACAAATTTTTGAATTGAATTGAAAAATTGAACTTCATTGTATGTTAATAATTAATATGAAAATATTAATAAATAACATTTGTTGTGTCTTTGAAAGATTCTTACAAAATACTTACTTTTTACAAACTTTCTAAATCATCCAAATGAACAAAAAAAAAAAAAAGAAAAAAAGAGACTGAGTCAAAATGATAATTCATGCAAAATGAAGATATCAAATAAATTACTTCAATAAACTCTCAAGTATCTAGGATATATTTAGGAGAACTTATATGTCGATTAAATGAATATACTAACTGCATAGAGAAAAACTCATAAAATTAAAGATATTAAATTATTATAAAACTGTTTGAATTTATTTTCCCGAGGGGGAGGGGATTTAAATGAAACATTAAGATTCATTCTCTATATGGCAGTATCAAAATTTTTGCAACTATCAACTTTTAATTAAAAATTTGTTTCAGTCTTAAAAACAATTTGCTTTCAAAAGAACCAACATTTCTTTTCTTTACAAAACATTTGACAACATTCTTTTTTCATTACAAAAGATCAGTAAGATTATAAATTTTATAACGCAAAAACATTAATATTCTTGATGATTCTGAAGTAATGTTTCTCAAACTTTTCCTCTAAAGTGCCCATTTCTCATTAATTTTTGTCCAGTGAATGGGTCAATTTGATCTATTTTGGAAATATGCTTTATTCTTATGCAAAGCACACACAACTTTGTGCATAATCAATAACGAACTGGCTCATAACATAAAATGCAGCACAAATAAAGATAAATGAGCATACATATATTTCAGAAATCATTTGGATTTCCTTCTGTCAAGACCAGTGCAACAAGTCTGGACCTGACAAAATAAGCACAATATAGTACTTATATAGTATATGGGCAATTAGGTCCAGACTTTTTCTAAAGAAGAAAATTAAATGATTTTAGAAATGTACATATGCTCATTTATCTTTATTTCTGCTGTATTTTACACTGTGAACCAGTTCATTATGCTCTATTTCTGTCTGATTTTATTTGGAAATTTATTACCGCTATATGTATTGCTTTGATACTGAAATACTTTAAATCCGTTTTTTATTGAAATTTAAAAAGTGTTCTTATAAAATCAAAAGATACATTTTTTATGAATAGGTTTATTCAATCCATGGCTAATTTTTATAATACTGATAAATGAAAAGGGCACTTCAATTAGTATTTATTTTTCAAAAATTTGAATAAGATTAATATTAGGTAAGAGATGAACACATAATCAGTCTGTATGCTCTTGAAGGTGCAGATTATGAAAATGCACATTTTACAGTTTTTTAAAAAGTAAATTACTATTTCTTTTTGAAGTTTCATGAGAGAGTAAATTTTCATTGCATGATCACATGTTTTTAATAAAATGTATTGCTAATGAAGTGACCATGATAAAATAGTTAACTCTAGCTGCAGTGAAATGATAGTGAACTCTAGCTGATTAGTAAAATGAGCAGTTAGTAAATTTAGATATTTATTAAAAATACCCATATTGGAAGCACTTCTTAAACTCATATATCTATTCTAAAGGAGAATACAATAGCTAGAATATTAAGAAATCACTATTTTTCCAAACCAGAATATTTAAATGTTTAAGATGAAAATCAATGGTGACTGTACTAGAAAACTGAAGATAAGTTACAGACAACCAAGAGTTTACTGAATGATAGTAATTTTATTAAATAAAAAAATGTTGTGGAAATGAAATTCTCACCTTGCAAATACTGCTACAGCAATACACTTCTCAATACTAAGCACATGCTATGCAATTTTAAATATTCTTCATGAAAAATTTAAATAGCTAAAATTAAGTAAATACATGCTTCTTGTTAGAAGACACATAAATAGATTCATTGTAAGCAAACAAGCTGATGAAAATGTAGATACAAATAAGATGTATTAAATCAGAAATAAACAAAACCATCTGTAGATAAATGTGAAATCTAAAATAGAACACAGTTAAGTCACATACTGTTAAACAACATAGTAAATTAGTGCTCTTTATTGAATTTGTTGTGATTAATTTTATAGCAAAAATATCCCTTTCCTAGACATTTTACACACACATCCATTATAAAATAAAAGTTATTCTCACACTCAGGCCACTTCTAAAATTAGGATCTGCAAACATTATTCTGTCCAATCTAAAGTTAGCTGTAATAGAAACTCTACAATTGGAAAGTAAATAAAATTAATAATTATAACTGTAGGTGGTTTTAGAGCTTCATAATATTTCTTCAAACATAATTGACATTCAATTTTATAAATACAAGTGAAAATTTTATAAATACAAGTGAAAATGGAAACTTTATATTTGAATCCAAATTGATTCTCACTATAAGCAAATATTTTTTTTAATTACACACTGTAGTTGATTATTTTGCAATCTATTATGTGGGAAAACAATCTGATAAAACATAACTTATAAACTGTTGCTTATTTACCGCCCTATAAATGCATTTGATTGTCTCTTTACAAAACATTTCTAGGCAAAACGATAGATATGGAAACAAACATATAATTTTCTGAAGTCTTGCTGACCAAAAATTCATCAATATATAGATAGGTTATGGAATGGTGGCTTGTACTGTCTATTTTAGCTCAGCACTTTTATTAACTTTTAATTTTATAACGAATATGTGCTATCTTAGAAATTAACAGTATTTAAAAAACAAACCTGTCATTGAAGCTACAATCATTTATATCAAACTTGAAAGCATCATAAAAAGGCTTGTTATAGCAAGTGTTCTTTAAAATATCTGTTTAGTACACAATTGGATTAAACTTTAACAATCAGCAAGTGTCAGCCAGTCTTAAGATTTTCAGGGGTATGTGGCCATAAATTAATTCATCGAACATTATACACTATTAATTTTATGCTAAAGCCTTTATTTATATTTTAAAATAATGTACAAGTTACAGATTGAGTGTTTTGGTAAATTGTTTCATACCTTAGGGCAGTGGTCTCCAAACCATTATTGATCATATAACTATTTTGCAAATACAGATGAAAGATTTTTTGGGAAAAGTTCTAAACAGGCATTGATTCTAATATGGAGGTTCTGCATTAGAATAGTAAAGTAATTTTTTTTTGTTCTAAACAGGCATTTAGTAAAGCAATATTCATATAATCATAATATTATTGTTTTGATGATCGTGTAATTTAAAAATACATGTTAATAATTTATTATTCTTTAATGTCAACATAAAATTTGTCTTTGAGTACCTCCAAGTATTTCATCATATTCTTTTCACATGCTTTCTTGTCTTCACATACCACCACATATTGATTTGCATACCCTCTTGGGATACACGTACCCCACTGTCTTAGGGAGCAAAATTTCTCTGCTAGAGTGTACCACATTTGTGCAAGGGATGGCCATATCAATATTTTATATTGATACACTTACATACAATACTTACACTGTATTAATGCAAAAGTAATTGATATTCATAGAATATCATTCATTTTTTTCAGTTTGAATGTTGCTAAATTTGAACTCAGAACATTCCTTAAATACAAATGTTAATTTCACATATTGTGAAGTATATAACTGTATATCATGCAGTGCTTCTTAAAGTTAGTTTGAAAATGTAATGAATGTATAACCGTTACATTTTCAATACTGTACTTTATATACCCATGTTTATGAAAATTACAACACCATGAAGGAATTGTTAGACTAGAATGAAACGTACGGGACATGTAAAGCAGGGTAGAACATGCAATTGATTAAAAATACAGAGTGAATGAGCATGCCAGGGTTCTGCAGCACCCTCCGAATGGTCATACGAGAAGTATAAACAGAGGGATGTGCAAGAACCAGACAAGTATGGGTTATTGCGTGCTATTTCAAAATCTTTTTTAAAAATTGGTTGCTGCACTATTTTTAATATTTTTTATATTTTGCACATGTATATAAATACATGTAATATATATATTTACATATATATGTAATATATATTGATATTACATGTATAATATATACATGTAATACATGTATAAAAATGTATATAATACATGATAAAAATATATACATGTAATATATATATAAACATGTATATAAATACATGTAAAAAATATACATGTTTAGGGAGTTGAAAATCATTTTTAGAAAAGAAAAATTTCTTACCGTCTGGCAGAGAGGTCCCCAGATAGTGCTTTAAACATGTACATTTTTGTCATTACAAGCATTTATGCAAAATGGTATAACTTTCCTCCTAATTAAGTAATTTAAAAGATTTAAAAAGCCTTTTACTCAGGATAAAGTACTGATAATTTTGGTTCAACTTTGTTTCATCATTTGATATATTTTTGAAAATATAATGGTAGTCAAAATTTACCATTGAAATTTGCATTTTCTCATTTTCTCAGCCTGCTTTTACTATGAAGGGGACAATACACTAAAACCAAATTTATTTTGCAAGTACTATAGTAACAGTAGATTTTACCTGAGGCGAGAAAACTGGAGTGTTTTGAAAATTCCCCCAAATTTTCCCTTCCAAAATTTTGCACTGGTGAAAAGTGGATGCTTTCAAAAATTTCAGATTTTTCAAAAGCTGTATCTCCAGTGGGGTTCACAGTAAAAATCTGAAATTAATATTAGTAAGGTTTCTATTAGGTAGCAACACCACAATAAAATTTGATCACTTTGTTTAGCATAGTAACAACAATAATTGAGTTCAAAGTTGTGAACAAAATTTGCTGGGTTTTTTGACAATTACAACCTTTTTTGTAACTAATGAAGCATGAATATATTTTCTTTTTTATTTGTTGTAATAAAAACCAAATGACAGTGTTAAAGACCAAGAAAATATATAAAAAACATACTACACAATTCATAACAGCTAAAGCAGCTGAGTTCATGGAATGTCTCACCTTGTACAATTTTGTTTAGTGTAAGAGTGTACAAGTTGAAACAAGATATAACCTGCTTGATCCAGAAAAAAACTTGCTGTAACAGGCAAGTGTGAGTTCTTCATTTGCATTGTGTGTAAGTTGTCTTTTGATTAGTATACTATGCATGCGTGATCAAGTGAAGGTAAAGATGATGTGTTCTGTTGGAACTAAAGTTGATAAGGATTGTCATAAGACTACTTGTGGGCCAATTTCACTAACACGAAAGGATTTTAGTGAATTTAGCAATGAAGAAAAAACTATTTTGGACTTAAGATTAGGAGGCTTTGAAAATATTTGCCAGTATTACGAGAAGAAATATCTTGTTAAATACAATCACTTATATGGAAAGTGCTGCTCTGATCCTTTTAGATGTCTTACAAAAGTTACAACAAAAGGTCTTATTGAAATATCTTTACATGTGGCTCAAAGCTATCTAAACCTAGGATTAGTTCCAGGTAAAAGTTTAAGCATTTCTTGTTTGAAGAAAAATTATAGTTTTAACAAAGATGAAACCAATGATGAGACATTTAGTCCAGTGTAGCAGACATTAGATAATATAAATGTTGCATGTGCAGCTCTGAGAGTTTCACCTGTTAAAATTCAGAAGCTTAACATTAAACAAAGACCAAAAGCTTTAAAAAAAAGTAGAAAAAGTTACATCAGCAATGGAAAGTAAATTAAGTGCAAGTTTTGATGTCAGTTTGAATGAGTCTTTTGGAAATAACGAAGCTGATCTGCAAGAACATGAATACACTATTCTCTTAAATAAGCTAAAAGAAAAATTTAAAGGAAGTTTGACAGTTTTAGAGAAAGTAAAAATATTAAGTTTAGTGCCCGAGTCCTGGTCAGTAGCAAAAACATGTAATGAATTTGGTGCAAGTCAGTACTTGAAACACACGGGCATTAGTTAAGAGCTATGGCATTCTTCCTAATATAGAACAAAGGAAGTCCAGAAATTTTGCAGGGGAAGTGATTGACACAGTTAAAGATTTTTATGAAAGTGATGAAAACTGTGGGATGTGTCCTGGTGCAAAAGATTGTGTTTCTATTAGGAATACAGATGGTAAAAAAAAAACTCAATCCACAAGATTTTGAAGAAATAAAAATCACCAAAGTTTCAACAGATCTTTCTCTTGAACTTAAAGAAAGGGCATTGCATGCATTTGTGATTCTCATTGGTAGCTTGCACAAGTTATTGAGGTGCAGCAATCAGAGAAAGACTGTAATGACCATTTCTTCCATCCAGTGGGACCATCAACGTCATTTCAAAAATTTAAAGCATATACTGTTTGGATGCTGTATGACAATGTCTTACGTGTTCTTATTCTTTCCGAGTTGTCAACTGCTACTGGACAAATATGGAATATTGAACACAGGTTGGAATATTGAACACATGTTGTAAAAGTTCTGTTAGCTCATTGCATAAGATAAAAAGAAACAAGCTAAAAAAAACTTGCTAACTGATATAATTTTTTTGTTTGTTCAATTGTTTACAATATGTAGGCCTAAGCAGCAAGTAACATGCATTTCTTGTAACTATAATGATAATATTTTTGTAGATACATATAATTTATGTTTGTTCAATTGTTTACAACATGCAAGCAAGTAACATTTAATGCATTTTTTGTAACTATAATGATATATTTCTTGTATATATACATAAAAATTACGGTCAAAGCAAATGGAAATACACTGATTTTATTCACAACTTTGAACTCAAATATTTTTGCTACTATGCAAAACAAAGTGATTAAATTTTATTATGGTGTTGCTACATAATAGAAGCCTCAGTAATATAAATTTCAGATTTTTACTGGGAACCTCACTGGAGATACAGATTTTGAAAAATCTGAATTTTTTGAAAACGCCCACTTTTACCAGTGAGAAAATTTTGGAAGGGTTCAAAACACTCCAGTTTTCTCCCCTCGTGTAAAATCTACTATTACTATATTACTTGTAAAATAAATTTGGTTTGAGTGTATTGTCCTCTTCCTAGTGAAAAACAAGCTCGGAAAATGAAAAAGTGCAAATTTTAATGGTAAATTTTGACTACCATTAAATTTTCAAAAATATATCAAATGATGAAACATAGTTGAACCAAAATTATCAGCACTTCATTCTGAGTAAAAGGTTTTTTAAATCTTTTAATTTGTTCAATTAGGAGGAACGATACCATTTTGCACAAATGCTTGTAATCACAAAAATGCACATGTTTAAAGCGCCATCTGGGGACGTCTCTGCCACACAGTAAAAAATTTTTATTTTCTAAAAATGGTTTAGAACTCTTTAAACATGTATAAATACATGTGCAAAATATAGAAAATATTAAAAATGGTGCAGCAACAAGCCTTTGTTGAAATAGCGTCGAATGACCCATATGGTATCGGTGTTCGCAAGTAAACTGTACTATTGGAATCACTCTGCCTCGTCAACGTCAGAGAGCACCTTATAAATAAACTACAGAGTCCAAATGAGGACACATAATAAGCATGCAGGAAGGAGGATTTTCATACTGGGATATTCCTAGTGTAGAAGCAGTGGGTCGAAGAAAACCGGACAAGTAAACAATCTGGCAGTGGACTACACAATGTGATGATAACACGGGATGATAAACATCTTATCTGCATGGTAGTGACAAACAGTACAGCTTCTCAAGCGTTACTGGGGCACTGCTACAGGTGTGGAATTGTCTATTTCTATGGTTCGAAGGCATCTGCTACACAGAGGACTGTGTGCAAGCATTCCTTTGCAGAGAATACTGTTGACCTTGAATGATCGACGCTTCAGGTTACAATGGCTTGGCGGATTACAGACCCTGGCATGTGGATTGGCACTAGATCGTGCTTTCGGATAAGTCCCGCTACAATGATGGTCGCATATGTTTTAAACGGTATTGTGGTGAGCGCCATTTTCCTGCATGCGCTTCAGAGCAACATACTGCATGAATGTTAAGTGTGATGGTGTGGGGTGCTATTTGCTATCATAGGCGATCTCGGCTGCTAAGCATTGCATGTATAATCAAGAGCAACCACTACACCAGAGGTTTTGGAGGCCGAAATTGTACCCTTCCTTTAACACACTCCTGGTGCTACATTCCAACAAGACAATGCCTGACCACATGTTGCATGGAATGTCCAAGCCTTCTTCGCTGCACAGCAGATACAGCTTCTTCCATGGCCTGCAGGTTCACCAGACATGTCATCGATCGAACATGTATGGTCACTCGGCGATTGGACCATTACTGTTTTCCAGCAGTCACCACCAATGTACTGTGGGCTCGGATCAATAAAGCCTGGTAGGCAATACCCCAGGAACACATCCAAACTCTCTGTGATTCGATGATACGACATATAGAAGCTCTTATTGCCGCTAGGGGCGGTTTCACAAAGTACTGATTTTGAGTCTGCAATGCGGTTCTATTGGTCTGAAATGGTAATCATTTATTTATATCACCATTAGTAATATGTGGTGTAAATGTTATTCTAATCTGACCAGTCCTTCGTGGTGTTGCAATTTTCATAAATATGAGTGAAGTAACTCAATGCTGAACAATTAGACTTTCTTATATTTTCAATTACCCCAGTTTTATTATGAGATATTAATCCAATAAATTTATATTATGAGACTATCTGAATATCTGTATTTCAAAACATATCAAGAGAAATTATTGAATTTTAGGATTTTTTAAATTCTTGCTGCAAATTTTGAGGTTAGCCTCCAAATTTGCAGCTTTTTTTTGTATAAAATTATAACATGTGAGTATAGTAGATTTGTAACAAATACATTTTTAATATTTTAAAATTAAGAAAAATAATAAAAACATACCTGCACTGCTGGTATTCACAGATGCTTGTTGGGCTGCAGCTATAGCTGCTAACTGTTGCTGCAAATTAATGGAACCAATACCTAAAAGGATTTTTATTTATATTTTAGGCACATCCTAAATTAAAATTATTTACATTACACATTTCAGTAAAATATAGCTATATTTTCATCTAAATAATTTGTTGAATATTTAATACCTTCATTATACACTTTCTAAACCACATTATGTATAAAACTCATAAGTATCAGAAGAAATCTTAACTTGTAGATGCCGATGGTAAAAAGAAATTTATTTACTGAATCAGTTTAAAATCCAAAGTGCTTTAAGTAACTCCGTTAAATCATACTGATTTGAAGATGCAGGACTGAACGCATCAAAATATTTGAAGATAAATTTGACAATATTCATATTTAAATGAAAGTGCTTATAAAAGGTTTCACTGTTCAGTTCATCAGCATTATTAATAGTGCACATAAATAAGAAACTTTAAATTTAACAGGAAATTTATGAAAGTGCCTTCAGTGGAATAGAAAGAGCAAGTGGTGTATACACCTCATTTTCAACATAGCCATTACATGTTTTTTTATCTTTTATATGCTTTTTTCGTATAGTTATAAGATTTTTTGGAAAAACCAGAAGTAACATTACCAGAACCAGAAATCCTTAATGAACTCCCTACCCTATTTAGAAAGGGTCATTCCATGCCAATTCAACACAGCCCACAACACGACCCCTCCGGATTTTTTTAAAATTTGGCTATTTTGTTGTCCACTCATATATAAGATACTATGTAAAATCTTAGTTCTCAATTTGCATTAGTTTTTTAATTTATAAACTAGTAGTATACCCGTTCTTCAGTGTATATAATATAAAGAAACTTAAAATTCATGATCATGTGCAAATTCCTATAGTATACTAAATGACATTGTTAATCAAAATATTCTATTAGAATATTTAAGTTAATGCTCCTAAAAAGAAGTTTAAGAATATCTGTTCTCTCTATACATAATTATCTTCATGGGCAGATCTGAAGAATAAAACATCCTGGTCCCGTTTGTAAACAAATTTACAAAAAATATGAAGTTGAACCAATATATGCAAAATAAAAGCCTTAAAATTTTATGGGACCCACACTACTTATATTCACGAATATTAGAAATATACCCATGTATTAGTAGATTATACATACTACAACATATAAGTATCTAAAATCTTTGCCAAAATAAAACAAATACCGTAATAAATTGAAAATATTATTCATCCTATAATCTTTAAACTTAAAGACCGTAATTGATTCCAATATATGTTAAAATAGGTGCCAATATACCTGTACTACTTATATTCTCGTGGATTAGAACACATTCCCATGTATTTGTAGAAGATTACCCGTACTACACACAAAATATGAGTTTCAACAATTTTTGCAAAAATAAAACAATGACATAATAAATTGAAAATATCAATAATCCTCGAAATTATCAATAATAATAATAATTCAGTTATAAAATGAACAGCACAACATCATAGATAAAAGATCATTTAATAAAATCATCCTACAAGACGTACATAGCTTTAAAAATCTAGACTTTCGGGCATTACCCTTCATCAGTGTCTATACGAAACAGTAAGCAAGGAATGCTTATATGCAGACCAGATCTGCAGACAAATTTGCATAAATAAACACAAAATAATGACAGTATAAGCAAGCTATTAAAATTAATCAATTACAAATACAAATTTAGAGGTTATACCTAAAAGATTTAATTTAAACAAGTGGTAAATATTTTACAAATTAAAGACACAATTAAAAAAAATGCAGCTAAACACAATTACAATAAAATGATATCACAGATAACTGTGTAGAGGTTTGACATGCACAGAGTTGAGAACGAGTCGCCAGGTGTAACTTAAAATTTGAACAGGATCAAAATTACAAATGGATAAACAAGGATTCATAAAGAAGGATATTACGTGGGTTATTACAACGAATTAAAAAGAAGGTTTTTTCAAAGACGGGCTGAAAGTTATCTTTAACAATATATTGGGCAAGAGCCGTAGAAAGTTTACCATTCCTGACGTCACAAGCGTTTTCCGCTAACCTGATACCAACAGTACGTTTAGTAATACCAATGTAAAATTTATAGTCATTATCAGGTCAAAAAATGCAACCAAGCACAATTACATTAAAATGATGTCACAGATAACTGTAAAGAGGTTTGACATTCATAGAGTCGAGAATGAGTCACCAGGCGTAACTTCATAAAGGCATATGTACGTCTTGTAGGATGATTTTATTACATGACCTTTTATCTATGATGTTGTGTCATTGATTTTATAACTGAATTTAGAATAGACATGATACTGCCCTTATTAATAATAATGTTTAAACCTGAAGGCTATAATTATTATAATCCAGTCAAAAATGCAATACCGGTGAAATTTATTTTATATACATATCTATTATTTAAATCGATATTATTTATCTTTATTACTTATCTCTCCATAGGGATCATTTTCAAGATGCTTAATAAGGCCAGATATAAAAATTAAATCACTTATACCACAGATTGGTTGAAAAACGTTGATCTATGAATCTGTCCTTCAACAACAGTTTAGAAAAAAATGTAGTACAACATTACTTTATCCCCAATGGTATAATATTAAATTATCCATTTCTTGTTTCTTTTAATAACTATCGCCCTTAAAAAACCCTCTATACATTTTCCCTCAAATCCCTTCAAATCTTCTATGCTTCCCTTTCCACCATCATGGGGTGGGGGCTGCAGGTCTGTAGATCCGCCACTGAGGTAACTTCAGGTATAATTAGTAGTCTTTCTATCAAAGATTAGATAAGTGATCCAAGTACTAAAAAACACTCATAAACAAAACTTACCACTAGAAACCTGAGGAAGATTTGCAAATGCACCAAAACCTGGTTGTGAGGCCGCCTGAAAATAAAAATATCCTGTTTAATTTGCATATTACTGTATATCATTTCAAATATAATTTTACTCCGAAGATTTCCCATTATTATCTGATAGTGTAACTTTTTATTACAATGAATATATATACAAATGAGTTACACTGAGTAGAATTGAACTTAATAACAGATGACTGGGTGACAATTGTGATTATGAAATAAAAACTCTCATCAATGAACTTTAGATAATTTTTTATTCTTAACCCTTTCGGGACGGCGGCATTCCGAAACTGCCGTGGCCCAAAGGACGGAACGCTTTGTTTCTGAACTTTTCCCAAAAGACGGCTATTTTTTTACGCTAAGCCTAACTCTCGAAAAAAAATCACTAAAAATCACCCGTTCAACGCAGCATTCTACTTTTTTCAGGAAGAAAGGAAATACTTATTTTCTATTTGATGTATATTTTTTATACAAATTTTCTTTTATCAAAATATTAAAAATTTTAGTGTATATATGTTTTAGGTACAGATGGATAATTCTTTGACAAGTCCTTCCGATTTTTTAAAACTGTACCACATATATGCGCATTCTTAGACAACAAATACTTTGCAAGTACAGGAGAGGTAAAAAATTTATCCAAATACAAAGTATATCCTTTTCCTAAAAGTTCACTTAGAAGTGTTTTCACAACGCGTTCTCCATACCCACCATCAGAGCTTGATAATTCCGTGTCCTTTCCAGTATATACAAGGAAATTCCATATACAGCCTGATTTCGATTCTGACAATTTATATACTTTTATTCCATATCTGGACCTTTTCGAGGGGATATATTGACAAAATCCCAGCCTTCCTTACCATGAGAACAAAGATTCATCAATGAACATATTTCTTCTAGGAGTGTATATAGATTTAAATTTTGAAACTAATGCATCTAACATGGGTTTCAATTTATTTAGTTTTGGGGCATTACTATCAAGAGTAAAATGAAGGTAACGTAATATTCCTATAAATCGATCGTGACTCATAACTGAATTG
This sequence comes from Amaurobius ferox, assembly GCA_951213105.1. Classification (NCBI taxonomy): domain Eukaryota; kingdom Metazoa; phylum Arthropoda; class Arachnida; order Araneae; family Amaurobiidae; genus Amaurobius; species Amaurobius ferox. The sequence continues at coordinate 188,151,148 of OX578133.1, forward strand.
AAAAAAGGAGTACTGATATTTGGATTCTTAGAAAAATACATTTCGAGATTTGGTTTTCTGACAATGCCCGTCAAAATTACTAGTGCGAGAAACACACGAAATTCATTTCCTGTCACAGGTGTAAATATATTTGAAACAGGTGGAGTCTTTGATGTGGAAGAAGAGAGGACATTTTTCTCCCATTTTTTCTTTGCAAACTCATTAGTTGCTTTTACGATAAATTCTACTAGTTCATCATCCAAAAATATACTAAAAAAATCAAGTTCTATATCTAAATTAGACGGCATGATATTGTGATTTATTCTAGGTATGTTAAAAAAAACAGCAACTGAAGCTGGCGGCGTTGTAATAATAGTACACTCAGAATCTGAAGAATCAATTGCATTTTCAGATTCATCATCAGAAATAACACTGTTCCATGAATCTTTACAATCTGCTTTGCTTTCATTACTGTCTGCTTCGTTTACCATACGCGTATATTCTTCCACAGAAAGGAAACATCTCAAACCAGCCATACTTTTATCCGAAATAGCCTAATCATTTCACTGTTGCACATTCCTTTAACCCTCCTCCCCCCCCCCCCCAAAAAAAAATACTCTCTTATATTCCCATAATTCACCAACAAAATCATTAAAAGCTAAAATCAAAAGGAGACCCGGAACTCAATTATAAAATTGTTGATGCTGCGAGAAGAGCTCTGTCTGTTTACTTTACAGAACCATATGTTTCAACACTCCAAATGGAGAAATAAATTATTGGATTCTGCTTGTGCCAAGGTCAAGCATCTGCAAAATACATTTAAGTTGCTTCCACGGGCATTTAACGCCATCTAGTAGACAAATAAATTCAAAGGAAAACATTTCACGTAGAAACACCGATACGTGCCACTCGGCGTTTAGGGTAAAGTTCTCTCCGGCACGAGTGCGTGCCGTACGTCCTTGAATGCAAGTTCGCAGGCGGCACGCGGGCGTGCCAACCGTCGCGAAAGGGTTAAGAATACCACATTCCCTTACACAGCCCACCCCTTTGCTCAAAAATTCATTACATCATAATGGGCTAAAAATTCAGTTTTTCAGTGACATTGTGTCAAAATATAATCACATCGGACTGAAATTTATATGAAAATCAAGAATTTTTTTTATAAAAAGCTCCCACAAATTATTTATTTTCACAAATGAAACAAATAATCTAGTAGTTACACAACAGCATATGAATGGCAGCTAATATTAACACCTGTGCTAATTTTGATTTTTCCTTGTGCATGCTTTTCTCTGCAGCAATTTACTGAGTGATTTTCTCAATTCTTTAACCTTTACATCCCAGGATTATGTCTTTCATGAAAATATATATTTTTATGAGTTAATGATCTTGCAGGGCTCACAATAAATTTTTACTATGTTCCTGGGAAAAAAGGGACTATTCTCAATTAAAAAAAAAAGACCGAAATGGGACCATCTAGGGGAAAAGAAAAAGAATTGATAATATTTCATACGTATGATTGCATCCTAAAAGTTTCCAAGAATTAAAAAGGGCAGGGTACTGCTACCCAAGAAAGTGCACTTGTAAAAAATTGAAGGAATGGAGTTACTGAGCACTGATAAATTGAAATTTTTGTTATGAAAAATTTATCACTGAAAAAAGCTATTTTGTACATAAAATTTTTTTATATTCTTGAGCAGTTGTGTTCATTAACAATTGCAGTTACTGAATTTCAAAGTACTGTTAACTTGCCAATAAACAGAAGAGAAAAATAAAAACTTGATTTAAACAAACAAATAAAATTTTAAAAAGCTCTATAAAATCACAATATAATATTTTGAAAAACTGGTGACCAAAAAGTGTCTATATTGTTAGACGTGAGCCTGTGATCGAGCGGATCGCATGCTCCTGCAATCCTGTGCAACGGATTTATGTTAGTCATGAACCAGCATAGAGGACAAATCAAGAAATGTTCAAATTAAATTACCATGATAACTAAACAAACATAATATGAATACATATTTTTCATTACTGGACAAAAATGAAATTTCAAAATTCTTAAAACAAAATATGCTTAGCTTAAGCTAAATTTAGTTGTTTAGTTTTTTTAAGCCTGCTCTACCTCAGACTTTGCTAATTTCTTCCCAAAACATGAAAATACAGAATATTGAACATGTTCTGTATTTTTTGAAGTAATAAAACATTTAATAAGTCTGTATTCAAATTTAACTTAAATTCAGCCCCATATTTTCTAATAACAATACAAAATATACATTCTGTCACAGCATTATTATGAGGAATAAGCAATATTATTTTCATCACCAGATTATATTAAATTCTTTTGGCAAACTGTTAAATTCCTATTGGCAAATTGAATTGTGCAATCGCACTATTTATGCAAAAATGGAAGATGGAAAATAATAGGCGTTTTCCACAACTTTACAGGTATTTTCCGTAGTCAGTAATTTAGTTCAGAAATTCGTAATTACGGAAAATCCGTAATGGTTAGCACATCTGTATTACCATAGAATTCCATCGATCCACCTCCTCAAATGCAGGGGGGATGCAATAATTGAGAAATTTTTTGTAAAAGAAACATGTAGAATTCTGTCGATCCACCCCTTCAAATACGATAAAAAAAAAATGCAGATTAGAGGCTTACTTGGAATTTTCAGCTGAAAGAAGCAATTTGTATTTTCATCAAATTCGATAATGAATTCTTTTAATTTTTTCCCGATGCTTAGGATGGTATTTTTCAGAATTTCAAATTGAAATGAAAAAGGGAAGAGAGTCGCTTTCACGGGGAGGGCGGATTGATGGAATTCTATGATAATTCTCCAAAATATTGCTAAAAATATACACAATCGGAGTAAGGATATTTTGATATTAAATAGTAATATTAGAAAAAAAAAATTGGTAAAATTTCAGAAAAATTATTAAAACAACTATGTTTTATAATAATATATACAGAAACATTACATTTAAAACATCCAAGGGTAGTACTGGTAGTATATGAAAATTCAGGACATAAATTTTACAAAATTTCTGGGCAAAAAATTATAAAAAAATATATATATAAAGTTTTTATCTGGTGAAAATTACTTTATAATGAAAACTTTATAATGAATGTTTGGTAAAACACAAGTTTTCACTAAAGAGAATAACAAATATTGATCTCAACTTAAAAAAAAAAATTGCAATGAATATTATCCCTGCCAAAATAGTTGCCTTTTTGCCTGAAACATTGCTTTACCACTTTTTGGAAAATAGTCCATCACAAGGTTCATACCCATTATTCAAAATAGAAATATTTGCATTTTACAAATATAATTAAAAAAATTAACCTTAAAATTTGACCAGAATATGAAAATAAGCTAGTTTAGTCAATCTAATATGCAATATTTAAAAGCTGGAGATGAATGGAAAAATATACTAATGCACTATCAGCAATTCATGAGAACAAACTGAATTGTGTAATCGCACTGTTTATGCGAGATTAATTACGAAATTAACCGTAATAATTAACCAAAATATGAAAATATGCTAGTTCAGTTAATCTAATACCATACGTGTAGCCATGGGGGGTGTCCTGGGTGCCCACCCCCACTCTGGTAAAGATTACCACAAAATTTCTGCAATAAGACAGTCACACACACACACACAAAAAAAAAAAAAAAAAAAAAAAGTTGAAAAGAACAATAAAACTCTATATGCACATCATCAGATTCAATTTTTTAAAAAATTGAAAAGCGAATTGCAGACAAGTTCATCGAAGTAATGTGAAGTGCAATTTATTGTTTTTTGTGAAGTAAATTTAGCCATACCATTACTTGACAGCATAATATTAAATTTGAAATCGCTATTCACTGGACTAGACAAAAAATCTTCATCCTTACTATCCATTTTACCTTCAAGTTCATTGAACGAAACTAAAGAAAATGCTTTGGAACAATTGAGGGAGATTTATAATGATGAATTGCCAACCCCAGAGCTCTTAGCTCAAGAAATGAAGAGCTGGTGTGCACATTTCAAATCTAATTCCCAATCAGATCTTCCAAACATACCAGCTACAGCTTTAAAATATATACACGGAAATTTCAGAGACTGGATAATTACACTAGAGCTACGATGACTGGTTCCCTTGCTTTAATTCATATTCACTACAACAAAAATATATCAATTGACAGAGTAATTGATGTTTTTGCTAGTATACACCCAAGAAAATTGCAGTTAGTAAATATTTTAAATGGTTAAAATAGAGTAAAACGACCTTTCAGTTACTGCAGGCCATTTCCAGATTCAAGGGGTTTTTTATTTTTATTGTAATTAATAATTAATGTGTGTTAAGTGTTTTAAAAAGTTTCCTGTTTTCATTTGGAAATGAAGTTAATTATCTTGTATACAAGGCCTGATGAAAGTAATTTTTAATAAATTTTTTCAATTGAAATTAATTTTTTTAAATTTTTTTATTTATACATTTCGAAAAGTCTTTAAATTCGGAGTGTGGTTTATAATCGCGCTCCTATAAGAATTTTTCTCTTAACGAATTTTTTTAATCAGGGCACCTCCCCGCACCAACAGCTGGCTATGCCTATGAATACGGATTATTAAGAAGATGAAGATGGATGGAAAAAGATACTAATGTATTATAGGCAATTCACGAGAAAAACTAAATTGAGGAATTGTACTGTTTATGCGAAAATAATTAAAAAAATTAACCTTAATAATTAATCAGAATACAAAGAAATGTTAGTTTAGTCAATATAATATGCAATATTTAGAAGATGGAAAAAGATACAAAGTATTTTTGGCAATTCACGAGAACAATGTGAAATTCATGAGAAACATTAACGATTTATGCTGAATTTCATAAAACACACGATCACGATCTTAATTTACATACATGTGGCCGTAAATCCTCGTTAATTACCATGCATGTGACCGTAAATTTACATTGGCCAAAAAAGAAGGCAATTTTCAATTAAAATTGCCTAGACAGAAGGCAATTTTCAATAGAAAATTATGCAATTTCCGTAACCTGTTGTATGATATGAGGATGTTTTCCGTAGAAACTACAGAGAATTCATAGTAATCGGCATCTCTACTTTTGAGATAAATAAAATTTCATGAATTTCGGGATGGTACGTATAAAATAAGGATATTTTAGGACAAATATTTTAATGAAAACATAACACTTTAGTGATTTATGCTGAATTTGAAGAAGCATATTTATTACTCTCATAAAACGTAGAAGTATGATTGACAAGTCATCCGCCCTTTGAAGCAATACAGAGGCAAGCAGGGACGTAAGTACCATGTGTGTGTGGGTGTCACACACTCCCTGGCTCAAAAAAGTCGGAACATTTGGCAATTCCTGGGAAAAAATCCAAATAAGAGTGGGTTTTGTTCATCATAAATTAAACTTTAAAAAAAATTTGTTTTTTACTTTAATTTTCTAAATATCCACTATGAAATCACCGATTTTCTTTGGTGAAACAAAATCCTTGAAGCCCATGTTGAAGCAAAGCCATCTGATTGATGGACAAAACCGCCCAGTCAGAAAAACAGCAGGAGAAAAATACTGAAGCCATAGATGAAACACATTTGTCCAGGGATTTGGAAAGCAAGTCTAGTGTGTGTTCACTTAAGTGTCTTTAATTGGGCAAGTAATGTATGACTCTCAGAAAAATACATTTTCTGTAGAATGCTGAAAAGCATGTGATTTTCGTTCAGCCAAGCCCAGATTCCTTCAATGTCTTGCAGAGCAGAATCGCTCTTGTTGAACAAAGCCGAGTGCTTAAATTAAGATTTGTGTTTCACTTGCATTTCATGCATAGTTTAGTAAATGCGTTTCGTGAAACAAAATTTCAACATGAAAATAACTTTTGACCGTGAAAGGTAAGGTAGTACATTTAAATTATTTAAATTTATGCATAAGAATCCTTTATATATGTTTCTCTCTCATATTTATTTTTATTTTTATTGCTTTGTATTATTGCTATAGTTTATTTAGTTTTATTGCTTTGTTTAATTTTGTTATAAAATTCATGTGCTTTTTAAAGGTATCTTTTAACAATTCATAACTAATTCAAATAAATTTTTTGCAACAAAATAAAATCGCAAATTGTGAATGAAACGCTGATCTATACAAAATAATTGGCAGTGGCTTCAATAGGGGTCAGAACGGGCCGAAAATTCACCCTGTCCGACCTGACAATACCAGTACTTAAACCTGGCCCAAAGACCATTGAGTGTCGGCATGATCTGATCTGAAATAATTTGAATTCATATGTGTTAGAAACATGAATGTGTGAAATTTTTCTACGAAAAATTGAGATAAAATTTTTTTTTTTTAAGCATTTATCTTTATATAGCTGAAATAAAGACAATAAATTCATGCATTCAATTAAAACTCATTTGAAAAGTTTCAAAATTAAATATATTCAGCTCAGCCGTATGTTTTAAGAGTCCGAGCCCGGTACGAAACAGTGTTATAAAACTCGGGCAAGGCCTCAGTCGAAATAATTTTGTGTGAATAACATTTTCCTACGTAGGTAGTTTATTTTTTTTGACATTTTCAAAGCAATTTTAAATATTTAAATATATAAATTAGAATCACATTTTCAAAATAGTTCAAAATATTAAAACATCGAAATTAGAACCACTTTTTTAAAATAGTTATAAAATATCAAAATTAGAACCCCCGGTTCAAAATATTAAAATATCAAAATTTTTGCCATTGTATTTCAAAAACTAAGAATCCAATATAAAATATAATTATATACTCATATGGTTTTCAAAGGGCTACAAATTACCTAATATAGTTCAAAGCTACCACTTTTAGTTTTCGAGAAATAAGCATTTATAAACTTAATATAAATAATTACATAAGCATATAAAACAGGAAATTTTCAATCTTTTTGAACTTATAAGACGATTCCTCAAAAATTGTAAAAGATCTATAAAAACAAATTATTAATTTAGAACCTGGATTTCTTACTAAACACTCTTGTCGCTTATTGTTTGTCTTTTATAATTTAGAAGATAGTTCGAGTGAAAGCAAAGGGAGACTAAAACTCGCTTTTTCTTAAAAAAATGTCAATATACTAAAATATTGAAATTATTTCTATATACATAAATGGTACTATATTTCCAACAAAATAAGTAAAAGTTGCTGTTCATAGTTTTATCTATTAGGTTCGGACAGAGGCGTAGCAAGGCCAGGTGGTACCCGGAGCGGAAATTTTTTTGTCATCCCTACCCCCCCCCCTTGAAATTATTAAAAGAAGGAAAAATAAGATACTTACAGTTGCAAGTGTTATTTTCTGGTTTATTTACTGTGAGCCAGGCTTCGGGAAATCGGCAAAATCTAGCCCGTCCACGAGGATGGCTAGTGAAATTTTTTACTCGTCCTCGAAAATTTTTACCCGTCCTCCTAAGAATTTTTTTTTTCACTTTATATTCATTAATATATGCGCTTAAATACATCGCACAATAATAATAAATCAGAACCAACTAATAAACTCGCCGACGAGGAGTCTCCGATAAAGGACCAGACTGGCGGAATTCCGATCTATGGGTGGGGGCAGAGGGGTAAGATATGTAAGAAATCGCTCCTTTTTTCAATGTTTGGTAATTTGAAGGAGTGGTAAATAAATAATCATATAAATCCTCTTTTCTCTAAGCAGTTTAAACCTCATTGGCACTCTTAATTTCTAGGGAATGTAGCCAATCATGATTAAAATCTTCAGACTGAATAGATGTTTCATACCAGAACTTCAGTTGCCAAACATCTGGAAAAAATGCCATGAATGAATTTTAACCGTTTTAGTTTTAAAGTTCAAACCAAAGAGGGGAAGAAAATAAAACGCTTCTGGCTGAAACTAGAGGAATCCATTCCAAAAATTCAAACTTGTTACTTATTCCCGTCTATTACAGTAAATGGAAATTTTATAGTTTGGGTTTTAAAGAGTTAAAAAAAGATTTGGAATCTGAAAGGTCATATTCAACAACAAACTCTAAAAATCTTTAAGAAGACCATTCCAGAGAATCTTCTTTTGAAACTTCGGCAGCTTGTAGATGTCTTCTTAGTCGTGGAATCTCTCTCAGAATTCCATCTTCAGAAAGTTCATCATAGTTTATGACTAAGGTTTGTATTAACTGTGGAAGTTCGTTTTCTGAAGTTGGGATCAGATTCTTGGGCTCGAGAACTGCAAACCGAGCTGATATACTTTTCATGTCTTTGCAGTGATTGTCGATTTCTTGTTATCAGGATGTGAAGGCCATATCTATCCTGATACAAATTTAAGAAGTATATAGACCATGGAAAACTCATAGTAATTAAATCACTAAATGCATACTTCATTAAGATCTCATTAATTTTGGTCTATTACTTAAATTTAATTTATTCGATCACAAGTGGTTAGTTAGCATTTTAAAATTAGACTTACACTCCAAGCAATCTAAAAAAATAACATAATTATAATTAATTAATTCCAAAAGGCTTAGAGTCAAAAGAAGAGGCAGGTGTGGATCCAAAATTATGATTTATTATGAACTAGCCGCCTTTGGCGACCAGCCTGTTCGCTACCCTTGAAAATTCTGACCTTGGCAAATTCTAACCGTGGCACACTCGCTGGCGCGACCTACCAGTAAAGTGTAAGGTAACTGTTTGGAGGGCCAGGAAGTGCCACCCAATTTAGACAGGAACTCAGTGGGGGAGGCATCCACAGCGACCGTACCCTCCTTCCCCTACCACCAACCTCTCGGAAGGACTTACGGTCCCGCATGTTTAACGTGATCGTACTCCGCCTGAACACGGCGGCAGTTTTGGCAATGGCGGGAATCGAACCCGGACCTACCTAGTGCAAATCCCGCGCGCTAACCACTGGGCTACCGCGCCCTCCGCGACAATCTCCATAACCTTCTTTTTATTCACCCAATTTAGACCGGAACCCAGTAGGGGAGGCATCCACAGGGTCCGTACCCTCCTTCCTCTACCAACAACCTCTCGGAAGGACTTACGGATCCACATGTTTAACGTGATCGTACTCCGTGTGAAAATGGCAGCAGTTTTGGCAGTGGCGGCAATCGAACCCGAGCCTACCGAGTGCAATTCCCGCGCGCCAACCACTGGGCTACCGAGCCCTCCGCGACAATCTCCATAACCTTCTTTTTATTCACCCAATTTAGACCGGAACCCAGTGGGAAAGTCATCCACAGGGTCCGTACCCTCCTTCCTCTACCACCAACCTCTCGGAAGGACTTACGGACTCACATGTTTAACGTGATCGTACTCCGCGTGAACACGGCAGCAGTTTTGTCAGTGGAGGGAATCGAACCCGGGCCTACCGAGTGAAATTCCCGCACGCTAACCACTGGGCTACCGCGCCCTCCGCGACAATCTCCATAACTTTCTTTTTATTCACCCAATTTGGACCAGGACCCAGTGGGGGAGGCATCCACAGAGACCGTACCCTCCTTTCCCTGCCACCAACCTCTCGGAAGGAATTATCGACCCATATGTTTAAGGTGATCGTACTCCGCATCAGTGGCGGGAATCGAACCCAGGCCTACCGAGTGCAATTCTCGCGCGCTAACTTCCCGCGCGCTAATTTAAATTTATAATGACCATATGCTAGGCTCTTAATTCCACCATGCTCGTTCCATCGTTCTATCATTTAAAATAGCCATAAAATTAAAATATCCATTTAAAATATCTATAAATTAAAATATCCATAAATTAAAATATCCATTTAAAATCAAAAAATCATCCATATCGTTCCACCAATCCATAAATATAATAATTTCAAATACATCACCACAATTCAAACCACCATAATTCAATCATTTAAATTATTTAAAATATCCATTTAAAATATCATATAAATATAATAATTTCGCCCGATGTATACAACACTTATGCTCGTAATTCATTTAAAACCGAAAGCGCGGTCTCCATGGAGACGGGGAAGAAACTACTGCGGATGGGGGGAAAATGCCGTTGAAGAACTGAGCCGGTAGCCGACAAATTTAAAATCATGGCGTCTTTAAAATTGCGATCCTGAAGGCAATTTTCATTATTTCTGGACCAAATTAGACTTGTAAGAATGCCAGATATTTCAGCTTTCTAAAAATGTAAATTATTAGTCGAAATTATGAGTACTTTTCACTATGCGAGAATTTAAAAACCAAAAATCGTTTTTTTGAGCCAAAAGTGACTTTTGTTTTAAAATCTTTAAAAAATATTAGAAATCGAAATTGAGAGTTGAAATTGATATATTTTTACTCGAAATTCTCTGCTCTTTCCGATGGTGTGATTTGTTTTTTTCTACAACGTCTGCATCGTGGAGAAAAAAGGGCAAAAATGTCAAAAAATGGTCAAAATTGCATAAAACATTAAATAACAAAAAAAATAATTCAAATTTTAAAAATCGGTTTTCACGTGTCCCCTTCCCTCCCCCCCAGGTCTCCGATTGCCAAATTTTGTAGCTCTCCAACGCGCGGTCGTGAAACGTATAGTGTATAAGACAGACACACAGACACACACACAGACATTGCCTTTTATTATTTAAGATATAGATATATCTATTATTATTTATAAGCATGAGAAGTGAATCTATTTATTAATTAAAAACTCCTGAACAGATTTTACACCAACTAATTAATGCATAATCGATAAACCAATATTTAAATATATTACAAATTATATTGCATTTTTTCATAACTGTTATGTAAGATTCATAATTACAATATTACCTTTTAATATTCATCACACTTTTATTATATTCTTCCCTTTATGTCTATGTGGGGGTTCATTTAAAATTTATTTTAAATCAATACTAGATTTAAACATTGTAAATAAATGCTGTAATTCAAATGTCAATCCATTAAAAATTGTGTAATGCTTTGCTAAGCTTCCTTATTTCAATCAATGGATAAAAATAACACTGTTTAAGTTTCTATCTTAGATTCCTTATTTCTTATTCTAATTAATTAGAGTCATTGTTAAATGAAATTACAATATTATAAATTGGGTGACTTACGAGAACGAGATGTTGAGGCTTGTAAGTTGAGGGACCTGTTGCTGTCATCAAAGACGTGACTTTTGTCTTTTATTTATTACACAGATTGGATACTATCTTCACTATTAGTGAGACTGCATACTTCTTACACCTCACTAGTGAAGATATAGATTTTCTTGTCCATATACCAGCCATTGTCAACAGTAGGTTAGATATAGCAGAACGTGTTAACTTAGCAGGACCCCGTTCTATCGCTATCAGTTGTTATAAACTTTCTCTTCTGCACATAAAATACATCACCATCGTTAATTGGTATTCCAACGATCTCAGAATTCACTTCTGGAGCCTGTATAGGAACAAGCCTCCAGTAGTACCCCCAGTCCTGTATCGATTCACTCAAATCTTAGAGTCGGCATTCTTTTTGTTTAGGTCAGCAACAGACCAAAATTTAGAAACATTTTTTTCGACAAAGCATAGTGAGCAAAGTGGCCGGCCCCGGGCCGCCACCTTCGCTGCAGATCCTGGACTCTCTCTCTTTTTTTTCATTATTATTGCTGCGCTAGTAATGGCACTTTTGCAGGAATATCTGTAATTGGCTACTCCTTGACTTATAATACTTTTTATTGGATGTAGCCTGCTATAATGCAAAATCAAAGGGGAATATGATGTTGATTTCCCCCTTGAAGCGTCATGCCCATCTGCAACTTCTGTCCAGCTGTACTGTAAGGTGGAAGTAACACTTTTGTACATTATTTTCTGAAGTTGACAGTAAAAATTGGTTTCTTCCTAAAACTGCCCATGTTAACTTGAAGGGCGCAGAATTCCAGTTTCAGGTTTCTGTGGGAAACAAAAGTTTGTGGCTGCGAAGGAATTTTGACCGTTACAGGTTAAGCAATGTAAAATCATCCTTGCACGTGCTGAAAGGAGGGGGGGGGGGGGGGCTGACCTATGTTCTCTTTTGCAGCTGTGAGTTCATCCTGCAGATGTGAAATGCGTGTGTGAAAGGAATTTTGAAAATGGCTCTTTTGCCAGGCGAATGCCTTTAGAAGACTTTATAAAAGATAAACTGTAAAATATCCAATTTTGCATCCAAGATTCAATTCATACTTAAAATTTAAATTCCAAAAAAGTTTAATAGGTTTTCAAAAGCAATGTGCATTAATTAGAATTGCACAAAATGTCATATCTTTTTATGACATTTGTAAAACCTGTCAATGCACTCCAACATTGATCTTTTCAATTCTTCATTCAACGTGAGTGGTTCATCTTCAACCTTTTTCTCCAGGCATCATTTTCTTCATTCTGATTGTTCTTCTTTTCATTAAAGGAATGTCCAACTTTTCACAAGTGTACGTTGCAAACTGCAGTGCTATCTCCACGATCTCATTTCTTTTCTCTTTCAAAAAGGTCTTCAGACTTCTCATTTTGATAATACACTTCTCAAAACTGATTCCAACGAGCTGTAGGTATTTTTGAGTGTGGTTTACTTCTTCTAAGACATTACTCCAGAAATACAAAAACATAAAAAAGAAAAATCACATATTGCCGACAAAAGCGTTTGCGCTGCTTCTCTGGTTTCGACAGTTTCTGTGGGATCACAAAGTTCTTCCATAGCATCAACAATTTTCTTGAAATTAACATATACAGGTTTTACAGCTTCGTAGTGAGCACTCCATCTTGTATCTGAAAGTCTCTTGACTGTAACTCCAACATTAGTTCCAAGGATCGTCCATCTGTGTGCGGAAACCGAGAAAAAGCAGTACAGACTTTCTAAGGTCCCCCCCCCCCAAAAAGGTTACACATTGTGAAACGGTTGCAAAAGAATGCACTCCACACTGATTAAGAGAGTGATTTGTACAAGGAACAAATAATGCTTTAGGATTAAGTTTACGAATCCTCGCTTGGACTCCACAGTGCACTCCAGCCATTGTAGAGGCATTGCCATACCCCTGACCTCGACACAATGTGATATCCAGCCCGTCCTGTTCAATTGTCTTTATAATGTCTTCTGTTATGTCAAGGGTTTTCTTTCCAGTTAGCTGAAAATAGCCTAGAAATGTCTCTTTTATTTTTACTTTTTTATTCTCGATATGAACATATCGAACTATTTCACACATCTGATCAATGTGCGAAATGTCTGGTGTGCTGTCAAAGATAATGCTATAATATTTTGCTTTCTTAATAGCAAATAAAATCTTTTTCTTAACACTCTCGCTTAGAAGTGTGATAAACTCATTTTGTGTGGTAGGGGACAGATAGCTTGTAAGTATTTTGCCTGTTTGTGAATGACCTGCCTGCTCTAGTTTGATCAAGTGTTCTCCTAGCACCGGATCATACTTTGATACCAGCTCAATTAGCTGTAGAAAATTTCCTCCTCTGTTTACTACTAACATATGCTCTCTGTGGCCACGGAATGGTAAATTTTGTCAAGTCAAAAATAATGTTACATATAAGAGTCTTTTCAAAATACCCTCTATTTCCTTTTTCCTGTGTCTGCAACAGTCTGGCTAAATTGATCAATTGTTTTATTAGCAATTAGACTTTCTGGTAACGTTTTCCATTTTTCAAAACAAGTTCTCTTATATAACTCTTTCATAAATGCGCATTCTGCAGAGACAGATATCGGCAGAAAGAAACACCCTATCTCCTTCCTTATCCATATGCTCTCCACTACACAGCATCGAATGTTTTGTTGCATTTGTTGACTGAACTAAAAAATTCCAAATTTTCAATACGTATTATGTCGACTTGTTAAGGTTAATTAATTGTTGGACGAAGTTATTAAATTCGTTTTAAATAATATTACTTAAAAAAAGTATTGTGAGTCCTCACAATTTTTTTTATTTTAAAAACACATATTTTTGCCATTTGTCACCCCCTCAGTGATGACACCCGAGGCGGTCCGCACTCACCGTACCCCCTTTCCTACACTACTGGGTTCGGAGATATAAGCGTCCAAAATGTTTATATTTTTCGCAACGCCCTGATTCCAGCCAACCATATATACTTGAACCATACATGTTATTCACATTAAAATCTATGCAATGCTTTGTCATTTCATATTGTGATTATTTTGGGGGGAAGGGGGATATTTTCGCTCTATATATATAAAAAAAAGTAGAAAAGTAGCTGATGCTGACGCCACTGTTTGACAAATCTTTTGTTTCTCGAGATTCTTTGCTTTGTACCGCAAAAACTATTACATATAAATGTATGAAATTTGGTATATCAAATTAATGAGGGTATGATGATGTATTTTCTTTTATAAATTGGAAAAAAAAAAAAAAAAAAAAAAAAAAAAAAAAAAAAAAAAAAATATTGACTAAAAATGTGTGTGAAAACGGGTTTAAAATTTCAATTCATATTTGCAACTAATTATTTAACACAATTTATTAAATAAATTTTAGAGATGATAGCAGCAAATAATTTCTACAAATATAAGAATTGAAAATCATTATGTTTAACTTATAGCTGCATATACTGCAAAAATTGAAATAGGAAAAATTGAAAGTTTTATTAACTTAAAATGTTATCAATTTTATAACTTAAATAAAGTTACTCTTCAATTGCATTATTTTTTAAGTTATAAATACTAACAGAACCCACCAAAGGGAGGTGTTTCTAAAGATAGGAAAGTGCTCCCATTTCAGAGTTCGACATTTATACTAGAGTTATCCCAGCTTTGGGAACATCTCTTTTAGGCGGGTTCAGTACACATTAACGCTTGGTTTTGACCATAGCCCATAGACATATCGTGCTCCCTGACCTCAATCTGTGAAATTTAATGCCAACTGCGTGATATGACTGAATTTATGTGCCTATAAAGTTCACAAATTTGTGAAATATAACAAGTTTTCAAGTTTCCATTCCACCTCATGATATATGTGCAAAGCGCGCAAAAGCGATCCACAGATTTTCAAGGGGAACGCTCTTATTTTCAAGAGGAATGCAACCATTATAGAATATAATTGGCTGATATATTACTAGCAAAATTAACATTATTTACATGTTTGTATTTCAAATTATTTGTGATTAAGGAATTTAAAGTAATTTACAATTATTTAAATGTGGTCGTCATTTGTATAAAATTTTATATATTCTGCGTTGGAAAAAAATGTCTTATTAAGTCCTTCGAATAAATCAAATGCATGATTATATGTATATGTAGAAAGTTGAATAGATATTATAATAGTGTCGAAAATCAAAATTCAGTTTTTATCCCAGCTCGGACAGTCTTAACAAGCTGCATGTACTAGGTTCTTTTGTCTTATTTGGCCTGTAAAGCAAATAAGGAATAATTTCCATTATAAATTCCTTCACGAAAGGTATCCTTCTCTTAGCAGCAGGAATCTGTTATCATATCTTTGGTAATGAAATTTTTTTCATCTCCTTCCCTCAAAATGTTCTTTTTAATCTTTTTAAGTAATTTATTCTGGTATAAATTGTGATGAAATTTATTTATAATGGAAGTATTATAAATTTAATTTTTAATGAATTTTAAATTTCAATTATCTTTTCAAAATGAACAAATTTCCTTAATTTTTAAAGCTAAGGAGTCTTCCTTTTTAACACTTTCCATTTTCCAACATTGTTGAAAAGTGTTTATGACTTTGTTCATTCTGTCTGTCTGCCTGTCTGTCCGTTCGAACGATAACTGCCGTGAAAAGGACTTTATCAAAATGAAATTTTAATATGTTGTTGAGATGGTCTGTGTAACATATGGGAATGTAAATGAATAATATCACCCAATTAGTTTTGGATTGAACCCAGGTTGAATAAGTGAAATACATTGAACCCTATGGGACCTCATTTTTCAAACATTTTTTAAGTGAAGTTAAAATTCGCAAATTGCTTCAAAAATTTTAGAAAATATTCAAATTATCCTATAAAATATATAAAAAAATTTGAGCAAAATATGTTTGGTAGTTTTTTAAATAAAATTTGAAATAGTAATTACATCCATATAATATGAAGAGATCACATGACCCACCTCAAAATAAAATAAGGCATACATTTTTTTCCCAGTGTCAAAATCGTGATTTTTAAAATTCCTTTAAATTTATATTCAGTGTTGCATCCGTCCTAAAACTGCATTATTTTTGCGTATTTTCTGTGTATCTATATTTTGCGCCAACGCAATTACAATATGTTTTAGTTTAAATGATCACCAAATTTTGATTATTTCTACATATGCATAATATAAACAAATCAAGTTGTAAGATGAGTTGTATAAGAATTGCTGAATTTTAACGCAAAACTATTTAACTCTGGAGTCTAGAATATAGGTGATATGAATGAAATATTCATTGATTTTACATAGAAAACAGACGATTTTATAGTATTGCCTTTTTTGATGAAGTTTTAAGCATGGAGTTAGAAAATACTTTTAACTCCATGGCTTTAAGTTTTTAAGTAGAATAAATTTCTGTAGTTCTGTGATAATTAAAAAAATACCATCGCATCTTATAGATGTTTAAATAAAATTGCACTGCAGTTGAAAAGTGTCTCATAATCAATGCTTTATGCATGATTGATCTTTCTTATTTAAATTACTGTAACTAAACTTTTTTAGTATTATCATATATATTTAGTATTATCATATTAGAAAATTTTCGCCTGTTAATATCACCACAGAAATAGCACGCAATGTTTCTAAATCTTTATTTTATTGAATACGATTTTAAATTTATTACATTCTATAAATTTTTATTAGAAGGTTAAGTAATTTATATACAGTTAATTTCAAGAGTTTTCAAATGCAATAAGTAAAAGAAAGGACAGAATTATGCTAGATAAGCTCTCAGGAAAAATCCTTTTTCAGTGGACTTTCTAAAGGAAAGTAAATAACATTTTAGGTTACATACTTGTATTAATATTATAATAACTAGCACAAAAAATATTGTAACAGAATTGAGCCAGTAAACATGAGTGGCTTTAGTGATATTGAGCATTAAGCGATGCAAGTTTTTCCTTAAAAGGTATTATTCTATACTGTAAAGGCAACTGATCCATTGGCTTTCCTGTTGAGTGCCGAGACTATTGTTTGATAATTTCATTATGATAAGACTAATCTAGACAAAAATAGGATTCAGCTTCTATTGCAAATAACAAATAACAATGATAATCCACTTGTCTACTGAGAAGGAGTACATGCATCTGCACTCAGCTCACTACGTGGGCCCTCAATAAATGCCTAAATGATTGCGATGGTGATTTGCATATGTGGTTGCTCATTTAATCCACATTTGCAAACCATACACCCTAAATAAGCGCTTAAACACGCCTTCTCCTATTGTGCTGCAACACCTTCAGGATTAAACGAAAAGCACGGCGTAATAATCGGGATTATGGTTGTTGTGTTATCTGATTCAAGTCATTTTTTTCATAGAATGCTTTCAATGACACAGAATTGTATTGTATTTTGAAAAATATAAATCATATCTTTAAAATTCAAGAAATAAGAAAACTTCTCAATTTAAATCACTTCATGTCTTTTGTCTGCTTTGTTTCCGTGAATGGCGAAAAGTAAAATTAGAGAATAAAATGTTATCTCCGAATATTTTTGTGCTATAGAAGAGATTTATCGAGCAAATTCTTATAACAATAAAATATTTGCACATTTAAAAAATAAAAATGATATCTATAAAATTCTGAAAGTTAGAATTTTTGATTTTGATCGTGTTGTGGCAATTTTCTGTAACTGCCTGACATCTGTCTCCCATTTTTCAAAGAATAATCTGCTGGGATAAATTGGTTTAAAAATGGTGAAATTCCGATTTTAAATATTCATAACTTTTAAACTAATTGGAATTTTAAAAAAATCTCGGCGACATACATATTTACATAAGCTGAGATACCACCTCTATACAGATTTTTGCAGCAGGGGATACCAAGGAATTGCCATATCGCTCCGACCAAGGCGAAGACTGATGCGTTTATTTTGGACTGAACAACTTTCTTTAGGCCTAGAAACGACTTCACTTTCTAAATCCGACAATTGTTCGTAGCGCACTCGAGTGCGTCTCAAAGGCATCTTTGTACATAACTATTATCAAAGCAGAAAATACAGTTCCAATTGCCCGTAAGTCAGAAAATTGGTCGTTTTGAATGCTGCATGATGCATCGTACTCATTCGCGTTTCAAGAGCCCTATAACATCATTGGCGCTGACAGTTTGATCATTTGCATGTCAAGTTTCGCAGATACATCTCTATATTTTTTTACAAAGTGTATTTTTGTTAAAATTTGTATAGAACAAAATAAAGCTGTCAACCGGTTTCGGATGCGAAAAACAATCTCCTTCATCAAGGCAAATACAGAGCAGCAGCACCAGCAAAATTAAGGACAGCTGTGAATAGAGTTGCATACGTGACACATGAAGGAAATCATAGCTAAATAAAAACTGGAAAAAATGAAAGAAAGAACCTAGAATAAATGTGAATGAACAAAAGAAGGATTCCTTGTTCGTGAATACGACTACTAACTGAAGTACTCCATGATAAAACAAATAGGAAACATCTTGTTTCTCTCTCTCTCTCTTTTGATGAGCTTTATGAGTATAAAAGCTTTATGAGTAAGTTTGTAGTCGAATAGTATAAAACAAACTTGAAAGAAGTAATCGGTTTTGGAAGGCAAATATTGTCCTAAACTGTTCAAATAAAATGCAATCCAAACAGTCCTAGGTGGGCCCACAGAACAAAAGTCTAAACTAAGTAATAGACAGTGTGAGGAGTTTTCTCTTTTCTTGTTCGAAACATAGAATGCAGATCAAAATATTTGGAAGAAATTATATATTAAGCTTCCATTGATCAATTGAAGAAATACATCAACATGCCTTTTTGAAGGGAAGAAGCTAAGACATTTTGAGCCTCCTTTTTAAATCCGCAACTTGTATATATGTAATACAGTGTACATTATTTATTCTATCAGAATATATTTGCAAAAGTTATATGTTAAGTACATGCTTTGATTGATCAAATAAGAACAATACATAGATTTTCAAAGTGTGTGTGTGTGGGGGGGGGGGGGGGGGGGGGAGTACTGCACATCTAGGCTCCTTTTCTTGAACTCACAAATTGTATTAATTGCAATATAGTATACTTTATTTAAATGCTATCAGAATATTTATGAAAATTTTATTTGAGAAATCACTTTCAATGAGCAAATGAAAATAGGATTTAGACCTTTCGAACGGGGATCTTGGACCCTGCCGCTTGGGTTTTCCCCCTGAGTACAAATTAAAACATAATAGCATTTAACATATATTATGCTGAATGAACATTTAAGGCAACTAAACAAGCAATTAACAATGTAAATATGCAATGCATCATGTTTTTGTTGAAATTTGTCTACTAACATTTTATTAACTTTAATTTTTAAATGATTTTTAGCAATTTTATTAACATTTAACAAATATGTTTGATAATTCTGCAAATTTTGAATAGAGGGCTCCCAAATACCAGCCTGGCCATTTTACATTCCTGAAACATGGGGTAGGATTAATTTCCCAAACGAATTATTCGGCGTTGTTTAGGCCATAGATAAGTGCTCGCTATACTACTTAATTAATACAGAATCGCATCTTCAAGCGTGGATGATTTTTGTCAACTCCGAAAGGGACCACGGCCGAATAATTTAAAGTGTGAAATGCACTGTTGTATATTATAGTCCACTGTTTTTCAAACTTTTTTGTTCTCTGAACCCTCTTTTTGAAATTCAGTTTAATAGCGAAACCCCCTAAAAAGTCCAATGTTGTCCAAATTATGCATCAAAATTCTTAAATTTACCATAAATGTATACGAAACTATAACATACGTTGAAAAACGCTGTATAGTTCAATGTTAGTTTCAAACCAAATTTACACGCATGCGATCCACAAACCGGGAAATAAATAAATAAAGAAAATAAACAATCTCTTCTCGGGCATGTGCAATCCACCGGGAGAAACTGCAGTCCTCTTGTTGCTTTGACGTGTTTTCTAAAAAAAAATTAAAAAAATTATATAATTAATTTTTTTTCTTGTTAGAATGTGAAGATACACACAACTTTCTGTTCGGCCACTCAAACAGCTGCAGTAAGCTCTCAGGTCAGTCGAGTGGTCTGGGTTTTCGGCACAACTTTCTGCAGAATTGAACTAATTTTCCTGTTTTGGATGCGGCGAAATAAGTATTCATCATCATCATTCTCTTCGTGCCTAAGTGGCACTTAAGGCCTTCAGCTTAGATTTCCAAACATGACGATAGCATGCAGCAGCTCTCGCTTCAGTCCAGCTCACCCATCGCACCTGGTTTCTCTCACTCTCCACCAACCGCCTCCAAGTTAACTTCAGTCTACCTCTTGTCCATCTGCCCTCAGGTGCCCAGTCCAGGGCAACGGCGGGAATGCTGTCCAATGGCATTCTCAAAACATGGCCTACCCATTTCCATCTTCGATATTTGATGTCATATTCAACGGGCTTTAAATTGGTCCTTTTATATAGGTTCTCATTTGATATTGTGTTAGGCTAAAATATTCCCAGTATTTTCCTAAGGTACTTGCCCTGCCAGGCATTAAGTTTGGCACTTTGAGATTTAGTCACTTTCCACGTTTCTGCTTCATATAACAGTACATTCTTCACCAAGGCATTAAACAAGTTTAGTTTAGTCTTGAGCTTTATCTCCGAAGCTCTCCACACTTTGTTGAGCATACGAAAACAATTTTGGGCCTTAGCAATTCCAATTATGATCTCCTCAGCAGTTCCACCCATTTTTCCCACCATGACACCAAGGTAGGTAAACATATCCACATCTGCAATGGGGTCATTATCCAAAGCAATTCTGTTTAATGATTTTTCCTTTAATCTCAAAACTTTAGTTTTATTCTTGTTGATATGAAGACCAACCTCTTTAGCATGTTCAGCAAAAACCTTGGTTTTCTGCTGTAAGTCATCAAATCTAGATCCTCCAATACTGATGTGAAGTTCCATCTGATGCCTCGCCTCTTATTTCTGATAGTTCTTTTCATGATCCAGTCAATTACTATTATAAATAATAGTCCTGACATCATGCATCCCTGCTTAACACCAGTCTCAATTAAAAAAGTTTCTGTTAAGTATCCATTCACCTCTACACAGCATTTGCTATTTTTATATAGTTCAATGATAATATTAATAAATTTCTGAGGGATACCATAAATCTCTAAAATTTTCCACAGCGTTTCTCTATTGATTGAATCAAATGTTTTGTGGAAATCAATGAAATTCAGGTACAGAGAAGCATTGAATTCAATGCTTTGTTCAATAATATTTCTTAAGGTAAAAATTTGTTGTGTGTTGTTCTAACACCTCTCCTAAATCCAGTCTGTTCTTCTCTCAACATACCCTCAACTTCGCCTTTTAGCCTGTTGATAAGAACTCTTCCAAAAACCTTTGCGGGTATAGACATCAAACTGATTCCTCTCCAATTATCACACACCGATAAGTCCCCCTTTTTTGGTAACTTGATAATGGTACTTTCTTTCCATTTTTCGTGGACTCTTTCGGTTTCCCAAATTTCATTAAACAGGGTTTTCAAAAACTCTGTTGTTACCTCCACGTCTACTTTCAGCATTTCAGCGGCAATAAGATCACCTCCACAGGCTTTACCAGACTTCAATACCTTCAAGGCGTCTTTAATTTCGCACAGCGAAATTTCATCCGTGAAGATGTTAAGGATAGGTGGTACATTACATGTCTCCACACATAGCTCAGCCTGATCTTCACATTTCGCATTTAAGGTCTTCCTGAAGTGCTCTCTCCACCTGGTTCCGATCTCAGCATCCGTAGTCAGAAGTTTACCATTTTTGCCTCTGATTGCACATTCGGGTTTCCTATAAACTCCACAAATCTGTTTAACCAACTTGTACACTGTTCTCATTTGGCCTACTTCAGTCGCATGTTGCGCCTCTCCAGCAATCCCATTAAAAATTTTTCTCTTGTCCTTTCTAATACTTTTCTTGACAGTTTTGTCCGCTACACTATATTTCTCTTTAAAGCTGTGGTAAAGTCTTTTGGATCTAGTACAATCCAACAAAATTTTAATCCTTCTTCTATGTTCAATAAGCTTCCAAGACTCAGTTATTCATTCTTTGCTTTTTGTCTTTCCCTTTCTTCCAATTGTATTTTCAGCAGCTTCAGGAAAGCATACTTTGCCATAAGATAGAGACTTCAAATCTGGTGTATGGGTAAATCGTTCGAAAGGAAGAAAGTGTGCAATTTCAGATTTCCAATATTTTCTACTTAAGGGGGTACCACACCATACCTGCCAACTTTTACGCATTATGCGTAAAATTTACGCATTTTAACTGCTCTTTACGCTTTTACGCATATATTGCTATATTTTACGCATTTCCGCATTTATTTGAATTTTTTAACATTACTAGGAAATCAATCTCCGGCTTTTTTTTTTTTAAATTTATCAATTCACCAGACATGGTATAATTCCTCCTGAAACACCGATTTACCGCTTTTTTAGCACTGATATCTACCATTCCCTGGATCGCAGCAAATCCATAATAAAATCCAGGGTAATGTCAATCAAATTAACGGAGATTTACGGCCGCATGTAATGTAAATTAAGATCTCGATCGCTTATTTTATGAAAGTAATAAATATACTTCTTTAAAGGTTGTCTAATTCAGCATAAATCGCTAAAATGTTATTTTGTTCATTAATTTCGCATAAACACTGCGATTGCGCAATTCAGTTTGTTCTCATGAATCGCCGAGAGTACAATAGTATCTTTTTCTATCCATCTCAATCTTCTAAATATTGCATTTTTGATTGACTAAACTAGCTTATTTTCATATTCTAATTAATTATTACAGTTAATTTCTTAATTATTTTCGCATAAACAGTGCGATTACGCAATTCAGTTACATTGTGTGAATTGCCGAGTGTACATTACTATCTTTTTCCCTCCATCTCCATCATTTAAATGTTGCATCTTAGATCGACTAAACTAGCTTATTTTCATATTCTGATTAATTACTACGGTTAATTTCTTAATTATTTTCGCATAAACAGCGCGATTGTGTAATTCAGTTCTTTCTCGTAAAATGCCTAGTGTACGTTATTATCATTTTCCATCCATCTCCATCATTTGAATGTTGCATATTAGATCGACTAAACTAGCGTATTTTCATATTATGGCTAATTATTAAGATTAATTTTTTAATTATATTTGCATAATACAAATTTTTCTATTTTGAAAAATAGGTATGAACTCTGTGAAGGGATATTTTCCAAAAAGTGGTATTAAAGCAATGATTTAGGCAAATAAAAAGGAAACCATTTTGGCTGGAATATAATTCAGTGCTATATTTTGTTTTTGTTTTTTACTTTCCCTGCAATACATGGTAATGTATAGGGAAAGTATTGGAATCATGCCGAAAATCGCAACTCGAGTTTTCGACGGATCTACGCGTTTCGAGACCTCTAGAATATGAAAAAACGATTTTTAGCGTGACGTCTGTGTGTGTGTCTGTCTGTCTGTGCAGATTTTTTATCCACTCTAACTAAAAAACTAATGGACCGAATTTCACTAAATTTTGTAAGTAAGTCACTTGTGGGCGGGGCTGGTGCTTATTAGTTTTGGGTACGATTCGGAATAAAAGAACCTGCCTTTTTTTGCGAAATGGCCCGCAAAAGCTTGTATCCACTCTAGCTGAAAAACTAATGGACCGAATTTCACAAAATTCGGTAGATGAGTCACGTATAGATCACCCTGGTGCTGATTAGATTTTGGAACGATTCAGAAGAAAATAACCTGCCTTGTTTTGCAGAATGGCCCGCAAAAATTGTCAAAATCTAAACTAAAAAGCTACGTATGCTCAAATATATCCATTAAATGCGTGCTGAATGCGTAATTTTTAACGAAGAAAGGAATAAAACCAACCCCATTACACTAGGACTAGCCGTTCTCGAGATATTTTAGTTTTTCGTACTTTCCCTACACCACCTTTGAAAATAAGCCCGATTACCGAATGAGAACGAAAATTGAATAAAAGTGAAATAAATTTAATTAAAATAAAGAGAACGTTAATATAAGTTTGCAGGGAAAGTCATGTGCTGCTCACATCAGATTTTTTTAATTAGAGATCAATATTAGTTACTCTCTTTAGTGAAAACCTGTGTTTTGCCAAACATAAATATTTGTTTTCATTATAAAGTAATTCTCACCGGATAAAACCTTTATATATTTTTTGTTTTGTAATTTATTGTCATGAAATTTTATAAAATTGGTGTCCTAAATTTTCATATTCTACCAGTACTATACCTGATATTTAATGCAGTATTTTTTTAATGCAGGTACTTGTACATAGTTAAATTCATTAGAAATGTCGTTTGCGCGTGTAGTTTAAAAAAAATCATTATAAATGTTATTCACGCAAAATTTTACACATTCCTATTTTCCCAGGTTGGCAGGTATGCCACACACCAAAATGTTCGATTTATCGAATAAATGAGAAATGGCTCCTTTAAAATTTGATAGGGGCTTGAAATTAGGTATATGGACTAATCATTTGATGAAGACACCCAAGACGAATATAGCTTTTTAAAAACATTCGTTTAAGGGTGTGCTCCAGAGAAAAACATCTGAAAGGTGAATTGATAAAAAAACATGCTTTGGGATGAGATAGAGATTTGAAATTTGGTGTACGGGTAGATAGTTTGGAAGGAAGAAAGTGTTCAATTTCAGTTTTCCAATATTTTCTACTTTAGGGGGTGTCGTACACAAAAATGTTCGATTTACAGAATGAAGTAGAAACACCCATTTTAAAACGTGATAGAGGCTTGATATTTAGTATATGGGCATTTGATAGAAAACTCAAGAAAAATTGAGTTTTTCAAAAATGCATATTTAAAGGGGTGGGTACTCCACAGAAAAACATTCAAAAGGTGAAATGATAGAAAAAGCATGTTTTGCGATAAGTTAGAGACTTCAGATTTGGTATACAGCTAGAAAATTGGAAAGGAAGAAAATGTGCAATTTCAGTTTTCTAACGTTTGCTATTGTAGGGGGGTGCCGCACACTGAAATGTTTGATTTGACAAACAAATGAAAAACACCTCCTTTACAATGTGATAGAGACTTGAAATTTAGTATATGGGCTAATCATTTGATAAAAAAAACCTAAGATTATTACAGTTATTAAAAATTATCATTTAAGCGGGTGTAACACAGAAAAACACTCCAAAGATGAAGTGATAGAAAAACATGCTTTATGATAGAACTAGCCGCCTTTGGCGACCAGCCTGTTCGCTACCCTTGAAAATTCTGACCGTGGCAAATTCTAACCGTGGCACACTCGCTGGCGCGACCTACCAGAAGGAACGACCTACCAGGAAGTGCCACCCAATTTAGACAGGAACTCAGTGGGGGAGGCATCCACAGGGACCGTACCCTCCTTCCCCTACCACCAACCTCTCGGAAGGACTTACGGTCCCGCATGTTTAACGTGATCGTACTCCGCCTGAACACGGCGGCAGTTTTGGCAGTGGCGGGAATCGAACCCGAACCTACCTAGTGCAAATCCCGCGCGCTAACCACTGGGCTACCGCGCCCTCCGCGACAATCTCCATAACCTTCTTTTTATTCACCCAATTTAGACCGGAACCCAGTAGGGGAGGCATCCACAGGGTCCGTACCCTCCCTCCTCTACCAACAACCTCTCGGAAGGACTTACGGATCCACATGTTTAACGTGATCGTACTCCGCGTGAAAATGGCAGCAGTTTTGGCAGTGGCGGCAATCGAACCCTAGCCTACCGAGTGCAATTCCCGCGCGCCAACCACTGGGCTACCGCTATTGGAAAATTTAAAATTTGAAGATAGCAAAGCACGCACTGTCAGAGTCAATAAGTGTTGGCTGGGTCATGAAAGTACACAAGTCCAGTTTTAAAGAAAAACTTCGTTCACTTTATTTGGTGAAAAACACAACTCGGCATATTACACGTACCTGGTAATTTTCCATGCCGTAAAACATCAAAAATATACTCTGTACAAAAGATTTTTAGTTGTAAATGACTAGACAGAGATTCCTTGAAGCATTTGGTAGTAAGTTACTATACTACCTCTATCACTTGCGTGTATTTCAGCCACCATCACTTGGCAAAGGGAAACCAAAGGATAGAACATCAGGAAAATATCTAAAGCGGCTTCCGAACGTTTGTAAGTAAATTTAACGTTCAATACATGCTGGTCAAAACTGACCACATCTGCATCCGTTTCGACTATTCACCGTCGTCAAACGATATTCCGCAGTGCTTCTGTCAAAAAAACATTTCTGTCTGCCTGCATCAGACCATCAGTGTCTATCTCGTCTGACTTCTTCAGACGTCTGATCTGATCGATCTGTCTGATCTCGATCGACTCCGACCTTCTCATTTGCTTCAAGAAACCTCTGCCCTATATATCCGAGAATGGACAGTTCCGGAAACGCCCCCGGATATGCAAATCAGATGCGTACGCATTGAGAACTGATTTGCATGAAACCTCATGTTGAAAAACGTCACGGTTCACGCCGGTGAATGGGAAGAGTCGTTCATATTAAATTTGCATAAACGCCCGTTCACAGGAACGTGAATCGCGATGTATTGATTATTTCCAACAATCGGCCCCCTCATGCAAATCCTTAAGTCTCAATGCATATGCAAAAGAAAACTTACTCTGAGAAACCAAGGTATATCAATAAACACCAAGGCCCCCAGTATCCTATCAAACATATAATGAAGGAAAAAATTTAAAGTATTATATCATTATTAAATTTAAAATAAAATGCATAAGTACTTATAGCATCTGAAAAATAGTCAAGTATTGTCGACAATATTGTAACAACAACATTTCACATCAAGTAGAAATTTATATACAACACAACTTCAATGCTTAAGTATCAGCATTCAAAAATTGAAATTTTAGTTTAAATTTAATTATAAGTATCCAAAATTTAAGTATAAGCACATTATCATATTAAACAAGTTAACTTTAAAAGATTAAGATTTTGTATAAGCATAGAATTTAAGTTTACTTTAAATTTGAGTATAAACACTATAATTCAAAAAGCTTAAAAAAAAATTTAGTCTATTAACACAATATAAGTATACATAATTAATACTATTAGACTGCATTGATATACCAAATATTTAAAAATACATGATGCAAGTAATTAGATAATAAAATTCCTTTATCAAAACTTTCAACACATACTTTTTACCAAGTTGAAAAATACAAAATTTTATACACATAAGCTATTATCTAGCATCATGTGGGTCATGGAAAATGGATGTATATACAAAGGTGTAAAGTGAAAAAGATTCAATATCACAAAAATTTATACTCAAGATATACTATCTTATATCAATGAGGTTTAAGATAAACAATAATGTATATATATGACATCTTTTTTAAAAAAATTCCCAAGTTGTAAATTCAATTTAGTATTTAAAAATTTCTTTAGACTAAACATTTAATCTCAAAAAGTTTTGATTTAGTTTTTAAAAATTTTATTACAAAATTTAAGTATTATTTCCTTAGTCATTGGTTTAGTAAAGTGATCTGCTAAGTTATCTTTACTATTTACAAATTTAACATTAAAAGATTCATTGACTATTAAATTTCTTAGGAAATGATATCTAACATCAATATGCTTAGTTCTATTGTTTTCAATTGGAGAGTTAGAAAAATTAATGGCTGCTTGGTTGTCGCTAAAAATAACACTGTTACTTTTATTAAAGTTTAACCCAAGTAAATGACATTCTTCAATTATGTTTTGTACCCATACCATTTCCTTAGCGGCTTCAGTTAGTGATACGTATTCAGCTTCCATGGTTGATAAGCTGACACACTTATGTTTAAAGGTACGCCAAGAAATAGGTACATTGTCAATAAAGAGTATCATGCCTCCAAGTGAAACACGGTCATCTCGGTTTGCAGCAAAGTCAGAATCTGAATAACAATTCAATTTTAACTCCTGAATGTTAGATAAATTCAACATATAGTTTTTAGTCTTTTCAACATATCCTAAAAGTCTTAACAATGCATCCCAATGCTTAATTCCAGGGTTTTCTTGAAATTGAGATAATATATTGATGGTGTAACAAATATCAGGTCTAGTCCTACTAGATATAAAAGCCAAACACCCAATTAAGCTCCTGTAAGGAAAACTTTGCATTTGCTTTATTTCTTCACTTGTCTTTGGACAATCTATTTTACTTAGAATATTCCCTTTAGAAATGGGAAGTGAAGTAACTGGATATTTATACTGTTAAAACATTTGACATACTTTATCTATATACTGACTTTGATGTATAAAAAATTTATTGTCACACTCTTTAAATTCCACGCCTAAAAGTTTTCTAATTTTTCCTAATACCTTGATATCAAATTCTATGCTAAGTAATGAAACAATGTGGTCTATGTCCCTTTGATACTTTGAGAAGAGAATTATGTCATCCACATAGACTAGCATAAGAACTTTGCTATTGTAAATATATGCACAATTACACCATTGAAGTTTTAAAAAATTTAATTCTTTTAATTTGGTGTCAAGTTCATTAAACCATTCTCTTCCACTTTGATGAAGACCGTAAATGGCTTTCTTCAACAAACAAACATAATCAGGCTGTTCCTGATTGACATAACCTTGAGGCTGTTTCATATATATACCTTTTGACTCAATTTAGCATAGAGATAGGCAGATTTGATATCTAATTGGAAATGCATCCAGCCAAGCATGCATACGAAAATTGAGAAGAATGCTCTAATTAAGTTGAAGTTAACAACAGGGCTAAAAACTTCATCGTATGATTCTCCCTTTTTCTGACCATACCCCTGGGCTACCAAACGAGCTTTAAACCTCTTGATTTTCCCTTTCTCGTCTTTCTTAATAGTGTAGACCCATCTATTGCCTATATGCCTTTGTGAGGTGGATGCAGGAACTAGTTCCCAGACACCCCTCTCTTGCATTACGGCCATTTCTTCATCCATAGCATTACACCATTTTTCGGACTGGGAAGATTTAATAGCAGCGTTGTACCCTTTTGGTATATTTATTTCAATATTGCTTGCTTCTGGTCTGCCTCTGACCCTTTTAAGACCTTTATTTTCCCGAAAATTAAACAGTTGCTGATCAAATTGTATATTCCTCTTATCACAATATTTCTTAACATCATTGTGCGACCTCAGCCTTTTATTATCTCCTTGAGCGTAATAATACACATCGGTTCTACTCCCATCGGGTCTTGGAACCGTCTTTCGCTGCCAAGCAATATCCGAGCAAGGAGTCATACTGGAGTCAGCAGGAGAGTCCGTTTCCTCACTGGATTCAGACGGATCGTCACCAGTGTCTTCACTCTCTCCTGCCCCCCCATCAGACTGCTCCCTCGGATATTCCCCGTCGGAGTATTCTGAAAGGTTATCTTTTGATATCCCTAAGGAGATATTTCTGGGACAAATTGGGTCCAGGATGCCTTCCACTACATCACCCTCATCAAACCTCACATTGCAGGTCTCAATTGTTCGTTTCTCTCCTGACAAAAATATCCTATAGCCCTTAGTTTTAGTAGCATAGCCTACCATCACCCCTTCTGTAGCTTTCATGTCTAACTTCTTTCTGAGCTGACTGGGTTTGCCTACATATGCTCTACAACCAAAGGTTCTAAGATGTTTGACTGAAGGTTTTCTACCACTGTAGAGTTCATGTGGTGTTTTAGTCTTAAATTTGTGACATATTCGATTTTTAGTGTATGCAAAACACAATATTGCTTCCGCCCAGAATCTGTCATGCAATTTGCTGTCGTTCAACATGGCTCTAACACAGTCAAATGCGGTTAAGTTGAATCGCTCTGATACTCCATTTTGCTGTGGGGTATATGTGTTAGTCCTCTCAGCCTTAATACCTATATCCCTCAGGTAATTTTTGAACTTATCATGGCAGAATTCCATCCCATTATCCGTCCGGATACATAGAATTTTAGTACCTAACTGCCTTTCTTCTCTGGCCTGAAACTCTTTAAAATGTGAAAATACTTCTGACTTCTGTTTCATGAGGTAAACAAAAACTTTTCTACTATAATCATCTGTTATAGTTAAGACATACTTGTTCCCACCATATGAGGCTGTGGGTAAGGGACCACACACATCCATGTGTAACAATTGCAATGGTTTAGTGGACCTTATCCTACCGGTGGGTTTATACGATACTCTCCTAGACTTAGCCAATTTACACGATTTACAATTTAACTTTTTGTATTTAAGCCTAGGAAGTCCGTTTACTGCAGAAACTTTGCTGGTTTGGAGAAGATATTCAGCGTTTATGTGGCAATATCGTTTATGCCAAAGACAGTTTGTACTATTAAGTTCAGTTACTGAACTGCTAGGCTTAGATATTGAACTATTCACATTTCTATTCTGCTTAGTTTTTGTTTTGTCAGATTTAAATTTAGTTTCTTTAAGATTAGGTGCTATTTTTACTTTGTCTATTTTGCTGGAAGCACTAGGATCCCTATCCTTGGATTTCTTATCCTTTTTGTGTTTCTTGTCTCCATCTCGATCCCTATCTTTAGATTGACGGTTTTCTACGTTATGTTGTTCCTGGGTACTATACTTAGGTTTTAAAAAATATAACCCATCCTTTCTTTTTGCATAAAAGAATTTCTCCCCTTTAGGTGTAAAAAACCATAGAACCCCATTAGCTCCATTAAAACTAAAATTTTGTTCCTCAAGAACAGATGCAGCTAATAAATTTCTCCTAAGTTTAGGAGAATACATAACATTTTCCAATTTGATAATACTTTGCTTATCCTTAAATTGGACATACATTTCCACCGTCCCGATAGCCTCAACTGGACTTTCGACATCCCCTACTGCTAGCGACATTGAAGTGCCTTTGCACTCATTAAATTTTGAAAATAACTTAATGTTATTACAGAAATGTCGCGTAGCAGCAGTGTCTACTACCCAGCTGAGTCTATCGCTAGGATCGATTACAGTATTAGCCTCAATCTGTGGAGACCCAAGAAATTCCACAATACTAGATCCATTATTTCTACTGCAATTAGATTTAGTATGACCTAGTTTGTTACACTTAAAACACTTAATTTTACTTTTAGAAATATTTACATTATGACTAGAAGTATTTACATTAGACACATTATGAGATACATTTGGAAGTTTAGACACTTTTACTCTATTTACAAATTTCTTAGAAGTAAAATATGCAGAATTTGAACTCACAGTTTTGGAAAAGTCACTTGCTTGCTGCCTCAGCCGGCTCTCCTCCGCTGCTAGCTCTGCTTGTATTTTGCTGAGCTTGAAGTCCGAGTCATTCCATCGATATATAATTTGAACGATACCTCGGAATTCTTCCGGAAGGTACCGAATCGACTGGAATGCTACATACAGGTCTTCAATGGGGTGTTTCGCGTCTTTAAGCCTCGTCACGGCCTTCCGCAGTCTTGAGCAAAAAATGTCAACAGGCTCATCTTGCTCCGGCCGAACGTCGAAGAACTCATCTAGTAGACGCACTAGGTTGGCTCGGGAAGGCGCTTGAAAATGTTCTTTCAAGGTATTCCATACTTGACTAGGTTCGTCGGTGACGTTTATCAACTCCTTGTATTCCGAGGATAAACTTTGATAAATGATGGCGAGCGCTCGGTCTTTCCTCCGATAAAAATCATCGTAGTCACGACGACTCGCGGTTGCGTCTTCTTCGATAGGCTTAGCACTTCCATCTACGTGTCCGAAACATCCTTCTCCCTTGAGGACGAATGAGATGTCGGTACGCCAGGTGACGTAGTTGTCCCGCGTCAGCAACTCCGTTCTACTTGCCTCCATGGCCACTCGTAGTTTTGAAGAAGCAGAAGCAAAAGTTCTTGTACACTGTTTACGTTTACACTGTTGCGTTTCGTTGTTCACACGAACTTCAAAATGGTGCCATGTGCGGCCCCCATCTGAACACTGGAACGATTTCTTTAAAGATACTTGCACTTATGACTCTATTGGGCGTTGAACTGGCCCATAACCGTTTCTATTGGAAAATTTAAAATTTGAAGATAGCAAAGCACGCACTGTCAGAGTCAATAAGTGTTGGCTGGGTCATGAAAGTACACAAGTCCAGTTTTAAAGAAAAACTTCGTTCACTTTATTTGGTGAAAAACACAACTCGGCATATTACACGTACCTGGTAATTTTCCATGCCGTAAAACATCAAAAATATACTATGTACAAAAGATTTTTAGTTGTAAATGACTAGACAGAGATTCCTTGAAGCATTTGGTAGTAAGTTACTATACTACCTCTATCACTTGCGTGTATTTCAGCCACCATCACTTGGCAAAGGGAAACCAAAGGATGGAACATCAGGAAAATATCTAAAGCGGCTTCCGAACGTTTGTAAGTAAATTTAACGTTCAATACATGCTGGTCAAAACTGACCACATCTGCATCCGTTTCGACTATTCACCGTCGTCAAACGATATTCCGCAGTGCTTCTGTCAAAAAAAAATTTCTGTCTGCCTGCATCAGACCATCAGTGTCTATCTCGTCTGACTTCTTCAGACGTCTGATCTGATCGATCTGTCTGATCTCGATCGACTCCGACCTTCTCATTTGCTTCAAGAAACCTCTGCCCTATATATCCGAGAATGGACAGTTCCGGAAACGCCCCCGGATATGCAAATCAGATGCGTACGCATTGAGAACTGATTTGCATGAAACCTCATGTTGAAAAACGTCACGGTTCACGCCGGTGAACGGGAAGAGTCGTTCATATTAAATTTGCATAAACGCCCGTCACAGGAACGTGAATCGCGATGTATTGATTATTTCCAACAACCGCGCCCTCCGCGACAATCTCCATAACCTTCTTTTTATTCACCCAATTTAGACCGGAACCCAGTGGGAAAGTCATCCACAGGGTGCGTACCCTCCTTCCTCTACCACCAACCTCTCGGAAGGACTTACGGACCCACATGTTTAACGTGATCGTACTCCGCGTGAACACGGCAGCAGTTTTGTCAGTGGAGGGAATCGAACCCGGGCCTACCAAGTGCAAATCCCGCGCTCTAACCACTGGGTTACTTCGCCCTCCGCGACATTCTCCACAACTTTCTTTTTATTCACCCAATTTAGACCGGAACCCAGTGGGAGAGGTATCCACTGGGACCGTACCCTCCTTCCCCTACCAACAACCTCTCGGAAGGACTTACGGACCCACATGTTTAATGTGATCGTACACCGCCTGAACACGGAGGCAGTTTAGGCAGTGGCGGGAATCGAACCCGGATCTACCGAGTGCGATTCCCGTGCGCTAATTTTAATTTTATAATGACCATATGGTATTTAAAATATCCATAAAATTAAAATATCCATCGTTCCATCACTTAAAATATCCATAAAATTGAAATGTCCATTTAAAATATCCAGAAATTCAAATATTCATTTAAAATAACCATAAATTAAAATATCCATTTAAAAAATCCATATTATCATTCTATGAATCATCCATATCGTTCCACCAATCCATAAATATAATAATTTCAAATACATCACCAGAATTCTATCCACCATAATTCAATCATTTAAATAATTTAAAATATCCATTTAAAATATCATATAAATATAATAATTTCACCCGATGTATCTATCCAATACATATGCTAAGCTCTTAATATATTTAAAACCCGAAGCCTGGTCTCCATGGAAACGGGGGAAAAACTACTGCGGGGGGAAAAATGTCGGGGAAGAATCGGTTCTTCGCCGAGTATTGGGCAAGAAATATAAAATCATCACGTCTTTAAAATTGCGATCCTGCAGGCAATTTTCAATATTTCTTAACCAGATTAGACTTGTAAGAATGCCAGATCTTTGGCCTTTCTAAAAATGTAAATTATTAGTCGAAATTATGAGTAGTTTTTACGATGGAAGGATTTAAAAACAAAAGTTGGTTTTTTTGAACCGAAAGTGACTTTTGTTTTAAAATCTTTAAAAAATATTAGAAATCGAAATTGAAATTTGAAATGTATATATTTTTACTCGCAATTGTCTGCTCTTTCCGATGGTGTGATTTGTTTATTTCTACGACGTCCCGATCGTGGAGAAAAAAGTACAAAAAGGGCAAAAAACGGTCGAAATCGCATAAAACATTAAATAAATAAAAAAATAATTAGAATTTTGAAAATCGGTTTTCACGTGTCCCCTTCCCTCCCCCCCGGGTTTCCGATTGCCAAATTTCGTAGCTCTCCGACGCGCGGTCGCGAAACGTATAGTGTATAAGACAGACAGACACACACACACACACACACACAGACATTGCCTTTTATTATTTAAGATAGAGACATCAAATTTGGTGTATGTGTAGATAGTTTGAAAGGAAAAAAGTGCACAATTTCAGATTTTCAATATTTGCCACTTTAGGGGGGTGCCGCACACCAATACGTACAATTTTAGGAATAAATGAGATACGCCTCCTTTTAAATGTGATAGAGGTTTGATATTATATATGGGCCAATCATCTGATAAAAAATTCAAGACGAATAGATTTTTTCAAAATTGTTCATTTATGGGTGTGCTCCACAGAAAAACGTTCGAAAGGGAAGATGATATAGTAGTATGCTTCGGGATGAGATACAGACTTTAATTTGGTGTAATGGTAGATAGTTCGAAAGGAAAAAGTGTGCAATTTAAGTTTTCCAATATTTTCTTCTTTAGGAGGTTCTGCACACTAAAATATTCGATTTGCCGAATAAATGTGAAACACAAATTATTAAAAAATTACAATATTCAGGGGTTGCTTATTGCGAGAATGTTGATTTTCAATGGGTATTCGGCTAGTATCATATTAATTTCCTTTGGACAATGTATGTATGCTATTATGCATATCCTATATTTTACAAAGCTAATTCTTGGCCTAGAAACGTGCGTTTATTTTTTCCTAAAGTGAGAAATTATTTGGAAATGTGCAAAGTGTATTCGAAAATTAGAAAAAATTAATTTTTTAATTATTCGCAAAAACCCAATAAAAGTCCAAAATTTAGCAAAAGAAAGATGCATGTCCCGCAATTTACACAGTCAAATCTTGGCATAGAAACTCACGGCTTTTTAAGAGTTAGGCAATCATCTGAGAATGTGTCAAATGCATTCGAAAATAAAATTCCTAAAACGTGCGAAATTTAATATTTATTTAAATACATTTAAAATTCTGCTAATTCTTATCCTAAAAACTTGCCTTGTTTTAAATGGCAGCTAAAGATCTGGGCATTTGCACAACATATCCGATAATTAAAAACTGTACAAATATTTACAAAGAAAACCCCCCAAAACAGTCTCAAAACCAAAAATTTGGTTTTGAGACTGTTGTATGATTTGCATGTACGACAAAACTCTAATTCTTAAGCAACAAACTCACGTTTTTAACACTTTATAACAGAGTTCAAAAGTGTTTATGACTTTGTTCATTCTGTCTGTCTGTCCGTTAGCACGATAACTGCCGTAAAAGTGACTTTATCAAAATGAAATCTTAGTATGTTGTTCAGACAGTCTGTGGGACCTATAGCAATATAAATGAATAATATCACCCAATTAGTTTTGGATTAAGCCCGGGTTGAAAAAATGAAATATATTGAACCCTATGGGATCTAATTTTTCAAACGGATTTAAAATTCACAAATTGCTTCGAAAATTTTAGGAAATATTTACATTATCCTATAAAATATATAAAAAAAATTCAGCAAAATATATTCAGTAGTTATTTAAATAAAACTTAAAATAATAATTACACCCTTTATATGAAGAGATCATGTGACCATTATATGAAGAGATTATGTGACCCACTTTAAAAAAAAATATGGCATCCATCTTGTGTCAAAATCGTGATTTTTTAAGTTCTTTTTAATTTATATTTAGTGTTGTATCAGTCCTAAAACTGCTTTATTTTTGCTTAAATTCTGTGCATCTACACACTGAAACAATGCAATTACAATATATTTGAGTTTAAATGATAATCCAACTTTATTTCTACAATGAAGCCTAATTTTCATTTATAGAGAATGTAAATACCAAAAGATGTAGAATAAGTTGTATAAGAATTGCTGCATTTCTT
Source organism: Amaurobius ferox (assembly GCA_951213105.1). Taxonomy (NCBI): domain Eukaryota; kingdom Metazoa; phylum Arthropoda; class Arachnida; order Araneae; family Amaurobiidae; genus Amaurobius; species Amaurobius ferox. The sequence continues at coordinate 188,187,261 of OX578133.1, forward strand.
TAACGCAAAATTATTTAGCTCATGGAGTCTGCAATATAGTTGATATGAATGAAATACTCATTGATTTTACATAGAGAAGTAAACGATTATTTCGATGAAATTTTAAGCATAGAGTTTAATTACTTGTGCCTCCATGGTCTTAAGTTTTTAAATAAAAAGAATTATTATAGTACTGTGATGAATGAAATAAATGGAAAAGAGTTTATGAACGAAATGTTGCTTTTATAGAGAGAGTCAGGAGTGTTATATTTCGATGACGTCATTTGAATAAATTTCATTTAATTTCGATGAAGTTTTCAAATATAATAAATTATTGTAGTAATATGATAATTTTAAAAATATTACCGAGGAATGCATCGTATTTTAGAGATGTTTAAACCAGGCAATTTATATTTTAATGGTGTCATTTGAATGAAGTTCATTTTTTTTTATGACGTTCTAAGTTTTCAAATACAGAGAAACCTGTCTATAACGATACACCTGCTTATAACGATATTATCCACGGTCCCGGCCGATTTCCTATAGTTTTAGTGTATATTGAACTTGGCTATAACAATAATTTGCTTTTGAGTGAACCTGTATATAACGATAATTTTGAGTATTTCCAACTTGTTTCCCTGTGTTGCGTCCAAGACTTTTTGAACTTTGGACCAAGACTTTTACAATGGCAGACTTAACACAAAGGCTGAAGTTCGTCCTAAAGGGAAATAATGTTCTATGTACCGACTATGTAGCAAGATTACAAAACCCTTTGGCATAAATGTTGAACAAGCATGTGACATGATCTCTGGCAGTTGGAGTTCTGTGCAGTCATCTACCATACGAAATTGTTGGCGGAAGACAGGTTTTAATTTTAGCTCGTGCAGTGATGAAGAACAAACAGTCTGACAGCGATGAGAATTCTCAACAAAATCTTTCTGAAGAAGAAAATTGTGTGCTGCACCTAAGTAATTCTTTGAATGCATTCAAAGTTTCCACGAATATGCACTCTTCAATAAATCCAGAAGACTATTTGAATTTGGATGAAGGTTTATTAGTGTTCAGTGGGAGCACCGATGAGGACATAATTGTAGAAGTGAAAGAAAATGATCATGTTAGTAAAGTGGAAGATGAGGAGTGTGGAACGGAACCACCACCCAACACAACAGCTGAAGATGCTCTTAAAATGATCGAAACATTACAGAATTTTATTTCTACTTTACCAAATGTTCCAGATGTATATCTGAATTCACTACAAGCTTTAAAAAATATGTGTATGACGGCTGCATTCTCTGCAAAATCCAAGCAAACGAAAATACTGGATTACTTCGCATGTTAAATTTTCCTTCGTCCTATTTAAGGATTCGGTGTGTACGGTATTGTGTATGATACGTATTTTATTTCCGTTTCGACATATTCTTGATTTTTGATCTAAAAATATAACTCCAATTTTATTTTTATCAATATAATTATCCATTTTTGAATTGCTTATTAGAAATATAGTTAAACTATACGCCGTGTTACATTTTCGAACAGCAATTTGAATCTTATGATTTAGATTCATAAGATACTACATATGTTTCATATTTTTTTCCTAATCTGTAATACATTCATTAAAAATGTAAGTTCAACATAATACTGTAGTATTATTCAGTCATGCAAGTTCAACATATATTATTATAATAATGTCACACCCTTGTTAAATAACTTCCATTATACAGTGTAGAAAGTTCAGCCCTGTCTATAATGATAAATTGTCTATAACGATATTTTTTCTCGGTCCCTAGAGTATCGTTATAGACAAGTTTGACTGTATAATAAATTAATGTAGTATTGTGATAATTTTTTAAATATTACTGAGGAATGTGTGGCATTTTAGATATGTTTAAATAAAATTGTATTCAAGTTGGAAAGTGTTTTATAATTACTGCTTTATGCATGATTGATCTTTCTTGTTTTTTTAAATTGGGGGCTACGATTTAGACATATACACAAAACACTCGAAAATTAAAAAAAAAAAAAATTGCCGTGTAGGCTTTGAACTGCACATGGTCACTAAAACAGCAATGCACTTGCTCAAAAACAAAAGTTAACTCACTTGTTTGTACAGTCGGAAAATTTCAATACTAGTCAGAAAAATTTCCTTCACAACCCCCAGCCAAGGTTGCCCACTTACATCCCTCGAGGCAAGGTTAATGGAACATTAACAGGTTGACCATTCCACTATACCTCCCATGGTTTCTACCTATACATCCCATGTGTGCTGCCAGTACAGACTTTGTTCCCATAGTCTTTGGGGGGGGGGGGGGGGGGGGGGGAGAACTCATCTCCCGGGGGCTTCACTCCCCCGAGACCCCGAAGATGAGTATTCCCCCCCCCCCCCCCCTGGAGGTAAGCCTGAAAGAAACACTACCAGCATTCCATTGTTCAATGTGTATTGAGTTCTGTAATCTTTTTGAAACACCCTGTATACTCTGATCAAAATCAAATAAAAGTGTGTAAAAAAACATTTAATTACAGTTTTCAATATTAAATATTGACCTAAACATCTTTTTCTGGCATAAGCAACAGTAAATTCTGCTTTGATTTCTGCAACTGGCTCATTCTTCTTTCTAATGCAACTGACCATTCTTTTGTACAAAAATGCCAACAAAAATTCTCAAAATTTAAAATAAAAGATTACATATGGTCATATGTATCAATTAAATGTTTGTTTTATACACAATTTTTGGCGATAAAAAGAATAGGACCAATCCTATTAGTCTAACACTCGACATTCCCAAGAGATTTTAGTTTTTCGCATATTTGCTACGACGGTTTGAAAAATATGTCCAATTTCAAATAATAATGCTTGTTATTTTGTGCAATTAAACTCAATTTAATGAATTATTAAATAAATAAAGAGAAAATCAGCTTTAGTTTGTAGCAAAAGATCACATCAATGTTTTTTTTTTGCATAGATACAAAGACAAAAGAAACGACGCACCAAGAAAGAACTATCCAAATGAGACAAAATTTGGTATATGTAATGTGGATGTACAGAAAAAGAAATGATTAAAATTTCAGAACAGTTGGAGGATTTATTGCACTGAAAGATCAACACAAAGTGAGCACGTCAATATGGCATTGGTTCACCTCTGGTCTTGATACAAGCTGTTACCTGACATGGCTTTGATGCATAAAGTTGGCAGATGGTGTTCTGATGGGTGTAGTTCCAAATGGCCTCCAATTGACGAGCTAATTCTTCTACATTCTGGGATGGTTGAAGGCAATACCCCATCTCAGTCCAAATGTGCTCAATAGGCAAGAGATCTGGGGGTCTGGCTGGCCAAGAAAGTGTGTCGTAAGCATACAGACAATCAATAGAGAGGCATGCCGTGAGTGGCCTGGCATTATCTTGCTGAAAGGTTAGCCCGGGGTGTTGCGAAAGGAATGGCAATACAATGAGTCGTAGAATGTTGGCAACTTACAGCTGTGCTGTGATGGTGGCATGAAGAACTATCAAAGGGGGGTCCGGCTATAAAACGAAATGGTACCCCAGACCATAACTCCCTGTTGCCATGCTGTGTGGCAGTAAGAGCAGGATCCTGATGATGTCCAAGCTGTCTCCAGGCATGTTTGTGCTGGTCGTCGGGACTCAGTTCGAAACGGGACTCATCACTGAAGACAATTCGTTCTCAATCCGAACAATTCCATGTTGATCGGGCCAGGCACCATTGCAATCGCTGTTGACGGTGCATACTGGTCAGAGGTAGGCAGTGTAATGGGCATAGTGAGTATAGATTCTACTCTCATAGTCTTCTATTAATGGTCCAGGAGGTCACTTCCATGTTTGTCACACATTGGATGGTTGATAACGATGAATCTTATACTGTCACAGCTGCTCTGACAATAGCTCTAAACTGTCCACTGAAATTTTCTTTTCCGGGCCCATTCCCACCAACATCACCTAATTGCTGCATAGTTCTTACCCAAATGCCGAGCGATTTGTCGGTGCGCCCATCCAGCTTCATGCAGTTCGACCACATGTCCTCTTTCAAACTCCTTCATATGCTCGTAGTGGCCGAGAATTCGTCAGCTTGTTACAATCAAGGTACATAAACGCAATTGAAATCCACAGCACATTTTATTCCTAAAAGCAAGGTTCGCTCCTTATATACACTATCATGGTGCTCAGTTTCAATGCGCTGTAGTTCAGACTATTCATTTATTGGCTGCTGCAAAATGTTGATCATGTAAAGTTGTCTTGTTTTGTTTGCATGTAAAGTTTCATTACTATCGGATTATTTTGCGGGCTGAGTAGATTTTTTTTGTCTTAGAGTGTATATGAGGAAATGCATGCTTATTTTAACTGCAAATTATATGGCACTGCGGATTATATGAAGTATTTCATTTTTCTCTCTCTGAAAAATATGTATGCGGATTATGCACAGACATGCATTATCCGCAGGATATTACAGTATTTACTTCTATATCCGAGATTCCGTGCCAATTTTAATCGCACTTATATTCACTTATGATGATTGGTGAATTGTAAGACGTCAAAATACAAAACTATTATGGAAAGTATCTTCTCTTGTGAATAGAATGAATTAGATTCACGAGAATGATGTTAACAAATTTTTCGCATAACATTACATATGAAAAGTGAATATATTTCACAATTAATACTTTTTATTATTTTATGTGATTTTTTTTGATAAATTTAATTTAATAAAATACAATATCTCAAGAACGTTTCATGCTAATGCTCTAAAATTTGTTTCCGTTTTCTAATGAAAAATTACATAAGAAATACTTAGTTACGTAACATTATAATAGTTCTAATAGTGAAATTTTTTGAGAATCTATATAACATACTTTCATTGAAAATACCATCTAAAGAAGGAATTTCGAGGCACTTTTCATCATAACGTGCTTCTACTGTATATGGATAAGCAACTGTTTACTCTAAAAGTCAAATGTATTTGAATTATCATTAGATATGTAGAAATTGATGTTTATAATTCGGGTACTGATTCCTAGAATTTTCAATCGATGTTTTGGCGACTCAATCAATGAGTCATTTCAATGAGAATTTTCAATCGATGAGTCGGCTGCTGCTGCAGATAGAAGTAATATAGAACAGTTTTTACAATAGTTTGTTCCCCAAATATTTAAATTTATTGCGAACACATCGTTTTCTTAAGCTTTTGATAATTTATCGACAGTTTATAGTGTGCTAACAACATACATTCAGGTAATGCACATTTAGAAGACAATTTTACTTTTCCTACAATATATGGTAATGTAAAAGGAAAGTATTGGAATTGTGTCAAAAATAGCAACTTCAGTTTTTGACGGATCTACACGATTTGGATTTGGAACCTCTAGAAAACGAAAAACTATTTCAACGTGACATCTGCGTGTGTGTGACTGTGCAATGTATATATATCCACTCTAACTCAAACCTAATTCACCTAATTTCTATAAAATTTTATAGGTAAGTCACTTGTGGGTTAACCATGGTGCTGATTAGATTACAATTTGGAATAAAAGAACTATTATCAGGAGCGGTTCTCAAGATATTGAGAATTTCACTTTTCACGATGGAACATATCCCTTAATACATTAAATAAATAGAATGAAATTTAGTACGTACAGAAGCTCCTAAAATTTTCACAATCTTTTAATTGGAAAAGCATTATAAAAGATAATTATGCTTTAAAGTGTGGAAACCCCAGGCCGTCCGACTCATCCAGAGGACTTGAGTAACTATTTGGACGACCGGAAAGGTGCTTTAAAGTGTAATAACTAAATAGTTATTATATGTAGTTTATTCTTTAATAGCTAATGACATAATTTCTGAAACGATGACATGTGTCCTTATCCACGTCTTGCATCTAAAATAGTTATTTTTTAATCAATTCCAGCATAATTATATTTTAAATATTTTTTATTTAAAAAATCTTATCTTTTATAAAAGGTTCAATCTCTTAAAATCTTAGATAATAAATGATAAGGATTCAGCATCAAATTCTAGAAGAGATATAGGGTAGTTCACTAAGGATTTTCACTTATGGTTTCTTCCGGCCGTCCAAATAGCTGCTCTTAGTCCTCTGGACGAGTCGGACGGTCTGGGTCTTCAACTTATGGTTTCTTCTCTAATTTCATTTCAAAAATTTTACTTGAAATATTAACTTCTCGGAATCTGTTATAGATTTAGGTAACTTAGATGATGACTGATATGGATTTAGTATCAAGTTCCGGAAAGGGTAGGGGTTCACTGAAGATTACTTTTTCTACTTCAGATTATAACATTCTTTGAAACATTTGTTTCTCAAGATTAGCCATCGATAGAGCTTAGGTGATGACTGATATGGATTTAGCATAAAATTCTGGCAGGGGTTTGAGAATTCAAGAAGGAAGGATTTTCATTTACGCTTCTAGAGATGTAATGTCTGGTTTTTCTGAACATTTGCATGACTGTAAGAGACGAAATATGTAAAAGAGAATTAAATTAATAGTTCCATCAAAAATAAAGTATGCACATCATTTGCCACCCTATAAAGATGTCTTGATTAATTTCTTGTTTCTTATAAATTTTTCTATTTTAAATTAGAAACATGAAATATTTCGAGAATCACATTTTTAAATGAATAGACATTTAAAATATTATACATTAAAAAGCTACATTTGTAACACTTTTATATAATTATGTTATCATACTCACAGATATTGAAAAAAGGAATGTTGATTTGTTTCAAGAATGCACAAAATGTTCATTCAGATCCATCAAAATTTAAGAATAAGATTTTTGACTCATCATACTTTCCCTTTACCAGTGTTCGAAATTAGCAGTCGTTAGTCGTAATTTGCGAATAGAAATTTCAATTTGACGACTAGATCCTTCAATCTGGTCGTCAAATTTGACGCCTAACAATGCTATTGTTAAATATTAATCTTCCCTTTCCCTTTGACTAAATTACAATCCCTGGTAGAAGACTGGACAGTGGTCGAAAAAAAAGTGGCATTTTATACACGCCCTCAGTGATAAATCTGCAGGTGGTATACAGACAGCAAAATCCCCCTTCTGTCTATTCAGGAAAAGACAACATTGGGAGCTCTATTGTACTTCATCTCACCCCCACCTTTCAAGACCTGAAATTGCACTTCTGAAGAATTTATTTGTTTTTCTTTATCCTCAGATATTCCGATGTCAGAGACTCCGGGTATTTACTGAGTTTCTATTGCTCCCCTCCACATTATCCCCTCGTACATCTACGTGTCCCACTTGGAAGAAAAGGGAGTGATCCTGCAGAGTCTTTACATTGTAATTGCTTACTATTATAGAACACACTGCGTTCCAGATTAAATCGTTCCAGCATCTTGCAAATTTGGTTAGCTATTATTTTGTTATCTGACATTGAAAATGACGTTTTTATAGCTGACAAGTGTTCTAATTTTTATGCAGGGTTCATTCTAGGATTTCAAAAGGGCAGGGTGCTGACTTCCAAAAAAGGGCATATTGTCATCATAAAAGGGCACATTGCGTATGAAAGAGGCACATGTTTTTAAAAGGGCACAATTATAAATTTTAACCAAAGAATGCATTGCATAATGTGGCCCACACGTAAAATGGATACAGATAATTTATCTATTTTACATATTTATATAAAAATAATTAGTGATGCAAATAAAAGTATTAAAAATTAAAACAAAAGGGTACATTGTACTGCTTGATGCTGCTAAAAAATAGCATAGTCTTTAGATGGTATCAATATTTTGGCAAAAAGTGGCTAGTTAATGTACACGGCTACTAAGTCTAGTAAGTAGCCAGCATTTTATCATTTTAGGATTAGTTTATTGTAAAAATTTTAGTTGAAGCAAAATGGAAAGAATTTATATTTAAATTAAAACTTCATAAAAAAAAAATTATATAAATAAAATCAAAATATGGTACAAACATAAGTGATCCTCCTTAAAAAGTTTTGAGTTCCCGAATCCAAAAATTACAGAAAATATTTTTTCTTAAACTGCATTGTTAATACATTGAAAAATATATAATGAATTTTCAAAATTTAAAGTAATATTATATTAACTTATTAGAAAAACTAGAATTAACATAATCTTATGCAAGTAATTTAAATTTATTGAAGATCCAATGTTTACTTTATCTAAACTAAACATACTATGAGCAAAAATGTATGGGCACACATAAATAAAAGAAAATACTAAAATTTGTTAATTAAAATAAAACCATGTTTTACCAGTATAAAATGCTGTATAAAAGTTAAGACATTTATTAAAATAATTATTTTTAGAAAAGTATATTAATGGTATGAAAATAAGGCAGCAGTGCCCGGAATTTTAGATGCAAACCTCTGATTAAAATTATACCGGAATCATGGCGAATTAGTAAAAAGTTTGAGATATTAAACTTGATATATTCATTTGTTAGGGGTTTAGGGGAGAGTAAATAATTTGCATTATGTTAGGGGATAGTATGTATGCTTGATAGGAAGTCACAGAAGAAATGGTAATATTAAATGGGAGGAGTGTATGGCTGGCATGTGTCTGGTCTGTGGATATTAAGAACGGTTCGGGGAGTCGATGTGCACCGGTTCCTATCTCCTATGCATGGGCGTGGCAAAAAAGCATGCTGGCTTTGCTGGTATATGTAAAATTAATGATATAATCCACAATATAAGAAGCAATGAAAATATCTAGTTGCATATTAAGACACTGGAAAATGTAAATAAATACAAATTGCATATAAAATAAATAAATAAAAATATAATATATACGTTTCATGTAATATAAGTTCATTATGAAAGAAGGAAAAGCAGAAAACTTGAGATTAAAGAGCACCCTTTTAGTATAAAAGTTTATTGAAATGTATATAACTTAAATGTATGGAAAACAATGAAATAGTACAACCTCAAAAATCCGGACTTTGCCGATTCCGATTTTTCCGGATTATAGAATTTGAATAAAATTCAGATTTAATATTAACTAAATACACTATAATGCACTATTTTTAGTAAAAATAATGGCAAAAGTTAAGTTAATCAAAACATATTATTTAATCTAAAAAATAGGGCAAAAGAAATTTCTAAAAAAAAATATACACATTAATAATTTAGAATGTGTGAACGAAACGAAATGATAAAATTACATTTTATCATTTCGTTTAAATATTTGAATTAACATTTGTTATTTCATTAATTTTGTTTTATGGGAAAGCAGTTTTCTTTATCCTGTAGATGGACATTATTTATGCTCGGTTGTAAAGTTTCTTTGTTCAAGACCTTTAATTGCATGATCCATTGTTTGCATAAGATTATCAATGGGTATTTTTTCTTCTCCACATTTATCGTCGTTACTTTGATCTTTTTCCATTTAATATCATATCGCGAATTTCGCCATCACTCAATTTATTTACGATTGGCGCATCATCATCACAGTGCAGAACTTCCGTTATATCGGCTTTGTCGAGATTTAATGAAGCGCCGGAAGATTTAATAAAGATCGAGGATTAGCACCTTTGACGATATATTTAAAGGTGTAAATGTGTTTAAACCGTTTTCGCTATTAACGAACGAAAAACAAAAAATAAGAACTTAAAAGTTGTATTTATTTTCTAGCATCTATATAATGTTATGTTTAAAAAAGGCTGATGTGTCTGAAAAAAGTAAAAAGTAAAAAAAGTAATAGTCAAATATGTAAAAAATATCGCAGTAGATAAAATAAATATCTTTTCCAAAAAAGAAAAATATCTCTCCTCTCAATGATTTTTTTAAATTACGATGAGTCATTACTAGATTGCAGCAGCACCGAGACGTGGTGGGGCAGGGAAAGCGAAGAAAGGAATTTGCTTAGTTCCTAATCGTAAACGCAGCCGACCCCTTTGAGAGCTCTGTGCGTTAATGACCTTGTTGCTCGGTTCTGTGCGATACGATATTATTTAGTTATTTATTTGCTATTTATAGTATTTAAATATGGCTTTCTAAACAAAAAAGGCAAAATATACAGTCGATTTCAAGCTGACACGTTCGACGAAAACGAAGAAATCGTCAGATATTGGGAGGGGGAGGAGATTCTGAAGAATGGAATTCGTACTACGAAGTGAGCAAAATAAATTTCCGTGAGCGTTAATATAAATTCTCGGGATTTTTAGATTTAATTGAACAATCTGTGATAAAATATTACGATAACGTTTTAAAGTGTTTACTATTAAAAATTACATTGTTTCAGAAAAATGTCTTTTTCAATAATGAGAAAAGAAAATTTTGATAATAAAAATTCTGTATTTAAATATCGATGTATATTTTACGCTAAATAATTAATCGTAAGGTGACCAATCGTCCTCCTTTAGGGAGGACAGTCCTTCTTTTGCAGGTTCTGTCCTTCCTCGAAAAGTGTCCTTCTATATGTCCTCCTTTTTGATATTTTAAAACTAACCTGTTAATCTCTGTATTCAGAGATGCCGCGCCGAACTGTTACGCGTCATATGACGGTACAGTTCGGAAAGACACGATTATGAAACGCATGCGCAGTGCATAGGAGAACTTCACGTGTCTCGCACCATTGCGCACTTCACTTTGTTTACTTTATATTATACTTCGTGTTTATTTCTAACGGAAACACGAAATTATTTCAATTCTTTTTCAATTGGTAACGATTTTTGGACAAGTGAGAAATCAAGATTGAATGTTGATACTCTAGCTGCAGCACTTACGGTAAAATTCAATATGAAGGATATTTCTTGCTCCGAAATTTCCAATATATTGTTACTGTTAGAAAATGATATATTGACAAAAATATTCATTCAATGGAAAAATACTCGTTTAAGTAAATAATTAAAAGGGATGTAAGCATAATTAGTGTATTTTTGTTTGAATTAATAAAATGTTTCATTTATTTACGTTGTACTTTTTTCTTAAATTTTTTCGTCCTCCTTTTCATTGTAAAAAAATTGGTCACCTTATTAATCAGGAGTTGTGACTTGAATAAGGGGGAAGAGGGATTAACACTAACAACGTCATTCACGCTCCAACCACGAGCCGATCTAAGGCAGTCCATCTAAACTTTCGTTTCATTTCCGGGTTCAGAAAGTCGACCGGAAAATACGATATTTGTTTATAAAATATAATTCTATATAAATAATCTTACCCTGTTGTTTTAAATCCGCGACTTTGTCAGTCCGGGGGAAGGAGAGAGAAAAAAAAAATAACCCCGAAGGATTTGGACTTCATAATTGCCCCGGTTCAAAAGTTATTTTCCTAAAACGAGTACTATAGCGAGCCTAGGACGGATTTGATTGGGTTAAAAATCAAAAACTTAAAATATACCACTGAAAACAGCGGTACACTAATGTCGTGTTTTTAGTTACACAGGATCTCGAGTTATTCCGGAAAAACAAGTACATTATGGTGATGGTGAGCCCGGGACTTGTTAACTGAAGAATGCCACTGCTTCTCAATATTAAGTATGGTTAAGCAAAGTTTATAAGCTTAACAAGAAGCATAGAGTAGGGGCCCAGAGAGAAATGGGATATTTGCGGCATCCAGATCCAAATTCCCACCCCCTCAAATTTTATTGAAAAATAATTTTATTATAAAAATTATACGTATTAAGTTATGTTTGATTATTTAACTGAATTTTATGATAAATACGAAAACAATTTTATACAAAATATTCATTGCTCATCATTAAATACAACCAAGTGTACTCGGCGTTGGTCATGGATTTTGATGCAAATCTCATGAGAATTACACCGGAACTCACGGCAAATGCTAGGAAGCTAAGGAACGCTTTAACAATACACCCGTTTATAACAAAATAAAATAAAATAATGCGTGGACGCACACATGGCTATGCTAGTCACGATTGCTCATCTTAAATACCGGCCAACGTCATATACAAAATTGTAAACAACCTTACAAATTATACAACACAATCGCCTATTTTGAACCAAAATCATTCTTGTGAGTCGCGACACAAATAAATGAAAATACTTGAAGGTGCAAAAAAATTCCTTTAATTCAGAACCAATATTCAAACAATTATTGCTATCTCAACGAATTTTCATCCAATTTTAATAAAATTTTAACCCAATACTCATAATGATAATATAATGCTAAATTGAAAAAATTAGGACGAAATCTTCAGAATTCGTAAATTTAGAAAACCCAAAAAATAAATACACTTAGTGTGTCACCAGCTGTTTTCAGCTGAGATGAAAGGTCTGCAATTTAATCAAAACACCTGCTTGCAAATTATCCTTTGCTGAGGCAAGAAAAGAATAGATTTGATTTGACAAAATGACGGAAAACAGGATTTTTAACTTTAAAATGTAATTACTTTTAAAATATTTATACGAATTTTTAAAAAAATCTTGACGAGATGCACATGATGAAGTAGGAAAGAGCCTATGTAGCAAATTTCACCGTTGTCTGGCGCTTTGATTTCCCGCTACAGAAGAAACAGGCATATACAGTTAGTTCATTCAGTCATTAAAAATTCCTCAAGAATCTCTTCACTTTTTGTTCTTAAGGACCCCTTAAAACTCCTAATTTTTTACTGAATCTCCGATCCGAAATACAAAACGAAACCGGGCTGACGACGAGGCCGCAACCTTCAACTGTAAGGTATATTACCAAAATATTAGGGATTGCTATTCCCCCCCCCCCCCCCACACACACACAATCAAAAAAAAAAAAAAAAATACGAATTTTATTAACAGGATCAAAATCAGAAAAGAAATAAGGCAAAAGCACCTCCTTTCACCTTTCTTAAAAAAAGTAGAAGACTGGAAAATTATTTATTAGTGAACTCTTTTTCCTATATGATAAATTATTGCAAGTTTCTTCTTTTTTACAAACTAATATTTTTAAGTATAATTATTTGGGCTACGATTGCCATACACTCCTCATTAGCAATATTTTCCCCCAAGTGTTTACTATTTATGTTACATCAGTCAATTCAAAACACAGTTGAACTAGAGTTATGTCTGTGATTAGTGGTCTCAGCTAGGAATTAATGGGATTAAAGAAGTCAAGTGTCTAATGAGATTGAAATCCATATAAATAAAATTGAAAATCTGTCTGCATATGTGTTTGTATTTGTTTCAGCATCACCGGGAGAAGGACTGCACCGGATTTGATGAAATTCAGCGAAATTTCGGCGTAAACTTGAAATAGCCACTTAAAATTCAATCCATATTTAAAGTTTTTATAGGATCTGGGGCTCTCGAGATATTAATAAAAAATGCACAATTAAAGCAGTGAATAATTTTCTGAAAATTAATCAACTGAAGCAGTAAATAGTTTTTTTAAATAATTTTTGGGGGGGGGGGGGGGGGGGGGGAGAGAAAAGAATTTTATTGTTGATATCATTTAATCTTTCAATATTAATGCAACGGTGTTAAAATATCAGTAAATTGCCCATTGAAATTCAGGTGCCCAAGGTCGGACCCCAAACATTAAGATACAGGCTGCTCTGCATGTTTCATTTTCAGATTTATACACATTTTTATAAAATAATTTAAAATAATAAAAACAACTTATCTGTGCACTAAAGAAACTTGTCAATTTCATGCACTTTGACGCATCTTGTCTAAGCTGGCGATCATTTTCTCTCTCCCTTCTATGTATGTTAGGCATTATGTCTGAGCACTTGCAGTGGACAACTAGGTAAATTTTGAAACTGTACCTTACAGAAATTCGTAAAATAACTTCTTCCTCAGTATCTGTAGTTTAGCAAGAATTCCCCCCCCCCACCACCATTTTAAGAATTCCCCCATCTCCTGATTGGATAGATGCTTTTGCTAAAGTGTTTATGTGATTTTATAACCCTTTAAAGGCAACCTATGAATTCTCTTCGAATTTTCTTTGAGGGCGGCTGTGGTATATCTATGTGGGCACCGGCATTCAAGATCAATATAATTTAAACGCCTTTGAGGTACAGAGAAGCAATAAAACCCATTGTTATCAATGTCAGGGCTGGGGAGAATGGAATGTTTATCTGAGGAGTGAGGAACAATAACTCCTGGAAGGAGAAACCTTGAGAATGACACTCTCCGGGGTATATAGCTTATCTTGTGTCCCGGGGCTCAGAGGGATATGATTTCACCCTGTGGGGTGGAAGTTGCCGACAAAGGGTGGAAGTTCAGCTAGTGGTGTCCAGTTATATTGGTACATTTCCCATTTATTTGGCTGTCAATATTGTTGTGATTTTTGTGCAGCTTTAATAATGAATGGGAAAAAACTTCGCACAATCACGGATGTTTTGAAAATTTGACTATACATGGTATGGCCCCATTTAGGAAAAGGGCATGCAGGGCGGTATTTTTCGATCTCAGGGCGCAAAATTATAGTACTGGGGCTGGCGGGGCGGGTTTTTTAATTTCTGAGGGCAGCGGGGCGGGCCGCCCCGCGAAAAACACCTAGGATGAACCCTGTTTATGTACTTGTTCCTTTTTTCAGTCTTGTTCCGGGAATCTGATTTGGATCCACAGTAGTCCAATTTTTTTCCCCATAATATTTATATCTTATTGCATGCAAATCCGCATATGCATAAGAGTATCTACAAAACATGAAATCGAAAGTAGGTCACCAAAATGAGAAACTAAGTCAGGAATTTTAAGATCGAGGTTTTTCCGTTTTTTCATCTAAAAATCCGTTTCCACGTGATTGAGTCTATTTCTAATTAATGTGGGAGAAACACATTTGCATCGACTAAAATTTTTATGATTATTTCATGTTATATACAAAAAAATTATTTTTCAGACATATTATTAAAGAAATGAAGAGCTATATTGCACGAGTACCGGGTACCGTGATAAACGGCATTTGTCCGCGATCTTCGTTATATTTCATTTTATTGTGAACATATTTTTCCACTTCTGCAATCTGTTTGCATCGTCTAAAACATTTGTAATTATTTCGTGTATACTATATTATATAGTATATACTATATTTGCAGGAAAACTATTTTTCAAGCGTATTTTTAATGATATGAAAGGCTATTTTGCAGCAGTATCGCGATAAACGGCGTTTGTGCGCGATCCTTTATATTTCATTTTATTTTGAAAGTATTTTTCCACTGTTACAATTCGTTTGCATCATTTAAAATGTTTGTAATTATTTTGTATATTATATAGGAAAACTATTTTTCAAATGCATTATTAGTGAAATAGAAGGCTATTTTGCAACAGTATGGGGGGAAACGGTATTAGTGCATGATTTTTCCTCATGCAATATGTTCCTATCTTTCTTTCTGGTAAGTTGGCAACTATGCATTTTTTATACCAATCCTTGAAATTAATGTGATTCATACTTTTTTTTTATTATTACCGAGGCTGTCTAGCTCACCCAAAGGGTGTAGATGAGTTTTAAGGGTATGATTTATATTTTGTCAAAGCAACAAGAAAGTGTAGCAACTATAAAACAAAAACTTATTAATGACTTGCAAATACTGAACCCTAGCTGCCTACACTGCATTTCTTCGTGAAGCTCCGATATTTGCATTGACTGCCGATCTCCGGACAAATATGCAAATTCCCCCCCAAATGATCCAAAATTACCAAGTTCATTCATCACAGTAACGTGAAATTCGGTATGATGTTTTCTGTTATGGTACATTTCAGTTCTTTCGATTTTGAAGCATATCGGGCCAGCCCGTCCTGGGCTTACCATATGACTTTACTTGTTTTTGGTATAATTCGAGAGCAGGTGTACCGAAAAATTTGAAGTTTAGCATATCCTTGTAATTTGCTGTATATTTTAACACTTTGGATTAAAAATCTTATCGGGCTAGCCTGTCCTGAGCCCAACAAGAGGAATATATTGTTTTTTGAGAACTCAAAATTCGGAGCATTTAGAATGTCTAAATTTAATATCATTGTCCTTTGTGGTATATTATATTTCATCACATTTCGAACCTTATCGGGCTAGCCCGTCTTGGCCCGCCATAGAAATTTACTAGCTTTTCAAGAATAACTCTATCAAACGGAGTATCTAAAAAATGTAAATTTAGTTATATCATTTCCTTTTGGATGGATTTTAATTTAGATTTTGAACCCCATCGGGCTAGCTCATCTTAGATCCGCTGAAGAATGCATTCGTTTTCGAAGAATAACTCGAGAACCGCAATAGCTAAAAATTCCAAGTTTAACATGTCATTGGCTTTTGTGGTATATTTAAGTTTCTTCGGATTTGAACTTTATCGGGGTAGCCCGTCCTGGGCCCGACATAGGAATACACCCGTCTTTTTAGAATAATTGGAAAATCGGGAAAACTAGAAACGAAGAAAAATTATCAATTACCAAACAATTAAACATTTACATTAGTTCTCCTTAGGAATTATATATTTGAAAAAGTATTTTGCTCTGTTGCGTAAACCCACATTCGATCGTTGACCCTCCTCTTATCCTAGATCTTGGCTATGCTTATATGCAAGAGAATTAAATAATGCAAAACCAGTCCTTGGTGCATTTTACAGATACATAGTAATATAGTGATTCGTACTACATAGTATAATACAAAGAAAAGTCTTGTGACGGGATTTTTGGATGCTAAAATTCACAGATTATGAACGAAAAAGAATATTGTACATGCGACGGTTCTAAGTAAAAACAGATTCGATCTCAGATGAGCATTGTGCTAATGAGATACTTCCAACTGTATCTAGAGGCCACTCTGAAGGCAGTACAAAATGCCCTTTTCTGGTGTTCTACCCATTTCCAGAGGCCCGCTGATTTGCGGGTCTTTTGAGCATTGTTTGTGTAAGAGATGTGGCAATTTGCAGAAACGTGTGTAAAGGAGACGCGCCTATTGAAATAAAATAGTGGTCGATTACATGTCCACTCTCAATCGAAATTCTTATCAGCGCTATTTTTCACCGTACAAAAAAGACAGTACTTGTAGGCAGCTCCTACCTTGTTCTAATGTTCAAGGGGCAATGGTGTTTTATGTTTTTCTTCCAAATTCACAGGGCCACCCACAGGCATTTTTCCCTGTAGCCGAACATATGAGATAAAACAAAATATCTGCTAGACATTATCATACATTCTTTTTTTAGGTTTATATGGTAATATGTATCAAATTGCAAAACAAAACTTTGGTTTTAAAGCATTCGTTCAAGTTATTCATATAATGCTTTTAAAAATTATTGAAAATTTCCAATTTCAAGTAAACAATATCAATAAGTGCGGTCCAAATTTCTGCTAAAGAAATGAAATTATCTTCGTAAAAAGCAAAATACAACTCAAAATACTAATATCGACCGGTTTTGAAGGCAAAAAACCTTCTTCGTCAGATCACACAGAACCGCAACCTTCACTCGTACTCCCAGTGCAGTGACCCAACATCCATGGATAAATTTCGCACTTCTTATTTCATTTGCATATGGATGTAACTATGTATCTAGGAAAAAAGGGGGTCGATGATCGAATGGAGCTTATAGTACAAAATTAATTTTTTTTAAATATGGACAATTTTGAGAACTAATGCAATTCAGCAAATGAGGTTTTTTACCATACATCCCATCTCCCATACCTATGCCACTAATTATAATTATATATACGCCGAAAATATTAAATTCTACCCGAAAAGGAATTAATATTCTAAATTTGGATTTTCTATCTGCACCAGTTTTGGGGTTATTCAAAAAAAAAAAAAAAAATGAGTATATTCCTATGGCAGGCCCAGCCCGGGCTAGCTGAATGAAGTTCAAAGCCGAAAAAATGAAATATAGCACAAAAGACAATAGCATGCTAAACTTGGAGGTGAAATGCACACTGCACAATGTAAATGCTTTATTAAAAATTCACGATGTAAATTCTGTATTAAAAATAGGTTTTAATTAAAATATTTCATTCTGTATTAATAATTTCCTTAAATTTTGCAGAAATTCTGATTCATGATGATTTTGTTAGTGAAAACTACAGAAAAATCCTTAAAAATAAAAATCAATCCTACCCTCATTTCAAAGCCAAATCAGTCGTGCGTCATTCCGCGTAATGTAAATCATTCAAGTGACACATATGACCGTGACACAGTTGATGTTTGTGTATATTTTTATTCTGCACATAAATCGAAACTAACATTTGAAAATAAAATTTACACTATGCAAAATATGCTTTCATATGCCAACAGAAGACATATTACTTTCAAATTTTTGTCCATATTAACAAATAAATGCGTGACACAGTTGACAGATAATAAATATAAGCATACAAAATGAATAAAAAAATTGTGATTTTCATTTTCCTTCAGGGTAACAAATTAGAAAAAAAAAATTAGGGGCTGAATGGCCCGCCAGCATCAATTTCTTATGGGCCATTTGAAAATATCTAAGAGCCAAAATAAAACATTTTAATGAAATAAAAAGTATACACGATAAAACCACACAGGCTGAATCTAAATATTTTACTTGCTTACCAAATATATATACTTTAAAAAAAAAAATCACTGAATTGCAAATTAAAATTCAATTACTTATGGTTAAGAATTTGGTCGCCAAGTGCACCCAGCACAAACATCCTCCCACCAAAGTTGAATAGCATTACTTGGAACAAATTCATTTAGTGAAATTCCTGCAAGCTTGGTGGTAATTTAGTGTTTCAACCTTCAATCTGTTTCAAGCATCCATTTTTATAAGATTCATTGTGCTGAACCCTTGTTCACAAATAGCAGTACTGAATGGTATTATATGCTGAAGTGAAATAATTTTTAACAAATTGCTGCATTCGTCTGAAGATTCTGATTCATTAAATAATCTATCTCATAAAACATTTGAACCTTGTGATTTTTTATCTCCAGCCCAAAATTCCATGAAATTTCTGGGTTGTAGAATTGTCATCAGAAATCAAGTTTGCTTCCAAAGTTTTTTCATTAAGCATTTCAAATGTTCGTTTTAGAGGTGGTTTGAAAAAATCAGTTATTGTTTTTTTGCTTATTATTTAACACTGTTTTCGATGTTTTAAGATCAACTTATAAAATTTTAAGCACTCATGAAGATTGATACTGCACGAGTAAAGGAGGTAGTTTCGCATTCATGTAATATAAACATTAATGGCACTTAAACAATGATATTGGCTCCAATGAAGAGATACTATTTTGCTGTAAATCACGGAATTAAAATTAACGCATATGATATTGCTACATTTGCGCTTGTGCCATGGAAGTAGCCCACTCAGAAAATAGGGGTGGCAGATGGAACATTGGCATCTCAGGTGGGGAGCGTTGCTCAGCATTATAGGCAAAAGTGGAATTCTGGGGTGAGAAAAATCCCTCCACCCTATAAGCCACTTCCTTCTTTACCTCTTCAATAAATGTTGATATGCCAGACTTTAACCAATTTGGGCTGATTCTTTCAGGTTATTTTAAACACGATGAAAATAAAATTTTTTAAATTGACTTATTTTTTTTATACACGAAAAAAAAAAAAGGTTTCCCCCCCCCCTTGTTTATTTTTGGTAAATTATAGTGGTTTACTTCTAGTCGTGATTTGGCCCCCCGATTCCAAAATCATACTCGCAAGCGATAAAAATTTGGTCTCATTTCACGCATAGTCCCCCCACTAATTTCTTACTCTGCTTTCTTTAATTATCGTAAAGTGGTAAAACTTTACGATAATTAGGTGCTGCGCCCTGCCAAAAGTGCCTGGGGGAAACTGAAAATAGCATCAAGGACAATTGATGCGACAGACACGATCAAAATTTATGGTAATGAACGCAGAGAAAGGGACCTGGGACTTATCTGAGGTCATACAGGAACTGGTTGATTTTCGTTTGAGGACAGACATTGCTCTCAGAGGACAGACATTGCAAAAGGCTAAGAGGGGATCTGATCTGCTAACAAAAGGGCAGGGTGGGCCCTTTTCTCGGACAAAGAGCAAGGAGGGCGCTGTTCTGGTAACAAAAGGGCAGGCAGGGCGCTGCACCCTTCCAAAAGTGCCTGGGGGAAACTCTGAAAATAGCATCAAGGACAATTGATGTTGGCCAATGGGTTGCAGTAATTTATGACCACAATCGGTATCCAGGTATGTTTAGTAATTTGAATTAATTATTAAATTAGTTTTATTTTTTTTAAAGAATGGGAGAAAAGCCGAATTTCATGACATTTTTTGGAGGAATATATTTTCTTATAGATTTGTCTTACGGTGTTGTGGATAGTGTAGGTGAAGATGATGCTTTGTGTCTTTTATTTATGGGTCGGTCCGGGGGAGAGGAGTTCTTTTAGCCAGAAATGCAAGATAAACAAACAGTTCCAGAGAATGAAATAATATGCTATATAGATGTGCCACCTAGACTAACATCTTCATTGCTACATCATTGATGATGCCCAAGAAATGAACAAACTTTATTCTAAACTGTGAAAAGTTGAAAATATGTTCACAAACTTTAGTATATTAACTCTTATGACTGTAGAATTTTATTATTATTTTTCTACAAGGAGGTATGGGATTTCTATAATGATTGATATTGTGAATTTGATTCGAATATTACATAAGTTTTTGATATATATGATGTCTATAGTAATATTTAACTTCTTGTTATTACTGTCCTGCTATGCAAGTACCGTCCACTTGTACATAAAATTAATTGAAAGAAACAGATTATGATTTTTATTACAAAATTATGTGTGCTTATTTGAAAAACCAAATTTTACTTAATAAGTAATATAGTAAAGTTTTAACTTCACGATAACTTTTAACTAATATAGAAATAACTGTGACATAAAAGTGATTTAACTACATATTGTAAAAAAACACAAATAAATTTTCAATATTTTTCAAAACACACCATGTAAGTCACGTTTCAAAAATGTAGTTCAACCACTCAATTTTTTTTAGCTATATTCAACAGGCATTCTTGTGTTATTACTAAATAGGAAACTTTTCAGTAATTCCTTCTATGTTTTTTAAAGCATTAATTACAAGGGACGGCAATTGCATTTTTTCATATTTTTGTATTTAAAATAGCAATTAAAATTTTATTTTAAATGCTTTTTCCTTGCTGAGCATTAATTTGAAAACTGCAATAATTGTTCTAAATACAAAAAATAACAACAAACCAAAATTTGATGACGAAACTTTTATGTGTGCAACCAGTAAAAGTTAACGTTCAGAAAATCACTGTTTTTTTTTCTTTTAGAAATTACATACTCAATGAATTTAAAATGTATCAATGTAAATAATGCTCATCTCTTCAAATATCTGATACTGTGGACATTCATTATACATTCAAGACTACCTTGAAATTCCCTATGCTTTAATGGCATTCTTGCCAGATATTCACACATATCCTTCATTTGTACCCAATTCACTGGTATTTGCCATATCTAAAAGCATGATCTGTTTAAGTTAAAAAAAATTAAATTTCATTTGGTACATGGTGCAATCATGCTATAGTCACATTTGCTACAGCACTGAATAAGATTCAAGATTCTTCCATCCAGATTTTGAAATAATAAATCAGCAAAACGCCGAAAAAAATGTAATGTCACATTGAATCTAAATACTTATAAGGATGATAAAATATTTAAAATATAAGTAAACTGTGAACTTATAATACATAAAAGTTTCCATTTACTTCGTTCACCGCCAAGTACTGAGGACCAACACCTGACAAATTTGCAAAATTTGCCATGTTCATAAGATTTGCCATAAGCTGGTAATGACGTTTTTGATCTTTATCTTTCTGGGTATCAGCAAATTTTACAACCAGTGGGTTGTTGCAACCCTAGAACAAAATTTTGAAATTAGTATACAATCATATATCAGTAGTGCATAATCAAATTTTAAGAAATCAACGCTAATCAAAATTAAAGACGTAAAAAGTTTCAAAATGAGATTAAAAAAAAAAAAAAAAAATCAGTAATAAGTGAGAAATAATTTCATGCAACATGCATATTACTCGGGCTTTGGTAGATGTCAACCTAAAGTAAAAAATATAAGTCACACAGTAATTACAAACATGTGTTGTTTATAAAACAAGATCATGAGATAAATAAGCAAACTAACATCTTCATTCTTCATCTTTTATGGTGCAGAAATATATGGCTTCGAAAATGTTGTAAGGATACTTGTATAATAAAATAAGCAAGTGTTCACTGACAATAGTCTGAAATTTTAATTGCGGAAATCTTATCTGATTTTAAATACAAATAAATAATAATTAAATGTAATATACAAACTTAGAATACAAAATTATTATGCCGTATTGATGATTTTTACCAAATCGTATTGTACGCTCAGAAACTTGGCCAATCAAGTGCTCTGACACCTAGCGCCATCTGACATTCCAAAATATTAGAGATAAAACGTTTTGACTAAACGGACGATGTCCGCCTGGGCACAGATTACTGAAGTTTGTTCCGATAGATGAGTTTCATGTGACGCGATTCCACTGCATGGCATCCATTTCATATTCGCGATTCCACTGCATGGCATCCATGTTTGTTGTCAATAATTAGTTTACATATTACTGACGATTTTTAAAAGTTTACAATCATTTAGTACATAATTTTAGTAGGATATATCTGAATTTATCTTCTCTTAAGATTATTTAGCACAAATATTGACAAAAAGATGTGTTTTAAAGAATAAATTTGATATTGCTTCTACAAGCATATATGCACAATATGTGCATTTGGGTGTTTGCTAAAGGAATTGGGTAAGTTGAATTTAAAATTAATTTGTTGACATTTGCCCTTGCAAGATGTAATCATATCTGTGCCATCAAAGTTGGTTTAATTAATTGTGCTCACCCATGTTTCAGGGCTTTTATTAGTAATATATTGAGTTGTAAACTTGTACAGTAATGTAGCAACTGGCTCATTTATATATAAAAAAGGTTGGCTGTTCTGTTGCTGTATTAGTTATTAATGAACATATGCAAGAGAAAACATGCATAATTATGTATAATGTAAGTTAACTCTGTAGAAGTGATCTATTTGTTTTTTCTTGGGTATATATTTCCATTGAATATCTCTATTGAATATTCTTGCACAATTATTGATATACCACATAAAGCTAGCTATTGCAGACTGAAAATTGTTTAAATTTGTTTTTAAAATGCTTCTCCAAACTGCAATAAACCAAGTCACACAATAACTTTTAAAAAGTCTGCATATTAAGCTTTATTTAATGCAATTTTTTCTTCAATAAGAAATGACAAACAGATTATTCAATGTTATTTTCTGGTGAGTGAAGAGCTCTTTTGGCGAGTAAACTCTGAACTGAAATTTATTGCCCTGCATATAGATTATAAAACTAAGAAAAGTGAAAAAAAAATGCTTGTAGTGAGCATTTTGTACCACAAAGTGCAGTTGGTCAAATTCATTTATAATCCTATGGCTTTTTTCTATATTTATAAATCTATATATTAAAATAGAAAAGTATGTATTTTCTGATGAATACATATTTAATATTTAAAAAAAGAAATTAGGAAATATGGAAATTTTTCATAATTGTTGTGTAAAATTGTTTATACAAGCATCTTTTCTTAACTGAATATATGTCGTATAAAGGATGTAAAAGTTTGAGTTTAATACATAAGGAAAGTATTGTGACTGGAATCAAATATTTGTATACTTTTCTTCGGATTTACACACTCTTAGCATGACTGAACTACACATAACATCTGGATGACACTCCCATTACAGATATCAGCATCCATGGACAAGTTTTGCTCTTATTATATTGTGAGTTCTCATGGAAGTTAACAAAAATTGTGACTTATAACAAGTTTTTTGCTGCCATTGCAGATATTTGTTATTCCTTGTTGACGAGCACAATAAGTTAAAAACTGGTCCATGAATTCTGGCATCTGCAATACGAGTGTTTTCCAAATTTTGGGGATGCTCTTTACAAGTGGATTTTGTGATAATATACATAACATATTCCAAATTATGTTAGTATGTGTAACAGGGCTGCCCCCATAAGGATATTCAAATTATTGTGTTTCTTATATAATTTTTCATGTTGAATCATATTTTCATCATTGGAACATTACAAATTTTGCCCCCTTCTCCAAAAAAGTCTTAAAACGGTGCACCTCATGTGCAAACAATGTATGTTTGTGTATGGACACAGTATCTCAAGAACAAATTGAACAATTCGAATAAATTTTAATATAATTTTAGTAAAGAACATTATACAGTTTTGAAGTATACCTTCAATTCCATTATAAAGTATTTTCATAACGCTATAACCCCCAAGTAAAATCAAAACATCTGAATGAGCTTCAATAAACTTTATTTACACAGCATTACTTGTAATGAAACTTACTACATATATTCAATAATTTTTTGGGGTACAGTAAGCATTTACCTACGTGCAATGATACACAACAAGTTTTTACAAACATATCGAGTTTCGTTGCACTTTCCTTTGGAAGAGCATACTCCACATACTCTGGGATTCCCCCCCCCCCCCCACCAAGTAACACTTCAAACATCTAAATAAGCTTTAATAAACTTTATTTACACATACTCTGGGATCCCCCCACCTGCAAGTAAAATCAAAACATCTAACTTCAATAAACTTTATTTACACAGCATGCATTGAAATGAAACTTACTACGTATATAACTTTTTCTGGTACGGTATACTGTAAAGCATTTACCTATATGCAATGACATGCAACAAGTTTTACAAACATATTGAGTTTTGCTGCACTTTTGTTTGGAAAAGTATACTCTACATACTCTGGGATCCTCCCTCAAGTAACAATATATTTTAAATATAGTGACATGTCACATAAATATAGTGACATGAAAACACGGCGACTGGTCAGCAGCATGTGGCTATGCAAACATGAGTATACTCACAACCTGCCAGCAAAGTGTTAGTCACAAATGATTTATTTCGACATTTGAAAGGAAGATCAATGGAAAACAGCATCAAACATACACAGAATATATGTAACACACACACATATATATAGTATTCTATATATTGCAAAGCAAACAAACAAAAGCTTAAAAAATAGTCTATTTTTTGTTCGTACAACTTTAAATAACATCAAAACATAAGCAGCATATTAAAAGTCATGTCTGTCTAAGTAAGGTACAATCTAGATCTGGCAAATGAAATGACATTTAAATCAATTTAATATCTCGAGTGAAATCACATAATTTCTCTTGGTCAGAGGTACTTATATTTCCCAAATTTCTTTTAAAACAAATTATTGCATTAAAATAAAGTAAATAAATAGACATGAAAAGTACCTTGACTTCTTGTATTGTATCTGGACTTGGAGTAAAAGCAATACATGCCGATGGTATCCATTGGTTTTGTTGTATCAGTACACGCGATCCAGAAGTAACTGATAATATACGGATCGTCAGACAAATCCGTATGAAGTAATATTTCTCGGTACCTTTATTGGCTTTCTAGAAGCAACGTTGTGGTGTGAGGTATAATTTCACAGTGAAATCTTGACAGTGTCAAGATAAAAGAATCGCTATCTGACACTTTAACATTGACAGGAATGGTAATGGAGGTCGTCGTCTACAAAGAGTATGGCGGTAGCAACTGTTGCTAAGGGGAATGTGACGTCGTGCAACTCATCTATTGACGGGCTTCTAACAACCAGCCAATAATTTGTCGATAGCAGGGCGCCTGGAGCAGAGCTCCGTATCCCTAGTCAGGTAACATATATGTGGGTCACAGTCTTCCACTGAACCTAGTCCTTCAATAGGGGCCAATAATGATGAAGAAACAAGTTAGTAGTAAACAAAGAATGCTGTAAACAGTGATCTTATGTGATCTTAGTGTTTGAAGATAAGGAGGGTGGGGAAACAGGCGAATATCCCCTATTGGGATGCAGAAGAGATTCAGTCAGGAATCAGCATGGGACGTCTAAATCGGGATTTAGGATAGCTCTGGGTCTTTTTGGAAATTCACGGAAGTCGTAGTCGGTCATATTATAGATCAGTTCGTTGGGGATCCTAGCAAGGTTATCATAGAAATTGTTAGAGAGTTTTCGCATCTCTTGCTTAATAGTTTTAATTTTAAAATCGCGATGTATTACAAAGTTTTTCAAGTATCTTGGGGCTTTTCTGATAGAACGTACGATTTTGTTCTGAATGATTTGGACTTTTTTTATATTAGATTTCGCAGCGTAGCCCCAAATTGGGGAGGCATAGAGAATGATGGGGCGGATAACTGATTTGTAAAGTAGGATTTTGTTTTCAATGCTGACATCATTCGAGTACAGGAGGGAGCTCAGTTCTGCTTTTACAAAGTTTATTTTATCTTTGAGTTTTGCAATGTGGGGTTTCCATGTTAGTCTGCTGTCAAGAGTGACACCGAGATATTTACATGTCCTCGCAAACTGGCTGATTGTTAATTATGATTGATTGGGGCGGAAAACGTTGATGTGAGAAAAAAACAGTTTGACATTTATTAGGGTTTATTTTGATGCGGTATTTCTCTAACCAGGGTTCGAGAGTGTCCATGTGATGTTGTAAGTATCGGTGTAAGTAGTTGGTGTTGTGGTGTGTGGCAAGAATGGCAGTGTCGTCCGCATACAAACAAAGTATAGTGTTGTTGGTTCTAGGGATGTCGTTTATGTAAATGTTAAAAGGAATGGGACCAAGTTTACTGCCCTGAGGTACTCCAGACAAGATATGTTTGGTGTGTGAGTGTGTCTGGTTCAGACGGACATGAAAGGTTCTATCGCTGAGGTAGGAGTATAAAATATGGGTAAGAGAGTGTGGCATACGAAGCTGAATGAGTTTGTATATGAGTCCGATGAACCACACCCTATCGAAGGCCTTAGCGACGTCAATAAGTATACCTCCAACTGCTGATCGGTTTTGGAGTCCATCAGAGATGTACTCCACCACACGGAGCAGTTGGTGTGTTGTAGAGTGAAGCTGTCTAAAACCAAATTGCTCAGGGATGAGAATGTTGTTATTAGCAAGGAAATTGTTGATTTGGATGGCGATGAAATGTTCAGCCAGTTTGCCAAGAAAGGACAGCAGACTAATGGGGCAATAACTTTTTGGGGAGTTTAAATTTTCATTTGGTTTAAGGATTGGAACAATGGCGGCGTGCTTCCAGTCTCGGGGGAAGTAATTGAGATCGAAAATGGAATTGATTAAAACAGTGAAGTAAAAGATTATATTAATAGTGCAGGATTTAGGAGCTTTGTTTGAAATATTGTCAGGGCCGGGGCTTTTCTTGTTTTTGAGAGTGTTGATGTAGTTAACTATGTCAGTGGGGAAAATGTGGGGAAGGGGGGAAATATTTGGAACACTAAGAAACTGCTTCACGGTATCATCGGCTTCCTCCATGAAATTTGGGCAGAAAATATCTTCATGTGGTGTGAATTGTTTTTCATATACATCAGCGAGTAGATTAGTTTTGTCTTGTTCTGTGTAAGCAGTGGTATTATTGTGAGTGAGTAAGGGAATATTTTTGTGCTTTTTACGAATACGTTTTAAGACGTCCCAAAGTGAATGATCAGTAGGGGAGAGAGATTCAACATATTGCTTCCATTTGGCTTGTTTATAGTTAGAAATTAAAAGTTTTATTTGTGCCGTCAGGTTATTGTATCTAGTTCTGTGGGCAGGATTTCTTGTGTGTTGCCAGTGTTGGCGAGCGCGGTTTCTGAGTTTAATTTGGCAAGTGATAGAATATGGGAGTTTTTGGTAGAGTTGTGGAATGTAGGTGGAGGTGCTGTCGGAGAGTGCTGAGCTAAATGTTTGGGTTAGTGTTTTGATCGCCCTGTCAACATCTTCGGTGGAAGTGATGGTTGGGAAGAGGATGGGGGACTCGTTTAGAAGTTTAACAAAATTTTTCCAGTTAACTTTAGAAGGGAGTGAGGGGGCGGGAAGAGGGATATTTAGTTGCAGCGTTAATAAGATAGGTAGATGGTCCGAGGTAAAAAGATTAAGTACATTTACAAAGGCTGGGAAGGGACAATTTTTTAATAATGCAAAATCAATGGTGGTAGGGTTGGTGTGATTACTATGTCTGGTGGGGAGGGGAGGAAATTTAATGTCTAAATTATTATCAATACAAAAGTTGTTAAGTTCTCTTCCTACCCGGCTAGTCCTGCGAGCATTCCATCTAGGATGGTGCGCATTGAAGTCACCTGCTAAGATAGTAGGGGATGGGGGTTTAAGTATGAGGTCAAGATCGTTATAAAGGGGGTCGGGAGAGTTAATACTGTTGTAAATGGAACCAATTATGAGTTTTTGCTGCCTAGGAAGTAGGATTTCCACCAATGTGTTTCCAAGACGATGTGTGTTTGAACTTGAGAGATGTGTGTGTGGGATGTGATTTTTGATGTAAACGGCTGTTCCGCCATAGTTTAGTGGCTGACCTGCGGCGCTGTGTCTAAGTGTGTAGTAGAGAGTAAAGTTTTGAATTTTTAAACGGTCTGGTAGTTTTGTTTTAAGTTCCTGTATTAGGATGATGCCAGCGGGGTTGTCAGCTAAGTGGTTTCTTAGGTCGTCGATTTTATTGCATAAGCCGTTAGCATTCCAGCAAAGGATATTTAATTTGGATGGGTGTCTATTCATGATTGGTAGGATTTATCTGGGCACCGAAGATAGATTCAATAGCACGGATAACTACAAATAGTTTGTTGAGGGGACCCTCAACTTTTTCCATATCGGTGATAGCTAATGTGATTTTATTTAATATATCCTGAATATTGAAAATATTTTTTGAATTGCAGTAATTAGGTTCATAATTTCACTGATTCCTCCGAGGGAGGGCGGGCTTTCTGCTTCCCTGTGAATGTCCACAACTTCCATTGGGAGGGTGGGGGGTGGCAGGTTTTGCTGGTTAGTTTGATTATATGATTGGTTGTTTTGAATGGATTTACTAGTTTGGTTATTTGATTTGGTATTATTGTTTGCAAAAGAATTAGTTGACTTAGTTTGATTTTCAGGTGGGAGAGCTACAGGAGTTGGTGAAGCATGCTGGTTATTTTCAACAGGAGGCAAAGCATGAGGAGAAGAGGTGGGCTTAGCTTTTTTGACAGTGGAGTTGGAGCTCTTTGCAAAATAAGGCTTGTTTTGGTTCTCTGTGAGGCTAAGTTCACGGGTTTCTTTTTCTTTCTCCTCAAGTTTTCTTTTTCTATACCTTTCATGTATGACTGAAAAGGGTTCTAGCTCAGGGAAGGCCGTGCTAGTGGAGGTCTCTGAAGGAGAGGGTGTGCAGAATGGCTTCTGCACTGAAGCACTTGGTGGGATGGGAGCAATTGGATTTGATTGTTTATAGGTATGGGTGATACTAGAGTTAGAGTTTTGATGGGAAGAGGGCCCAAGTTGATTGTTTTGAGTTTTATTGCTGAGAGTACTTGCAGTTTGGATTTTGGGGGAGGGTCCCTTGTTGGTTGGGGCTTTTGGGCATCCTAAATAGTTGGCCGGGTGGGGTCCTTTACAGTTTATACATTTTGCTGGGACGTCTTTTGATTTGGTACATTGTTTGGTTTGGTGGGGCTCTGCACATTTTAGACAGGCGGGGGGAGGTTACAATTGTCAGAACTATGTCCCCATGATTGACAGTTATAACACTGAAACCAGGGAAAGGGATCGTAATCTGTTATTTTGACAATGAAGCCAATCACTTCCTCTAGTTCATAAATTTCATCAAAGTTATCGGAGTTGTAGACATTCACAAGGAAGATTGGAAGTCGCTCTTTCGTTTTGAATTTCCTTAGTTGGGACACACGTTGGATGTCAAATCCCTTAGATACTAGGCCCTCTTTAATTTCTTGGCCATTAGTGTCAATGGGAATTCCTTTTAAGAGGATCTTCTTGCGCCTTTCTGATTTTATGCTCATTCTATGGAATTGGATTTTATTTGCTAGCAAGCATTTTTGTAGTGCTCTATACTGTTCGACATTTTTTGGTTTTAGTCTGACGTACTCGCCTGCCATCTGGAGGGGGGTTTTGAAAACTAAGTCTTTGGTGGCATTGTTTAAGAGTGCCTTCCAGTTTTCTACCATCTTTATGTAGAAAGGTTCAGGTTTAGAGGGCTGGAAGGGGGAATAGTCATTACTAGAGTCATAGTCAACAGGACGATTAGTATATTTGGTATTGTTTACATTAGACTTTTCAGCATCAATTGACTTGGCTGTATCATTGATTGCATTAAAATTGTCAACATTCTTTACACTAGGGTTATCAGTTGTAATCAAATTGGAATTCTCAACATCATTTGAATTTTCATTAGTAAGTAAGTTAAATCTGTTACTGGTTTCAATAGTAATATTTTCAACTTTTTGAGTATCTTCAGTATTTGAATGTTTAACATATTTACGTTTGTTACTTTGGGTGGGGATGTCACTATCACCGTGTTCACGTTTATCAGCATCTTTGAATTTTAGAAGATCATCAGTTAAGTATTTAAAATTGGATCCAATATTAGCTATATTGTCAATACAATGAGTCAAGTTAGCAGGGGAAGGACTAGAAATCAGTAAGAGAATATGATCGCACATACCTTTGAATCCTGCTTTCAGCTCGTGGAGCTCACCAGGTTGTTGATCGTTGTTTTGAGCTAGGAAGATAATTAGGGAAAGCTTGACGAGGTTCTCAATTATTGTCTTTTTTTCAATCAGTAATCCATTACGTCCTAAATCTCTTAGTTTATTCAGAAAGTCCATAAAATTAGGATCCGGAAGTTCCTTTGGCGAATTTACTAAATGGTCGTGGTAATCCAGGAGATTTTCATTGTTAGCACAGACACTGGATACCAGTTTCTTGATATAATCACCCACGGTAGAATTTGAGCTAGCAATAATACTATTCACAAGATCAGTAGAGTCCATGTTTACCGTCTCTGAGCACGTGGAAGAGTCATCTACAGGCGAAATGGCGCTGGACATGTCTGTCCTTGGTAGATCCTTGAAAGCAACCTCCAATTAAAAAAAAATCCCCTCCATAGCATAGAAAAGGAAGTATACTTTTCAAAAGGTAATAACAATAATAGTAGAGGCCGCAAAGAGCAGAAGAAGCGAATATACAAACGAAAAACACAAGTCACAAATCAAAACACGTGGGAAAAGCAAAGCACAGGGTCGCTGACCGGAGCTCGTCGCAAAAACGACCTACTTTCACGGTGTCCAGAATACGACTCGGCTTCTAACAGTAAGTATGAGCGGGGCGTATACGCCGCTGACTTGTGACGTCACGGCGGCTATTGCAGACATCTTCGGATAGTTTCTATGGAGTTTAACATGGAGTGATATTTTCAAAGCTTCTGACAGAATAATGTATGATATTTAACTCTTCGGACCTCAATATTTCATCCTGAGTGCATAAACTTTTTAAAAATCGTTGTTATGCAATATTTTCCATCTAAGAATTTTTTATAGACTAAAATGTAAGGACTCCTGTCAATGCTTGGCGAACAAATTTGACAGTTATCGCCAATGCTGACACAATTTTCGTCTGCGTTCCTAACGTTGAGCAGGGAGGATAGGGGGTAGATGGTTGCTGTTAATGGCAATTTATCGCCAATTTTATTCTTTTTCTGGTTTGGCGAAGCGCTTGGATGGTATTTCGCCATGCTTGTCAACGCCCTACATTGATTGTAAGATGGCGGAATGAAAACATGACTGATGTGTAGAAATGTACTATCAGAAAGTTATATATTTATGAAAATCAGAAAAGTATAAAAGGACAAAAGACTATGAAAGTATTTAAATTCCCCCCAATTTAACGTGTGCCGGTTACTTTACATGTTAAATATTTATTTTGGGGATAAAGAAGATAATAAAATTTTACATTACAGGTACGTGTTACTTTTTATTCAAATGTTTATCGTATGTACATTTAATCTCTAGTAAATAAAGATGTTCAAAATCGTAACACGTTAATCACTACCCATGCAATTATGCCTAGATATGGTTGTATGTTTTCAACTTTTATCTATAAGTACTTATTTTTTACTTAAAATAGGCGTAGGATAAATGCATTGCACATTTGACATGTTTGTCATTTTGTTTTCCGATATTAGTTTTGTAGAAAAGATTACGTTCTAAGTTTGTATATAATGCAGACTATTTACATATACTGGTTAGCTGAGTTTCTTCTTTGTCCAGAGATCATAATTAAAATCTCTGGCATAGAAGTCAATTTTGCTTGTTTTGCTGTGGAAAGATGTCAATCAAGTTAATACTTTATATAGATACAGGACACATTGTAAATTTAACATGTCCATGTCATGAAATTCAATAACATTAAATTGTTTTGCAAATTCTGTGAAATTTCAGTTTTCATTTAAATAAGTTCTGTACTTAAATGTACTCATTTTTATACTTGTATAAACTGTATAATTGCTATATGTACTGGTCAGATAAGTTTCTATTTAGAGATCATAATTGAAATCTTTGGTTTAGAACAAGGTTGCTGCCAAGAACAGCAATAACTGAAATATATTATGTGACCAAATTGTTCATTGTGCAGTATAAATCCAAAACTTTTCATCATGTCTTTTATTTTCCTTAAAAAAGAAGCCGTTTCTTTTTTCATTTTTACATATTTTTATATGCTTTTAAATGTATTCTAAAATCTAACTTTAAATTTTAAAATAAATTTAAATATTGAAAATTTAAAATATTTTGTAATTTGGTGTCGATTAGTGTATATGTGTTCAAAAATTTAAACCCAATACAAGTGAATTAAATGATCAAGCTAAATAGTGATATTCACAAGCATAAAATTTAAAATAAAGCGATAATGCTCACCTATGTTTATTACTCACAGAAAGCAAATCTTACACCTTTTCCTTGTACATTATCTTGTGCCATTCCCTCTGACTATTTTTATTCAACAGATCTCCTTGAAAATCGGTACCAAGCAAGATTTTATATTAATAAATTGATTTGCAAAGTTTGTGTTGGAGTTTGCACGTGTCTGAACATACGAACCAAACAGTTGAGCTTAAGAATGATATTATCATGCTTATAATAAATAAACTTTTACGAAACATCTCAAACCATAAAGTTGAAATACTTCATTTTTTAAATCTAATTGCAACTAAATTCTGTATGAAACTCTAAAATATTAATACAGTTAGTCTTATTTTTTATAACTCATTTTCATCGTTATATGCAATAGATTGATGGGATATCTCTCTATGACTGAAATCAGAGTTTTACGAAAAATGTAAACATGTTGGACGTTTATATTTCCAAACCTAATAGGTTAAAATGTAAAGAAATTTTACTTATTTTATTGGAAATATGGCAGGAAAATAATTTTTATATTTAAAATGAACTGGTGAGGCCCGCGGGCATTTTACCTATAAGTAATTTAAAAAACAAGTTTATTCATGGAATAATATGATAAAAGACAATACAGCACTGCCTGCATAGCCACAATACAAAAGGAGGTAATATCATATCCATTGTTGTAAATCAATTAAAAATGAGTCCAATATCGAGCTTCTGATGTCATATGTAATGTAAAGCTTCAGAATTCTCCATTGTTGAAAATGAGTCCAATATCCAGCTTTGTTTTCAGCATCTGATGTCATATGCAACCTAAAACTCCAGAATGCTACTCTTAATATATAGATTATTATGAATATATGAAAATATTTTTTTTAACCTTTTTCTTTTCGAAAAAACTGAAAAGATTTTTCTTGAGTGAGATTTTATTTCACTTTCTTACTTTCAACTCAAATTATCTTCTAAATCATAGAAAATAGATATAAACAGTAAGATATATTCAGTTGAAAATCCTGTTTCTAGATTAATAATTTTTTTACAAAGCTTTTATAGTCTTTGAGGAAGTGTTTTGTTAAGTTGAAGATTGAAAAATTTCAATCTTTAAAGTTATTAATGAAGTTAAATGTTCTTCATATACGCAAAACTTAAAGTGATAGATATACGTACTAATTGTTGCACAAAATGTTACTCACTAAAGTAATATATATATACATTTAAACATGTAAATTAACATATAACATTTATGTATTAAATATGACATTTTAAAAGTTATTCCTCAAAGTAAGTTTTTAAGAAAGATTTAACCAAGTGATGTAAGAAAGTGTATCACAATTCTGGAGAGTGTTGATCTGTTTATACTTTGGAGCAGTCAGTGTAAACAAGGTATATGAGAAATTTGGAGTATATTTCAACAGTTTTGTAGAAATTTGCAAGCTGTACAATATAAATAAAACATCATGCTGTACAGCATATAAATAAAATAAACATCCGTAACCTGTTACCGAGCAGCATATTCCTCCTATGATTAAAAGTATATTATTTACTGCACTATTTCCTTTACTTGGTGCTTTCTAGAAAAATTATCATATTCTGGTGCTTGCTGATAGTATAAGGTTATTGGCCCCTGCTCTAGTGATTTTGTGTATAGAAAAAATCATGCATGTTTTCAACTTAAAACATAAGAGAAACATTAAAAAACATTATTTATTTACAATTGACAGATAAAAACTCTGTCTTCAGAGGGTTTTTATGCAAAGTTTTTTAGTTCCCGTAGCCTAATGTAAATATAGTTGTTGTTGAGACCCAGACCGTCCAACCTACCAAAAAGGTGTAAGGTAACTGTTTGAACGGCCGGGAAGAGCCACCCAATTTAGACCGGAACCCAGTGGGGGAGTCATCCACAGGGACCGTACCCTCCTTCTACTACCAGCAATATCTCAGAAGGACTTATGGGCCCATATGTTTAACGTGATCGCACTCCGCGTAAACACAGCGGCAGGTTTGGCTGCAGAGGGAATCGAACCCGGGCCTGCCGAGTGTAATTCCCACGTGTTACCCACTAGGCTACCGCGCCCTATAATGCAAATATAGTAATATATCAAATTGAAACTTTTCCACCAGAAGTATTTCTTTCTTTGCAGCATGATTAAAATATCCCTCCACTACATTACATGCAATTTAATGAAAGTAGTTTTTATAAACTAAGTATATACTTAAGATATGCATTGTGCAGTGGATGAACATGCATGTGTCCATATTGCATATTTAATAATTTTTTCATGGCATCCTACAAGTTTATTTTAAATATTAATAAAAATAAACAAAAATTTATTTTAACAGATAATGCATTTATTATAATAAGAATCAAACGGTTTAGCTTAAAAGTGATATTCTCACACTTGTAAAAAGTAAAATTTTACAGAACATCTCAAACTATAAAATTAAAACAATTCCACATTTTTTTAAATCCAATTTTAACTAATTTCTGTATGAAATCTTGAAATATTATTATAGTTCATTTTTTTATTAATCATTTTCATTGTTATATTAGATCCGAAATAAATCTGTATGTTACATATTATTAGCAGGGTATTGTTTCTAGGAAAACAGCATGCCACCACTTATTGATATAACTAACATCTATGGTTAGGGTATTCTGGCTGAAATTGGGGCATTAGGAAACATGTAAGCAATTTGAATGCTTATATCTCCAAATGAAATAGATACCACTATAATGATGCATATATGAATGGCATCTGTGTACATATAAATTTAGTTTGCCATGCCACTGTTTCAATAGAAACATTGGATTGTAACAATTATATTAATAATAATATTCCTGTGATGAAGCAAGAGAGCAAAATAACTATGTTTCTTACTTTTGAGTTGGACACGATTTGCTGTTGTCTGTCTGTATACATTCTTTGTTCATCAATAACTCTTATAAAGTTTAACCATTTTTTCTATAATTTAGATATATGGTGTAAATTATTATTTCGACATTACCAGAGTGTGTTTAATGACAATTCATTGTTGATAAACTTTAATAACAGCAGGCCCGACCCTATGGTGCTGTTTACTTATGAGGCATAATTCTAAAATTCAATATCTTGTATAATTCATTTTATATCCTGTATTATTTTTCATGTTGGTAGCATTTTCTTGGTACTTATAGATTATAGGGACCATGAAATCAAACACGGCAACACGTAGGGACTACGCCAAATTCTGGTTTATACCGGTTGCTGATATTATAAATTGGACTTATATCTCGCAGAATTTATGTGGCGAAGCATTACAGGTAGTGATAAATTTAATGAAATTTTATCGGCAATAGCTGAGTTTGGGCAGTCACAAATTTCAATGTAACACAATATCTTTTTGTTAAGTAAAGTTGATCAAACTCCCTTACATGTTAAATTTTAATCATTGTGTTTGTAGTGAATTTCTTGTATCGGATTATATCGCCAATGTTCGTGTTGGCGATAACTCGGAAAAGCAGTAGCTAACCCATGGTCACTATAACCAATAAGTACCACATTTTTTTCTATTTCATGTTTCTTCACTAACACATTTAATTTATTCAAATTCTAAGTATGCATACAGGCATGTATGTATATATACTTAAACATATGTATGTATGTATGTATGTATGTATGTATGCATGCATGTATACATACTTACACACAGTGGTTGGAAAAACTACTTTTTTTCTGTAGTGAGCTACAACTACAACTACCTTATGACTGTAATTAACTACAACTACTTTTTTAAAAAGTAGTGACTACAAGCTACTTTTTAAATGTAGTCATTACTTAACTACTTTTATAAGACAAATTTTGTCACAGCTTCAATTTACACAAAAAATTGTGGATGTGGATATACCGTAGTAATTTAATATGCTTATTGTAAATAAGTAAAATTTACTGATTTCCAAATTTAATGATCAACTT
This sequence comes from Amaurobius ferox, assembly GCA_951213105.1. Classification (NCBI taxonomy): domain Eukaryota; kingdom Metazoa; phylum Arthropoda; class Arachnida; order Araneae; family Amaurobiidae; genus Amaurobius; species Amaurobius ferox. Next base: position 188,223,884 of record OX578133.1, read on the forward strand.
ATCAATCTTTACGCGTTTACCCATTTCTGAAAACAATAAAATAAAACAAAAGTGAAAACTATTTATTTAAAAACATGTTTGTTCATTTTTATTAGAATTTACATCTCAAAGTTGCAATCAGATTAGCAAGATCTTTTAGGTCATAACAAATCTGAATATATTCATATAAAAAATTAACATCATGAGGCAGTAGCGCTTTTCTAATTCCTGCAGTACAGTGCTTCGACTTCTAGGCACTGTACCTGCAGCATCGAAAACCTTGTTGTTGTTGTTGATTGAAACCCAGACCGTCCGACCTACCAGAAAGGTGTAAGGTAACAGTTTGGACGGTCGGGAAGTGCCACCCAATTTAGACCGGAACCCAGTGGGGGAGGCATCCACAGGGACAGTACCCTCCTTCCCCTACCACCAACCTCTCGGAAGGACTTTCGGACCCACATGTTTAACGTGATCGTACTCCGCATGAACACGGCGGCAGTTTTGGCAGCGGCTGGAATCGAACCCGGGCCTACCGAGTGCAACTCCAGCGCGCTAACCAATGGGCTACCGCGCCCGATCGAAAACCTTGTTGTTGTTGTTGTTGAAACCCAGACCGTCCGACCTACCAGAAAGGTGTAAGGTAACCATTTGGACGGTCGGGAAGTGCCACCCAATTTAGACCGGAACCCAGTGGGGGAGGCATCCACAGGGACCGTACCCTCCTTCCCCTACCACCAACCTCTCGGAAGGACTTTCGGACCCACATGTTTAACGTGATCGTACTCCGCATGAACACGGCGGCAGTTTTGGCAGCGGCTGGAATCGAACCCGGGCCAACCGAGTGCAACTCCAGCGCGCTAACCAATGGGCTACCGCGCCCCGATCGAAAACCTTGTGTAGTTTTTCCTCATTCTCCTTCAGGAACCGGCATATGTGTTCGATGGCAGAATGCATTGAGTTCCATATCGTCTTATTTGGTATTATGAGAAGGGCAATTAGCTCTGAAGATGTTTTAAAACCTTATGAACGCATTTTTGGAAAGATGTATATTTGCATGTGTGAACACGATAATTTTGGAAATAATTGTTCACAACTCTCATATTGCTATATATTATATGTTCTTATTTAGACCGTTCGATCTGCCCAAAAGTGTTGTAAGTTTTAGACAGCTGGTTGAGAAAGGTCATTCAGATGGAGGGAAAGCTGAGTGACGCCACACACTTTCTCAAGAAATATATAGTATATGAAATTGACTGTCGGATTTTATGTGTATTATAATGTGTATGCGAGCATAAACTTGGCTGCTGCATGGTAGGACTGACTGCCACCACAGAAGTTTGTAAAATTGTAGCACACAGCAAGTTTTTTTGCTATTCCGTGTTGAAAAGTGCTAATAAATTTGTAACAGAATGCAAGTATCTGCATTGGGGCTTTGGCAAGTGAATTGTTAATTTGGTATAAGTGAATTCTCTGACGTTGAACTTTACTATTGAAGCCTGAGCTCAATTTTCTTGAATATTGATAGAGTTGATTGATCCAATAGTTAGTCACAATTGAAGAGGTTTACAAAATTCAACACATAGTCAGTGGTGATTGCTGGTCTAAAAAGCAGGCCATGTGGAAATGCATCTTACCCCCCCCCCCCACACACACGCACATTGCCAATTGAACCACAATGTTCAAGGTTTTAAAAACAATAATAGTAATAATTTATAATGTTACTGTGCTATATATTGTAACTAGGACAGGAATTAGTGAAGAATACAGGACGAAGTTAGAAGAACATTCGTTAAAAGTTCCAAAAATTCATACATATTCCGTAAAAAGTTAAACTAAATTCCAATACAGTGAATGAACTTCAAATTATAAATTTTTTCAATGCAATAATTAAAATGGCGAACATTTTAATAAATTTTTCTTGCATTTTGCATTTATTGTAAAATCCCATACCTTGAAAAATATCAGTTTTTTTTGTAGATTTTGTGTATGTTACAAAAAAACAAAAACAAAAAAAACCAAGCTTATTATTTCCATAGGTATCATTCAAAATGGTTAAAGGGTTAGATAAATTATGCATTCTGTATTTGACTTATATGGGCAAAACTCTGATTTAAAATCATGATTTTTAAAAAAAAGTGAAAAATATTGTATAAATTTGCAAGACGATAATAACACTGCCCTTATTACAACTCATCACATAATTTATTCCAAGTCGTAAATAGTGTAAATGGATTACATATCACTACTGAACTATAGAACAATCTATACTATAAATATTACTATTTAAATTTGTTATTTATTAGTTACGTAAACTGGAATTTGCCCTTCCATCTACTGTTGTGAAACTTTTATTGCTCTGCCACAAACTCATTTTCCAGTTAAAAGACTTAAAATGAAGAAAAAAAAATATAAGCTGATTTACAATCCAATCACCAAAATAACAGTACAACTGAGTAAAATATATTGTAGCACTGCATCAAAGAATATTTACCTACTTAACTAGCTCTACCTGCTAACAATTATATTTTCGATAACGTGTCTATTTATTTATTTTTTTTGCTTATGCCTGAAATCAACATGCATGGAATAAAAGGTTTGCACACAGCATCTATTTTTATAGTTCATAAATTGTTATTTGTTAAAATGGTCTCAGTCAAAATCACTGGCCTTCCGAATAAACAAGGAGATCATGTCCCATAGAAATTTTAAAATCAATCACCACATTTGCTTTTTAATTTTAACTAATTTAAATTTTAAAATGTTTCGTTTAATTTTTAAGAGTTTAAAATAACTTTTTATTAGGACATTTATTAGTATTTAACAATATCACTTAACTCACATTTTTAGCTTCCCTTTAGTGGGGAAAGTAAAAATACTTTGCTAAATCATATCTTAGCTCAAAATGTTTTCTTAGTTACATCCATGTTTAAGAACTGGTGCTTAATAAATATCAAGTGAAATTTGGCGAGTTAGTTGAAATTATTGGAATACAAATCTAGTGGCTTTTTTTTTTTTGTAAATAAAATGTGCTTAATCTACAAGAATGATATCAATAAACTTATCATAATATATTTGCATGGCTGACATATTTTTAACAATACTTCTTTTATTTTATGTCATTTGTGATAAATTTAGAACCGAGTAATATTTATGAGAACCACTCACATCCGTATTCTAAAATATGTGCCATTCATTGTTTTGCAATAACTTGCAAACTAAATGATTTTTTATTTAACATTATTGATAATCCTGATTGTTTTACATTTAAAAAAAGTACAGAGCTTATGCATTTTCTTTTTTCTATAAAACATTAATTTCAGTTCTATTGCACAGTATAATACACAAAAATGACACCCAAATTGCATTAATAAAATTTTTAGCATAAATTTTTTGTTTTGTCAAAATGCCACATATAAATCTCAAGTAACAAATTAATATTCCCCCCCCCCCACATCACCTCAAAAATGTTTGATTCATGTTCATGTCTGAAACCATATAAATCTTCCAAAAGCTTGAATTAGAATTTTCTACACAATCACAATATTTAACTCAACTATACATATCACAATACACTTTTACAATATACTATGTATTTAAACAATGTATAATATATATATAGTTAGTTACCCTTTATATAACTATTGAAGCTTTATCCTGTACAAAAATACTAAATGCATTTATAACAGATTAAAGTAATAATTCCTATCATTAACACTCATCTTGCTAGCAAACACTTTCAGAATAAAATAAAATTTTAAAATCATCTAGCAATTATGAAAGCGTCAACTAGCTTGTGACGAATGTAGTTTACTTCTAAAATTTAAAAATTCAATTAAAGAAAATACATTTACCTCATTTAAGTCAAACATAACAGAATTCTCAATGTTAAAAAAAAACGCTAATGCCAAACATCAATTCAACATCTTTTGAATTAGAACTCATAGAGTATGCACCTCCACAAGAACTCATTTTATCGTACAGATTGAATATTAAATTGAATTACAGCAAATTATAAGATTCTTAAAAAAATAATTTTTTACTTTATAGAAAAAAAAAATATATCAGCTTCCTGAATTGTTCCATAACACTATCGGCATTCGCCAGTGTCCACCATTAAAATACCCAGTTTTTCTTGGCGATACAGTGAGGGAGGTTGCTGTAAAAGGTTACTATAATTGTCATACCAGTACCAGTTTTCTTCGAAAATCGCCCCTTGGTACTCAAGAAAAAATATAAAAGCATTAAAATTGCTATTTTTAAGCTAAAAATAATATTAACAGTATATTTTTGCGGTGTAATTAATAGTTTGATTCATTCTCAATCATGAATTCAAAGAATTTCCGTTAAATATACATGAAAAGAGGTCTTATAAACATCTAAAATTTCGCCCCATGTTAACTCACATAGGGAGTTTTAGTTTCAGTCTCCAGTCTGCAAGCAATGGCAGACTCACGCCGGGGGCGTATTTAGAATCGGTGGTGCGTACAGAACTCAGGATGGCCGTCAGGTTGCGCTGACATCGGTCCTTGGCGAAAATCCCAATAACGCGTCAATGCTCACTTATGCCCTTGCAATTGCAGTGCAGTTGAAAAACAATGCGGTAACCTTTACCAGCTGAATTTATCATGTTTTTTCTTCTGTGAAACAAACCAAACCAAATAGTGCTTCTTGTAGTTCATTTTGCTACTAAATCCGGTTCATTTTAATTTAAAGCATAAAGTGAGTACGAAGTCTAATTTTTTAATTATAATCGTTCTGCTTACATTGTTTATATGTCGTGTGTGCTGTAAAGAAGGAATGTCTGGGATAACTTTTTCAGTATTTATGAAGAACAAATAACATTACATAACATGTTACTAATTATTCTAGTAAAATTTTTCTATATGTTTTCTATTATCTATATGTACTTTTATTTTTTCTTTTGGAATAATGTTTTCAAAATTTCTTAATAGTTAGACGTAGGATAGATGCATTGCTAATTTAAAATATTTATCATTTTATTTTTACACATTAGTTTTGTACTGAAATGATTACTTTTTAAAATTTGTTCATACTGTAAAATAATTTACATATACTTGCCAGCTGAGTTTCTTCTTTGTCCAGAGATCATAATTGAATTCTTTGGCATAGAAGATAATTTTGCTTGCTTTTAATATGTCCAATGCTTGAAATTTAATGATATATTGTTAGTTTATTTAAATTATGCTTAAATTTGTAAATATTATGTTAATATTTACATTAAATATTAAGTTAAATTTGTAAATGTTAGGTTAATTTGTAAATATTAAGTTATGAGGTTTTATCAATAATTATCTTTTTATCAACATTATAGTTGTACTTGAAGTGTACTCCTTTTCATATTTGTAAACTGCATACTGGCCAGCTAAGTTATTCTCTGTATAGAGTTTTAAATTGAAATCTCTTGCTCGTAGAGGACAACTTTTCTGTTAAGAAAAGTAATTGCTGAAATATATCAGCATGGAAATTTCCAAGTGACCATATTGTTTAGTGCATAATTGCAAAAATGAAACTTTAATTACTACCGGTTTGTGTTGTAACATAAAAAGGCAATGTTTTGAACAGCTGTCAGAAAATTTTATACACTAGATGTATCCGTTGCTCCAAGTCCTCTGGACGAGCCGGACGGCCTGGGGCTTTCACACTAGATGTATCCATGCAGAGCATCTACGCTCTAATGTCTTTTAATGCTCACTATTTGTTAGTAATTTACTACACAATCTCTGGAGCGTGAGTCATTTTTGAACATTAATATTCTCTAGCATTTAGTTTTGTTTGTCTCATAATCAGTATCGCTCTTGCATTTTTAATATCACCAGACATATGTGGATTCATTGTTATACGACTCTCTAATCAAATATAAACCATATATTTATTTAAATTAAATTAACTTTAGATCAAATAATATATAATTTCATTGTTGAACAGAAACTTGAACAAAATAATTAGTGTTTGAGATATCATTATGGAGGCAAAGGGACTACCTATCTAACTCCATGGATACTTTTGATAGGATGTAGTAAGAGTTTTCCTTTACTTTCATATTTTAAATAATGTAATTATGGTTAAACTTATTATCATTTGGGAAATGATAAATAATTCCTTTTCAACATAACGTAAATAAATGCATTATATATGCAGGGTTAGAAAGTAGGAGCATAAAGTCACGCAAAAATGGCATCTAACCAATTTTCCCCAGTTACCAAAATGCCTTATTTGGGTGCAATTTCCAAATTATTTATTTTGTTTTCATTATTAAACTCACAAAATAAATCATCTTTTATTAGCAGACCTGCCTTTGACCAGCTGTGCTGCATGGGTGCATGTAATCCATGATATGAATTAGTTAGATTGTTAGAAGGACGAATAAATGGATCAAATGGAATTTGCATCATACATGCGAAGAAAGGCAGAACAGTTAGGTATATCTAAAATCTCCATCAAAGTAAAATATATAGGTACAAAATTTAACGACCACTAATTTTGAATCCTTTATAGATTTAAATCAAGGATTGCAAACACAAGTGAATTCCAATTAAAATACGCATTTACATATTTTAATATTTTTATAAAGTAACATATTAAATTTTCTTTTGATACAATATATTGAAAATCTGAATATCAGCTTAAGATTTATTTTAATAACAAATTTTAATGTGAAATGGTTAACAAAATTTCTCCCCATTCTAAAGCAGAGGTACTTTACGTATTTACTGTTACAGATTACTTGAAAATGAATTTTATATGTGTATACATTTAGCCTTTTTCTCTTTATAAATGAGGTCACCTATTCTTTCTTATTTTCGTATTTTTGTATGCTTTAAAAAAATTTAAATGTTAAAACTTAAAATGCATTTAAAAATATATATTGCTTATATTGCTCTATAATGAAATGAATTTACTTCTTTCTCAGTGAAAATATAATGTATAGGATCTATGTCACAATGTTTTTAGCTGAATTGTACATTAGGCACTTTTCCTGATGACACCATCTAAAACTATTTCGAAGTACCCAATTTACTTATATTTCATGCAACTCTAAATTGGCAATTATCAATATTGATAGCATCCGCAATAGTCCATATATAAAAATATTTTAATAATTAATTTATCAAGTTTGAAACATTTTTGTAATTTTAATGATATTTTCATCAATCTGGGGGTAAAATATAGCCAAGTTGGCGATATTTTATTAAATGAGTAGCCAACTTTGCCAAAAGTTATCACCAAGCGTTACAGATAACCAGAGAGAAGAGCATTTCTTATATATATAAATGACCGTTGGCAAATTATTTGGTTTCAAAATACAAAACAATTACACGAAGCACCTTCTTCGAGAATAGAATTAACTAGATCCACGAGAATGATGTTAACAAATTTAACACATAATATATATATATATATATATGAAAAGTGAACATATTTCACGACAGTTAATACTTTTTTTAATTTTATGTGATTTTTTGATAAATTTATTTTAAAAGTATAACATCTCAAGAATGATTCATGCTAACATTCTTAAATTTGTGTCACTAGTTTTTTAATGAAAAAAATTCATTCAAAAATTTGGGGATCTTCCAACCATTTGATTGCGTTTAAAATCAATAGGCTTCTAGTGTTCACCCATTGTAATTTTTGGTATAAAAATGTAAACTTTATACCAAATTTTGTCCAACATGCTCCATTTGTTTGTGAGATATCTCCATTCACACACACACACAAATCACTTTAAAAACAATTGATTCGATTTCACGAATGCTTAAAACATGCTCTTCCGTCGAAAACTCTAATTTTTGACTCCGTCACAATACTTTCCCTATATATTATACTATGTACATAGGGAAAGTAAATAAAAAACAAATTGATAACAAATGGATAAAAATTTCATTTATTTTCAAACAATATAAAAACATACACAGCATACAAAAAGTTTACTGTAGTATTACATTAATAGAGCACAGCAAAATGTTACAAACATAATCACAAAAAATTATAATATCAAATATAAGAAATATTCACAGGAAAAGCGTACAAGGCGGTTTTCATGCATTTTTGATGACCCAGCTGCAATCTTAGACATATGATTGTATGTAATGCATTGCAAGTTGTATTAAAATATTACTCTGTGCAAAGCACAATAGGCTCATGTAGGTATTAGATACATTCTTGGGAAGAGTAAAGAAAGATCGAGCTGTGAAAAAGAAGTTGCTTTATTGCACAAGGCCAAATAACTGCTTAGTGTGGCAAGCAGTCTAAGTTTACAATCATATAACATAACTACAATGGAATTTCAATATATTTCATGAACTGGAGCACCATTTTGGTTTGTTCTGGTACATTTCAGCTCCTGATTTGAAAGCATGCCGTACCTCTCCTGTATATTATTCACGTCTTCTGTGAAGCGACAAATTTACAAACTCATGCTATAAAGTATCATTTCTTTCCGAAAATATGAATTTTAATTATAAGTGGATACAATCAATGCATATTTTAATACAATCAAAGCATTATTTTAACGTTGTATGCCGTACTTAATATTATCAAAGTTGTACATATTATCAAACTTACTAAACTTATCCTTGAAACTAGTTTTTTAACGCAAATAATTTAATTTCTCGTTACAAAGGAGGGATAATGGATAAAAAGTGAAATTCAGCATATTTCTCTAATAATTAATTACTTTAATTAATTTAAAATTTCAACAGATTCATAGTTACTAGTAAAAGCGTGAAGTTTGAACCTGAGAGACTGCTACCAGTCCTTGACTAAATAGCAAGACAATTTTATGAATATTGAAGGTCATTAAATATTTATATAACAAAAAATAAAATTTCCGAAAATTTTGATTTTAGTGCCTCTTTTAGTGACATTTTACACTTCTCTAACGAGCACTGAATACAGGTCCATAAGCATTGTGGTGCTCGTGAGCAACATGATCAGGACCTCTGTTCTATGGGAACTGACAAATTCATTCTTACCACGTTACCAACTTCAAATTTCAATAACATTTAATTTGAGTTACATAAAAATATTTAGTGAAACACGAACCAAATGTAAAAACTTATGGATCTTCAATAGTAAGAAGTTATTAGAAATGAAATTTATTAAATCAATTTTAACTTTCTTAATATTCAGAAACATATACATTCAATCAAGCCTTGTAATTTAATCAATTTTAGCCATCATAGGAGTTCAAAAATCATATTTAATTGTTTGAGAAGTTACTCGTCTTCCACATTTGGCATTATTTCGTTCTATAAAATAAGTATGTCAAAAGGGCATTTGACACCAAATTTAGTGTAGCTTCTGTAAATATGCAATTTTGCATGCATATATGAAGATACTCAGCTTTTATGTACAACTACTTAATTACTACACTGGATATAAATATAAAGAATATCATTTATTCTACAGGATGAGCATGTCCTTAAAGGTTGTAACTAAAAGAACACGGAAAAGTTTACCAACGTTTTATAAAAAGCATAACTCTTTAGCGATCATTTAATTTTCTATTACTCTCAGTGGTAGATTGGGAGAAGAAGGGGGGGGGGGGGGCTACAGCCATGAACACCAAATTGTGTAAATTAAAAAATATACCATAATTTTACATTACATTCTAATTTATACATTTGTACGACTGCACTTACTGCTATCCAGCTTAACATATAGTTGCTCATATAGTCAGTGCTTTTGATATGTATATCAAATACGCCTTTTGAAAATACAATATTTCTTTTAGTTATCTAATTAACACTCTGTATGATGATAATTTCTGGTTTTAAAATGGCTTGAAAAAACAAGTTTTTGATTTAGTTGTGTTTGTGTTACTGGTAAAAATTGGGCTGTAATTATACTAGTTTACTTAATTTTTAGTAATTGCATTTTAAGAAATACAATAATTCCGAAAGTACAAAGACAACAATTATGTATGTAAATTGTTTCTGAATAAATAAGTAGTATACTTCAAACCCCTTTAGATCTTAGCTATTTTCCATAGAAATATACATGTATTTTTACACATTTCAGATTTTACTAAAACAAAATAATAGTTTATGAAGCAAAATCATGCATTTCTTTCTCATTAATTTTCAGAATGATCATTGTAATTATCTTAAATGTAAATATATCTAAATACAATAGTATAAGAGGGATATCAGAGTAAAATATATGTATATTTATATAAAGCGCCCACACAAATAATAAATAATAGTGGAAAAAATCAAAATTCCACACAGTCTGTTTTTCATACTTTTCCTTTCGAATATTAAGTAGTATGGTTTTTGGAAATTGAACTTCTATAAAATGAGTAAATGAGTCATTTACTATTTTTAATGAGTCATCAAAAATTTGTGTCATTTAAAATGACAAATTTTTAATTTCCTTTAAATTCCCATTTAAATGTTTTTGGTCTATATCATCAATTTGCATTTGGTTGACTATATTCATATATCAATAGCGACCCCTTTTTACTAATAAACAGAAATCAATTTGTTGCAAGGGTCCTATTAATATTTTAAGCCAGGGACCTCATGCAAACTTGATCCACCTTTGATGACTGTGTGTGTTTGGGTCCGAGAGTATAACCGGGACTGTCATTAATAGCAGAGAGCGATGGTAAAAACCAGCCAACAAAACTGTAATGTATGATGAAAACAGACTGTGCACCTTGAAATCAATCCTATTATAGATACTGTTACTACTGAAGTAAAAAGTTCCACAAAATGCTACTTGACAAACTGAAATTCATTGAAAAAAAATTGACTTCAGTGTGGCTCAACTCGACATTCTCATACCAAAATCCATTGTTAAGTAGCTTGTTTTTTGTTTGCAAATTTTACAAGGAAAAAAACTTCAAAAATCTAAATTGTTGGTTCAAATGATCGTAATTAAAGAATGTTACCTTTCATTTTAAAATCTTGAAAATATCTTACGACTGATACTAAGTTTGACAATGTATCCCATCGGGAGAGGAGGGGAAATCTTTCGATTGATACCATACTTGGCAATGAACCCCGTAGGGGTAACTTGTCCATCAAGGTGTGTGTGTGTGTGTGTGTGTGTATGGGGGGGGGGAGGCTAATGACGTCATGAACACAAAAATTGTATCACAACTATTTTTCAATATGATTGAAATTGTTAGGTTTCATGATCATTGAGCCATAAACAACCTCCTTTATGCATAATTATGTTAAATTTTGCCATATGCTACCAAAAGAATATAAAATTTCACAGTTTTCACTTGATTTATTAAAGTTCTATCTAGTTCTAGAGTTTTTAATAATAAGCTGGATATAAAGTATCGTGAAAATCCATTAATATTTATGGAAGCTATCGTGTACACAAGAAATTGACCGCAGACAGAGGGAGATTATTCTAAATATAGTCGGAACGTGTTCAAGAGGCACTAAAACACATATTGTCAAAATTTTTCATTAAAAAAATACTTTCATTAAACTATATTCTACAGAATGAAATACAATTGAAATAAAAATTAAATACTGTTATAGGGGAGGAGGTGATTGAGGAGAATAAAGTGCTTTAAGAAAAATAATAAAGAGGAGAATAAAGTGCTGCTCAGCGTTAAGAAAAGTACATGGAATGAAAATTCACTGAACTCATTGCAGGGTTAGATTCGAATCTGTTACTTTCAAAACACGCATAACTGTATAGGAAGAAAGTGTACAGTGCATGTTGAAATTCAAACCGTAACTTCTATTACTGAAATGTAAAGATACACAGAATGGTGCTGGACAAAATCATGATTTCATCGCAGCATAACACATTTAAATTAACATATTCTGTTACTTTTATTCTAAAACATGCAATCGAGACTTCACATATCAGAGGAAAAACTCGATATAATACTTTATATAGTGCAAGTGGTTTCTAATGCCATGTCAAACAAATAAATAATCTATTATAGATGCAATATATGACAATACTACATTTTTACATGCAATTAATTTGTTAAAAGATATCTGCATCTCGGAAATCAGTATAAGATTCCTAGCCAAAAAAAAACACTTAGAAAGTTCGCTGAGATATTATAAACAGCATAACTCATCTAGTGCTCATTTAGCCTTTTTGTGACATACAAACTCCTTTTAAAAGCATTATGTAAAATAAAAATACAATCATGCACGTATATATGAAGCGTAGAAAAATACAAAAATAATGGAAACAAATCTTAAAAGTCAATGCATAACCAACAGTGATACAGTTTAGGCTTATGAAAAGCCGGCAAGAAAGAAATGATATTTTAAGAAAAAAATTGTTAAATGTTGTCAGAATAATGCTTAAGGCATAAGGTCAACATAATATGTAATTAAATAAGAAAACTTACTTCAATTCTCTTCGAAAAAGCTTCATATCCATAGCATAGCAATAAAATAAATGCTATTTCAATGCAGGAATCTACCGAACCGTGTCAGGTCACTTGACTTTCTCGCCACAATTTATGATTTAGCCCTCAAGCTTGGCTTTCTAGTCAGCCCTGGTTTGACGTTAAAGCGTTCGGGATTAACTGTTTTCGCCAAGGATCACCTGGCGGCCATCCTGGGTTCTGTACGTACCACCGATTCTGAATACGCATGAGCGGGGGCCAATGTGAGACGTAACACTCATACGTCACTTCCCTTACGCTTCATCCTTTTTTCTTTATTTACGCCACAATGACTGTTACTAAGACACCCACAGCTGCGATTTTTCTTGACATCCAAAAAGCCTTTGATAAAGTGTGGCACTGTGGATTAGCTTACAAATTGATCACTCTAAAAGTCCCTGACGCACTTGTCAAACTTTTAATTCCATACCTAAATAACAGACACTTTCAAGTCAGAGTAAAAAATAACTTATCTACACCCAAGCTCATTAAAAGTAGTGTACCGCAAGGATCCATCCTGGGCCCGACACTCTTTAACATATATCTAAATGACATTCCCAGGACCGCAGACACGGAGCTGGCACTCTATGCAGACGACAGCGCGATACTTGCAAAACACCCTTACGTCTCAGTAATGCACAGACAGCTACAACAACACTTAGACATACTCCAAACATGGCTGGAAAAATGGCGAATAAAATTAAATCCCAATAAATGTCATTGGATTTATTTCTCAAGAAAACGTAAACCTCCGCCTCCTCTGTACATAAACAACCATGCCCTAAAAGCGGAAAAATCTACTAAATACCTAGGTGTAACGGTAGACTCCCACCTAACTTGGAAACTGCACGTAACGAACATAATCAAAAAAGCGTATATAACCATAGGAGCCTTATACCCAATGATAGGAAACGGAAATCTAAGTTATCAAAATAAACTCCTAATTTATAAATCGGTCATCTGCCCGGGAATGCTGTATGCAGCACCCGTATGGGGATATGCCTGTAAAACTACCATAGACTTATTAGAGACAAGACAAAACAAAACCCTAAGGATTATAAGGAAAGCCCCTAGATACTTAAGAAACTCGGTAATTAGGAAAGACTTCAAAATAAAAACTGTTAGAGCCCAAATCAAAAAGCTAGCGCTTAAATTCTACAAAAATCTGCCATCTGTCCCAAATGAACTATTATTTAATCTGCATGACTATGATCATCGCAAGGCTAAATCTCGTAAGAGACCCCGCTCGGTACTTAACTTTGATATTCGGTACTAGGAACGTCCCACCTTAATCAGTTGATATTAAAGAAAACTCGCGATCTTTGGTTTTCTACAAAATGTTTAAAATCCTAAACTGCTAAAATGCTAGGTTACCCTCAGATCTGCATCAACCCCCCCAAACTGCTTAAACTCTTAATGTGCAACAAACTGCCACACTAGGAGCTAGGACAAATAATAAAAACAGTAAATCAAAAACCTCGAACCTCCAACTATGGACCAATGAAATAATGTCACAGTATGAAGATAAGAACCACACCTAGAGATTGGAGATTAAAGGCGCTTCGCGCCTGGTGCTCTGTTCTGGACGAAACTCTATGATTATACAATGACTGTTATTATGCTGGATATAATTTTTTAAAGAAAGTATCAATCAGTGTTATCTTTTAATTATGTATAATAACGCGTATTTCTTTTAACAGTAATCTAACATCATTTCAAGATTGTTTTATATAAAATTCAAGTATTATTTACAAAAAGATCAAATTCTTATCAATCGTGTATAAGTGTACACACAAAAAGTGTGCATATTTTGTTAAATGTTAGAAAGGTAGATGGACACTAATACGTTTTTGCTGTTTATAAACTCTCAGTAAACTTTCTAGTGTTTTATTGACTAAATTTATTTTAAAGATATTTATATATGTAAAAATTTAGTATTATATATTGTATGTGCAATTGATAAATTATTTACCAATCTTTTATAACAATGCATACCAGCACCTTTTTACATAAACTACCCCATGCCTGGTAATAAATAGTTATAGAATGTAGGCATACACACGTGTTGGTACTTTATAAATTTTAACTAATCTTGCATGTACTTTTGGACAACTTTCATTCAACAAGTTTTCTTTTAATTACTATTTTGTTGTCGTACACTCAAAATTTTGTTTCAACATACTGTCCCAAATATTTTAATAATAAAATCTGGCCTGATCTACTCTTTAATTGTAGAAGTAAGTAATTTTGTTGCGATTTTCATTTTCTGTTATCATTTATGTTAAACAAGACTTGGTCCTACTTTGAAATATTCAATGAGTTGCTTATTGATTTTATTGTATAACTTTTGCACACGTCAAGGGTGTGTTTGAAAAGTTAACTGAATGGTCATCTCAGTTAACAATTGTTTATCGGTTATCAAGTCACTCAGAGAAAAAAACAGCATGGTTATTCTGCGCAGTTCTAGACAGCATTTCAAACAAAACACGTATTCTGTGTATCATGTGACCACATAACATCGATGACCGGAGAATATTCTGGTTATAACTGGACTGTAACCGAAACAAATTTTTCAAACGCTCTGGTTATGACTGGTGGTCACCTGCCATAATCGTAGAACTTTTTAAAATGTGTCCCAAATATTATCAGTTTTAATTCGATTTTGTTCAGTGGCGTGCAGTCCATAGAAGCAATGCAAGAATTGCTTACCTAACATCAGTTAAAATAAATGAAATTTTTTTACTATAAAATCTCAGCAGAATTTGTATTTGTGAAACGGTGATTGATGATAGCTCATTAGTCACCAATCTCAAATTAACCTTCCCGATCTCAATGTTGCTTAGTGTGCTTACGATGTCAGTGCCAGCAAAAAGTCTAATTAGCACAAAATAATTCTGATTAGAGAAGCAATCTATCAATCTCTTATTGATATGTGATGATGTGTCATCTAGTAGCAAAGATATACACTTTTGTTTTGTTTTAAAAAGTTTTCTTCAAATATGAGAAATAAGAACTCTTCTACGAAAATGTCATTAATGCGTTTTCAAATAGTAGAAGATTGGAATTTATGTACAAGTAAATAATAAGTATAAACAGTAGTATTTAATGTTTTATAATAATGCATTTTCTCTATTGTTTTTATATACCAGAGCTAAATGTTGTGTTTGCCTAAAGCAAAATAACGTTGCACACCACTGATTTTATCATCTTTTCATAAATTCGGTAACCTTGTACGTTTATATATGTAACATGCTAGAATTTTGTTTTAAGTTTTTATAAAGAGATATTTTTGTAGAAATTTTTTTTATTTTGGTTTTATGGCTGTCAAAGGAGACAGCGTGTATCCAAATAATTTGAGACTAAGCTACTTTTATTTTATATATTATCCTAAATAAGCGGATAAAACATTCTTTGTGTAAATAAACAAAGTATTTTTACTTCGTCTGGTAAAGCTAAACGTCCAGCTGGGCAAAGATAAGCATAAAGCGGGATTTTCAGGAGAGACGAATCTCTCTATGTCTGCCCACGTCGGAAGATATTCCATTGGAAATGGAACTAAAAGAAAATATGCACGCAATTTGTACTTGAGATACTGCAGGTCTTTGATAGATATGCCTAAGCTATAAGAAAGTGGCAGTTAGAATTGCAATAAATTATTGCAAATTGTTTGAATGTTCTGCAGATCTATAATTGTGATGAGTCAAAAATCAAACCATTGTATTTTGATGGATATATGCGTTTTGAGCATCCCTGAATACGAACTGACCATTTTACCAATTTGCTTATCGCTTTGTGAGTGCAATATTTTTAAAACAAGTTGATAATACTGAGTAGAATTTGGTGCGATTATTTTAATCGGTAAACGTCAGAGACTTATTGCTTTCTGGAATGAACGGACCAAAGAAAGACCCTTATTTTGTTCCTCAAATTTTTCAAAATCGAAAAAAGAGTAATAAATATCATAACATATGAAAATGTTAAGGAAATATATGTTTAATTAACTCGAATGGCAGTGCCTCGCAAACAGTGGAACACCAAAGGTTGACCTCCGCGCATAAAAGCCATGTGCGTGCAATTTCCTACTCAGAGTTGTAATGGGTACAGGCAACGCCACAGGCCTACCTGTAGTTGCAGCCAGGCCAGAACGTAAAGCAGGTGCTGTTGTTTGACTAATAACGCTAAGTAGCGGTCATCGGATGATGTTGTAACTCGAGGGCGACCCCAGCTTGGCCTTTTGCTTATTGTTCCGCTGTTTTGGAATAGGGTCCATAAGCATGAAGTCACAAAATGATGGACTCTGAAGAATTTAGCAACTTCTCCAATAGATTGGCTGAACTCTATTACCTGCCCATGGCTCGCCATCGCTGACCATCATCTAAACGCCTTCTTTAGGACATATCGAATGAAATTGCTATTTCGGATTTTCACCCTAACGTTCGTAGTAGAAGTAAAGGCGGACAGAAAGAAACACATGTTTTTACTAAAACGCTGATTTACGTATTTGTCACTGTGCCAATTGCTATTATGCACGTGTTTCTATATTTGTATATTGTACTCGAAGTATGCAGCAAGTTTTGTCCAATAAAATTCATTCGTTTGCTCGTAATCTCAGAATTTGCATTTCGTTCTTATTTTTTGGAGGGGAGTATATATACTTTTTGCGTGCTTAAAACGTTTCTGATTTTATATTGCGATTAAAAAATTGACTGGCAATCAGATCTTCATATTTTACCAGATGTTTGTTTGAATATCACACACTGCTCCAATTGCAAAATTATGTTTCAGCTGTATTCCATTCATTAATGATGAATTTTTATGTAAAACCTCATAAATTTTCAAAAGAATTCTAACATTGCACGGGACGAGTGATAAAATAGTCCCCCGCCCTTGGACGCGCCTAAGACTCTTAAATATATTAAGGAGCCTTAGGTCAACACCTTATAAATATTGTTCTAGGCCGAGGTTCTCAAAATGATGAGTCAAAAACTTTAGACAAATCGCAATCATTGTGCTAGTTTTATGGGGTGCAAGTCTCTCTGTAAATGCTTCCGATAATGCTTATGTTGTTATATTCATGTATTATCATTATCAACTTAACAATTTCTCAATCAAATTTCGATTGTGAAATGAATATAAATATATTTTTTACTGCACAAATTCTTAAAAATCCTTAATTTTACATATTTTTGTTTGCTCAACGTACATTTAGTTAACCAAACATTAAAATTTACAAGAAACTAACCATAATGCAAACTAATAATGGAAAGTCATCTAAATATCAGTAATGATAAAAAATTAAATAGTTATTAAGGGACTTGATTATTATTTAGATGTTTATTTTAATCAAGGCCCTTAATAACGATTTCATTTTTTTATCAATACTGACCATTTTACGAATTCTTGATCATAATTTAGGTGTTTATTTTAATCAAGGATTAGTAAAATGGTAACTTAATGAATAACACATTTTAAGCAACAAAATTCCATATATTACATTTCGCACTATTTTCATTATTGTAGCATGATCGTAATAGAATGAGCCACATAGAATGCAAATAAGAATTTAAATGAGAAGCATAAAAAATATATGATAGGAAATATTTCGAAATATGTAGTTGTGAATGAAAAATATGAAACATGATATCACTTTTATATGCAGTTATAATGTTATCATGGATATAAAAGTTTTAAACACACATGAAAATGTTCTAAATTTTTAAAATTGAAAACTCGCCTGAATTTCCTGACTAAAATATGTAACAAATATCCATTTAAAAGAACAAATTAATCAGATTTAAAATATTTTCAGAGTTTGCAAGAATTTTCATTTCGAAAATGTGCTGTTGATTTTAATCGAAAGAGCTTATGTAGTGAATCAAAGAAGTTTATGTAGCTCAGCTTGTGTAGTAT
This sequence comes from Amaurobius ferox, assembly GCA_951213105.1. Taxonomy (NCBI): domain Eukaryota; kingdom Metazoa; phylum Arthropoda; class Arachnida; order Araneae; family Amaurobiidae; genus Amaurobius; species Amaurobius ferox. The sequence continues at coordinate 188,242,173 of OX578133.1, forward strand.
CAGAGAATTGAAGGAGCTTATATAGGGTGTTGTTGTTGTTGAAACCCAGACCGTCCGACCTACCAGAAAGGTGTAAGGTAACTGTTTGGACGGTCGGGAAGTGCCACCCAATTTAGACCGGAACCCAGTGGGGGAGGCATCCATAGGGACCGTACCCTCCTTCCCCTAGCTTATATAGGGTGTATCAAAAGAGCATATTTAAAGTGTATTACGCCCACACAGAGGTGCGAAAGACGTATTTGGGGCTAATTAAAGGAGTTTATTTCTGGTGTGGCAAAAGAGTTTATTTAGGGCGTATCAGAAGAGTATTCAAAGAAACATCTGGCAAATGGGATTGTTAGTCAATTTTTATATCACAATTTTAAAATGGAGTGCGTCTTTAAAACACGAAAAGTATATATTATTTAAAAATTCATGAAAACTCGTCTGTTGATTGTACGGATTCCGTTTAAAGTTTGTTTGAAAGAAAATATGTCAAGATGGAAACTCTGTGACAATATTTTTGCTAGATAAGAAACCAATGTTTGTGAACATTTCTCAAAATCGTAGTAAATCGGGCTGAAACGTAAAACAACAAAACATTTAATTCAAACTTCCTTTATTATTATAGACAAGGTGCATCTTCCCGAGTTCGGAAGTACCATTGTACCAAATTTCATGTCCGTACGATGCTTAGATTTTTCACTACAGACGACACAAACAGAAAGACAAAGATAGACTTCTTCCTTTATTGTTTTAGATATCCAAACTTTCTATATTATATATTCCGCAATACATGTTTTCCTTCCTTATGGCATATCAATAAAAGTAATTTTTGTTTTCTTGGCAAACACGAGTTTTCAAACTTTCTTCAATCTTTCATCCGTTTGTTTTTGCCATCGAACTTTTCGAAGCATAATACGTTCAATATTTTTTGTTCTGGAGCTGAGGATTATTGAATGATTTTATCTATATTGTTTTCTTCATAATGCATAGGTAAAAGCACTTTTACTATGAGAAGATATATATACCACATATTATTGGTTTCAAACTTTTGACTTCAAAGACTTTTTTAATAATATAGATATTAAATATGTATATAAAGTTATCATCTTTCTTTATAAGGATTATATTACTACTAATAATGTGCATTTTAAAGTAAATAACTTTGCTATACCACTGCACTTTGTCTTGTACAATAATTATTTAATGCAAGGTAATAACGTATATTTATAAACATCAGGAGTACTCCAAGGAGAGTGTAGTAGCAGTATTTTAGCAAACTTATATCTCCATTATTATGAAAATAAATTTATTTCTAATGTAGAATATATAGATTATTTAATTTGCCTTATTATTAATGATACAAATTATATCAATATTGCTTTCTACTCAACTTACCAACTAATTAATACCTAACGAACTTAGAATTAAAAAAATATTAATTATTTTGATTTAAACCCCATAATAAAAATATTATAACCATCTTATATGGTGAAAAATACCTATAACTTTAATATCAATAAGCTGCTTTCTTTTCGTTCTTGTATGATTGCAAACCAGCTCTATAGAATTCATAGACTCTGTGACAAAAAATATCATTATATCCTTTTGCTTACGGGTGGGACAGCGTCTATCCCAAACGAAGAACCTCTCACAAAGACAGGTATTTGACAGACCCTATCCCAAACAGTTTGATCTCCCTTTGCAGGCATTGGCGCCCCCAATGCCTGTAAAGGTATTTGACATACCCTATCCCAAACAGTTTGATCTCCCTTTGCAGGCATTGGCGCCCCCAATGCCTGTAAAGGTATTTGACATACCCTATTCCAAACAGTTTGATCTCCCTTTGCAGGCATTGGCGCCCCCAATGCCTGTAAAGGTATTTGACATACCCTATTCCAAACAGTTTGATCTCCCTTTGCAGGCATTGGCGCCCCGAATGCCTGTAAAGGTATTTGACATACCCTATCCCAAACAGTTTGATCTCCCTTTGCAGGCATTGGCGCCCCCAATGCCTGCAAAGGTATTTGACATACCCTATTCCAAACAGTTTGATCTCCCTTTGCAGGCATTGGCGCCCCCAATGCCTGTAAAGGTATTTGACATACCCTATTCCAAAGAGTTTGATCTCCCTTTGCAGGCATTGGCGCCCCCAATGCCTGTAAAGGTATTTGACATACCCTATTCCAAAGAGTTTGATCTCCCTTTGCAGGCATTGGCGCCCCCAATGCCTGTAAAGGTATTTGACATACCCTATTCCAAAGAGTTTGATCTCCCTTTGCAGGCATTGGCGCCCCCAATGCCTGTAAAGGTATTTGACATACCCTATTCCAAAGAGTTTGATCTCCCTTTGCAGGCATTGGCGCCCCCAATGCCTGTAAAGGTATTTGACATACCCTATTCCAAAGAGTTTGATCTCCCTTTGCAGGCATTGGCGCCCCCAATGCCTGTAAAGGTATTTGACATACCCTATTCCAAACAGTTTGATCTCCCTTTGCAGGCATTGGCGCCCCCAATGCCTGTAAAGGTATTTGACATACCCTATTCCAAACAGTTTGATCTCCCTTTGCAGGCATTGGCGCCCCCAATGCCTGTAAAGGTATTTGACATACCCTATTCCAAACAGTTTGATCTCCCTTTGCAGGCATTGGCGCCCCCAATGCCTGCAAAGGTATTTGACATACCCTATTCCAAACAGTTTGATCTCCCTTTGCAGGCATTGGCGCCCCCAATGCCTGTAAAGGTATTTGACATACCCTATTCCAAACAGTTTGATCTCCCTTTGCAGGCATTGGCGCCCCCAATGCCTGTAAAGGTATTTGACATACCCTATTCCAAACAGTTTGATCTCCCTTTGCAGGCATTGACGCCCCCAATGCCTGTAAAGGTATTTGACATACCCTATTCCAAACAGTTTGATCTCCCTTTGCAGGCATTGGCGCCCCCAATGCCTGCAAAGGGAGATCAAACTGTTTGGAATAGGGTATGTCAAATACCTGTCTTTTTGAGAGGTTCTTCATTTGGGAAGGACGCTGTCCCACCCGTAAGCAAAAGGGTATACACATTAATAATCTTAACCGAATCAGTAAAATTTACCACTATCCTGAATATTTTAATAGTATTATTAAAAATTTCAAATATTCTTCATAATCTAATAGTCATATTGTAATTAAATATATTATCATTAGTTGGTGATAAAATATTTTATACTAATTTATATTCTTGATTTCACTCTCTTTCTTTCCTTATTGTTTCTGTAATTCTTATACTGAAACATATATTCAAATGATTTTAGTTCGATTCTTTACTGTTACCTCTACGTTCACTCCGGTGTGAGTACTGCTGCACGGAATTATTCATGAAATTTCTGTCCTTTAACTTTTGGAATTATGTGTCTATCATATGTAGAGATTTTTTTTTCTAAAATTAAGTAACGCTTTATGTTTTACAATTAATATTTAGTTATATTCAAGAGTTTTTTTCTTTGAAAAGAACTTTGTTGTTTTAGGGGGGCAACGAATTGTATGAATCTGATGATTTTATAATTTCTGTGCCTTCTATTTGTTGCTATCCATTGTAATTTATTCCAATATTCTTTTAATTAGTTTTATTTCCTATGGATTTTTGTTCTGCCTCCTCCAACAAATTATCTTACTGACTTGCATTCCATTGATTTCTTAATATAGTTTTCTTATAACATTCTTATATTAGTAGCTTTTGAAATAGTTTTAGGTGTTTTACAGTATCTCTTTAAGTTCAATATTAGTTCTACTAATTTAGTTATTAATTTCATATAATTTATATGCTGCATTTCACGCAATAATTAGATGTATTTTTAATGTACAGTTATTTCACTGAAAATAATGCAGTGTTAATCTAACATGTAATACATGCTTAGTATTTTTCATTTAAATTGCTATCGCTCTTTGAATATTTTAAAATTTGTTTTTAAAAATCTATTCAATTCATAGCAGCATATGCGCGAAATATTTATATTTTATAATATCTTATAAAATTTCCTTGCACTGAATTTCGGTGAGAATTGTAGCACCCATTCTAATTTTAAAATTTTGTTACTACCAAGTCTCATTCACTATTTAGTCCTTTTAGAAATTTATTATTGCATATCATCTATATTAAATTCTTTATTTTGACTCTGATTTCTATTTTTATCTTCACTAAACCATTTGGATCGTTTTAATTTTGCAAATTTTATTTTGTCTAGTGCTGTCACTTATGGGCAATAATACTTAATCAATAGTTATATTAACATTTATTGCATGCATTTGTTTTTAATTGGATATCCTGTAGTTTCGCTAATTTATTTAATAAAAATTGCTTGTGAGAAGTATTCTTAATCAAATGCCTTTTTCAGTGCAATATTAGTGCATAGCTTTAATTGATGTTTATCTTGTGTAGTACTATTGTTACCAGATTAGAACATAGATATGATATTGTTCAAAATATGAAGTACAAATGGAACTTATGGTCTGTTATTATGTGGATTTAATATAGCATGCATTTCTATATGCTTTTATTTCATTTCATTTTTATTGTATTTTATGACTTATTTTTTTTTATAGAACTAATATGCAATTTATTACAATTATGAGTTATTATAAATAAAAATTGGCACTGTAACGACTTTTGTTACCACTTCAGCGTTTTGATTTTTGAGAATTTTAACGAAATTTCATATTTTTGTAACTTTGTGTACTCTTCTATACATATACTATGTCTGGTTGTTTAAAAAATAGTGAACAACGGAAGTTTAATTGAAAAGTTGGTTGTATACACATAGTTTCAATGGCAAAAATACTTTAAATGAAGTGGGAAGTTAGGAAATAGTAATTTAAATGATATGCATTTTTTATGTAAAACTATGGGGTTGGTCTTTTTCTTTCGTCGTCAAAAATTTCATATTTTTGTAACTTTGTATACTTTTCTATACATATACTATGTCTGGTATACAGGTAGTTTAAAATTAGTGAACAGTGGAAGTTTTATAGAAACGTTGGTTGTATATACATAGTTTCAATAGCAAAAATACTTTAAATAAAGTAGGAAGTTAGGAAATAGTAATTTAAATGATATGCAATTTTTTTGTAAAACTATGGGGTTAGTCTTCTTTCCTTCGTCGTCAAAAATTATGCATAAAACAAGCGTTTAGTTGATACAGTTAAGCATACTTAGTCTTTTATTTCATATTTCAAATATTTTGAAAAAGTAAAAAATAAAATGGCAGGTTCGTTTTCTCGAATGGTATCAAAATCTATTCAGCATCAGGATAACTTACAAGTGACTTATTTACCAAATTTTGTGAAATTTGGACAATTAGTTTTTCAGCTAGAATGAATACAAACGTTTTTTGTGGGACATTTCGTAAAAAAAAAGGCAGGTTCTGTTTTCCTGAATCTTACCAAAATCTAATCAGCACCAGGGTCATCCACAAGTAACATATCTACCAAATTTTGTGAAATTTGATCTGTTTGCATTTCAGCTAAATTGGTTACATACATTGTACAGACAGACAGAGAGACGTCACTCTAGAAATAGTTTTTTTGTATTCTAGAGGTTCCAAAATGAGTTGATCCTTCGAAAACTCGACACGATACCAATATTTCCCCTATACATTACTATGCATTGAAAGTAAAAGTTGTTAGTTTCTTTGTCTTTAACAGTCTTAAATACAAGTAATTTTTACTAATTTTATATCTTCCGATTTTACATTTGTCAAAACAAGTCTTCTATAATATACATTGGTGAAGCACGCACACACACAAGAGTAACTGTATTGATATCATTTCAGATCATCCCAAATATTTTTAAGGATAAAGATTCGTCTATTGTGAGACTATTATTTGCCATTCCTTACAAGATACTTCAACGCTTATTGGACATCCGTTTCTTGCAGCTATCATTCATCTACCGATCAAAGTTTAGAAATAAATTCATTTTTGCTCCTCGTAAATTTTTGGTTTATTCCCACTTCATCTCTTCCCATTTCGTCCCTTGCGCTACCCTTTTTTAAAATAGTAGCATTTCATCCCTTATCCAATGTACACCTGTTTCTCACCCTTTCTCCCAACTGACAGGGGTGCAAATGACTCCCTAGGGGATGAGTTCCGAAGAGCTCCGAGGAGAACAAATTAAAAATATTGCTTGTAAATATGTTGTTTGGCGTTATTTAAATATATTTAAATAATTTAGATAGAGTAAATCCTGTCTTGTCAGATATCCCTATGAAATGGATACTTTTAATTGTTTTGTAGTACCATGAATATATATGTTTATGTAGTGGTTGTTGTGCAAACCCTTAATTGACGAACAGAATCCAAAACTTTTTAATCTATCACTTTCTCTAGTATTGTAATGTACTCTCTAGTAGCAAAAGTATTATAACTTAGTCAAACATTATAATTCCAATTTTTGACCGCTTTACAAGTTTGAATTTCAATATAACGTTTTTAGGGTCATATATTTGTATATAGTAAGTGTGTACAGTAGCATAAGCAAAGGGGGGGGGGGGTTAAGAGTCATACCTCTTCTTGCTTGAAAAATTACATAAACGAAACTTAGTATTTTCAACATCCCAAGATCCTGGCTATGTGTATGTGTGTGTAAAGGCCTTACAAAAGGCCTTTACACACACATAGACATAGCCAGGACACCTTTACACACACATAGACATACGTAAAGGCCGTGTGTCAAAAATTCAGTTTCACTTTCACCCCAATGCTTAATGCTTAAACCCGGCCCGAGCTCGAAGAACTTTACAGGTGTAGAACCCCCAGTCGGACGGTCTGGGTCTCAACAACAACAACAGGTGTAGAACCCGAGCCCGGCCTAGCTTCAAAGACCATTGAATCTCGGCCTGGTCCGGCCCGAAATGTGCCAAACATCTGAATTTGAAAGGTTTGAAAAACGCAGAATTTTTTTAAAAACACAACCCACCCGAATTTTATTGGGCTTTGTTGGGTTTCAGTGGGTAGTTTCCAGAAACTCTTAAACTTTGATTTCCTCATATAGGTTGTACCTAAATTGATCATTTACTAGTGAAAGCTGGGGAACATTTGTGGAAAATGTTGAGTGTAAATTTGTAAAAGTAATTAATAATGTAACTAGTTTTCAAAATATTCTTCAAACTCAGACCAAGTTCGGGAACTGGAACTTGCGAGCCAAACCAGTAAAAATCTGAAATTTTAGCCCATGGGAATAATTAAAAAAATATTACATCCGATTTTTTTAGCCATTTTTATACGAAATTCCATATTGAAACTTTTAAATTCAGAAAAGTAAAAAAATAAAGAATTTAGTAGTTATGAAATAATTAAATAATTTAGTAGTTATGAAAAATAAAACATAATGATGAAATTTTAACATGAAAATGATGAGTTCATATTACTTGATGAAATAACTTTAAAAAAATGACCGAAATATTGCGATCAAGATAATTTAGAAATTGCTTATAAATAATTAAACAATAAAACAGAAATTTAAATGAATAAAAAATTACCTAAAATTATCGCTTAAATTAAAGAAAAATTAGTAGCCTGCAGTCTTAATAAGAATAAAAGCAAAATTTTATATCAAATGGTCATTCAACTTAGAAATACAAAAAAATGAAATGCCAATATCAAAAAATTTGAAACAAAGAAAATGACACGCAAAATCGGAAATAATTGGTGATTTCAGTAAAAAATAAAACCTGAAAAATTCTAGAATGATCAGTAGGGAAGGGAATTTAAAATTGCTTCACAAGTATTTAAGTGCTTTAAGGTAAGTGACATTTTTAGGATGTCCTGAAAAAAACTGAATAAAACAAATTATAAATCAAGAAACTAGATTTCCTATTGAACATTTTGTCGCTTACTATTTACATTTATCTCTTATATTTACAAATATATTTCGAGTGAAAATAAGCAAAGTGAAGCAAATCATTGCTCGGACAAAACCTGTGATCTTTTCGAAAAAATATTTAAATATTGAAATCATTTTATATAATCATAATGTGCACTATATTTTCCTTTTCAACAAAATAAGTAAAAAAAAATTGTTTACATATTTAACTAATAGGTTTGGAGATATAAACGTCCAAAGGATTTATATTTATCGTACAGCTTCGATTAAGATATCTAGTATTTTAATAATAAAAACTATAATACTGTTCTGGAGTAATATAATCTCATAAAATGAAGCTGCACAATTTAATGTCCAAAGAAAATAATGTTGAGCTTTTTTATCACTTATCAATTATTAATGTTATGACAATTAGCTAATTCTTTAAAATAATATGTCACTTATGGCATTTTTGAAAGAACTCTGAACGTTTCTTTGAGACAGAGGCACATTTGTTTGTAATGAAAAAATGACCTAAATGTCAAAGATATTGTCGAATCGAAGGCAGATTGGGAAATTGCAAGTAAATTATTCTAAATAAAAATGAAAAATGTTTGTTCGGACAATTAGAAAAATATGTCAATGATTGTTAACCATCTTCGTGAGAAAAATTTTCAGGTTGTTCATTTTTCGAGATTTTCATTCTATGTTGTCTTCATTAGCAATATTAACAATAAAAAAAAATATGGGACCTACCCATCAGTCATTTTAAATAGGGTGCAGTATACGCGACCTTCATTTTACTACACTAAATATTGAGTTTTGTATAGCGAGAATAGAGAACTTCCTTTTTGGAGCTTTAATTTAATTATTGTAATAGAATGTTTTGAATAACAATGTCATTTAGAATTCTATAGGAATGTGCACCTGATGGTAAATTTTAAGTTTCTTTATAATGTATTTTCAATACGAAAACGGGAATACTGCTAGTTATGTATAAAATAGATATAGACGAACATAGATCTTCTCAAAGGGAAATTATCTTTACTGTATATTTTTTTAACAAAGTAAAGTCATTCCAAATGGAACGGCCGCAAGGGGAACAAATCTCAATCCCTCCAACAGGCGAGGAGGGTTGTGAAGAGAAGAGACAATTGGGGAACGCACACAGTTTTCCCCTCTACCAACAGGTGAGGACCTCAAGGTAATTAGGAGGGGTGCAGACAGGACGAAATGGGAATAACAAGAGACGCAGGATAAAATGGGACGAGATGAAATGGGACATCACCGTTCTGGTTATGTTCATTCGAGCACATCTAATCAAAGATTGATGATTGTGCTCATAAAAGTAGCCTGGAGTCATTTAATGGTGCCTAATGAAGACTTATCTTCATTTACGACTTAATTGGTTCCGCAGGGCTTGGAAAAATCATGTGGTATGTTCAAATAATTTTCATAAAGACCTATAATGGTCTGGATATATGAAGCAACTTATTAAGTGCTTAAGACTTTATATAAATATACAGTAAACATACCTATTTCTTTTGTACTATACTTTATTCACACTTTTACTTCCCTACAATACATTTCACATGATAAAAGAAGACGTGTTGAAGGCCCAGACCACTCGGCTGGCCTTAGGGCTTACAGCACGAATCTGAGCGGCCGGGAAAAAGAAGGTGTGTGTATTTGTTTGTTTGTGCATGTCATTTATAGCGGAAAATCAAAGCTTTGGAAGGCGGTGAAATTTGTTTTAGAGGTGCTTCACGTCCTCGGATAATGCACCTCGTCGAGATTAAAAAAAATCGTATTAGTTAAGAGTTACAAATTTTTAACACGCTGACTGCCACGGGGATTCGTCAAGTCTAACTCCAGAAGCCACAGTCTGTAAATTTCTTTATTTTTCAATAAAAGAATGTGGAATTATGAATTTTGATAGTCTGTTTTTGCTGAGTCTTACTTTTGAAAGAAATAAAAATAAAGAAACATCGGTCGAGTAATGTTGTAGTTGAGCTCCTGAAAGAAGTAGTACTTCTGTACGACAACTACGAGTTCTCTCGGATCTTATTGTTTCACTGCTAGCTGACTTTCGGATTGAATTCCTTTTGCTTTGTATATCTGACATATTTTATGTACCTTGTGTTGTGCTACTCAAAAACTTTTAGTTGTAAATATGAATGTGCTTCTTTTATTTTCTTATCTGTTCTATTTTCAACTTGTTTCTTTTCCCACCGCCATCAAGGCTTTTAATGGACTTGGCACAGACAGCTAATACGTATAATTAGCACAAATTTGCTACGAGAATGGTCGCAGTTAACGTTATAGATCAACAAGCTAACTACGAGGTAACTCGCAGTGGGCTGACTACTACGAGAAGTCGTAGTTAACAGTGAGCACGTTATCCGCCAATTCGTCAAATGAAATCTATCCATTTTTGGCCGTTGCAGACGATATTCGAGAACAAATGTTTTAATTCAATGGCAGACATTTTATCTCATGGGCGAGATAGCTCAATGGTTAAGGCAAGGGGATCGCACTTGGAGGACCAAAACTATTCCCGGAGCTGCACAAATTATTTTCGTGTCTGCACGGAGTACGGGCAAGTTAAATCTGTGTTGTTTCGAGAGGTTGGTGGTAGGGCAAGGAGAATATAGTTCCTGTAAATTCTGACCATAGACATACGTATGGAACGTCATCTATGTAGTATATCTTTTACGTTTATGTTTCCAGTCTAAATTGGGTTGCACACAGTCTAAATAGATACCTTACACCTTCAGGTAGGTCGAGTAAAGTAAGAAATGTGCATTTTGTCTCAACGAAAAAACAGCTGTTTGCAAAGTAAGGGAATTTAATTTATCGGTTTCCGAACTTTGCGAAATATTTTGTTCTAATTTTTTCTTTAAATTTGGTATTATATTATCATTGTGAGTATTGTGCTAAAATTCGGACGAGAACTCGTTGAGATAGCAATAATTTTTTGAATTTTACTTTCGGGGTTAAGAAGCTTTTTTTTTGTGACTTCAAGTACTTTCAACGATCGACGGTCGAGCGCTTATTTAGGGTATATCAAAGGAGTTTATTTTGGACGTATTACTCCACGATGTACAATTGGCATAGTTACCCATAGAAATAGCGGAGCGCGGGATGGATTTTATTGCAAAACAGGCGATTTTGAAATTGAGTGGTGTTATCTGTATTATTTAAGTAGTGGACGCTTATTTAGGACTTGGGCAACGTCGGGTAATTCGTTCTAGTAGTATGTTGTTGTTGAAACCCAGACCGTCCGACCTACCAGAGGACTATATACAGGGCAACAAACAGTTTTAGACAAGTTAAAAGTTCCTCTAAAGTTAACTACAGACAACTTTAGGGAGTTGACCCCCTAAAACGGGGTTTGGGGGTTATCTCGCTTCATGTTAGAAACATAGACGTACTATATATGTCTATGCTTAGTGATAAGGGAGAAAAGCCAATTACAAAGTTATAGAGCGTTACAAAATTAGTATTAAGAATTGTCGTCCTTTCGCAAAAAATGGAAAATAACTACATAAAAATGTTAAGAGACAATTTTGTAAATCTGCGTGTAACAGTGTAAACGTAGAGACATTGGAGAACACGCGGAGATATCTTACACCTGTGCCAGCATGTATCGCAGCTGAACTGGAACATTTTGTATGTTGTGCATAAATTTTATTCTACCGCCTTGTCTAAATCAGTTTTGTGAACCTTCTCAAAGAACTTTCTTTCTTTTTAAGATGTATGTACGTATTAATTGGATTTTATACTAAACATTTGCATTTGGCTGTATATATAATGAAGATGTTTGTATATCGCCTTATTGTATGGCAGTTTACTTCAATTATAAAAATGTTTCTTACACCTGGTCTACATGTTCGATTTCTTTGGAAGGTTCTATTGTTTGTATATACTTGTTTTCAGGGTTCCTTTCCATCTTTTGTGGGGAATAAACATGCTTACTAATTTTGTTATGTTCTACAACTTTGCACTTTACTTTTTTCACCCATATAATTGAATCCCAGCTCCTTTAAATATCACAGGCTGTTCCATAGCTATCCGCGTGGGAATGTGGCAAAAATTTAGGAAGGATTTGAAGAAAATTGAGTAGTGGAGGTATTATTTAAGTAGCTGGAGTTTATCTACGCTCGTTTCGTCGCAATTCATTTCGCTGGGCAATTCGTTTTAGTAATTAGTATTAATTGCATGAAATGAATGATTTTTGGTGAATTCTTGGCTGGGGTTGGGGGGGGGGGTCCAAATACAAAATTATCTTCTTTCGTGAATGGAACGATTTAGATTCACGAGAATGATGTTGCATAACATTGCATATGGAAAGGGAACATACTTGATGATACCTTTGTAATTTTATGTAATATTTTGATGAATTTGTGTGAGAAACGTCCAATATTTCAAGAATGGTTTATGCTAGTGTTCTAAAGTTTCTGTCAATTATTTTCTAATTAAAAATTTCGTGAAAAATGATTATTTATATAACGGTATTCAAAGTCCTGGTTTTTTAATGATATTTTAAAAAAAATTATTTGAAAATCGTACCATATTTCGAGAACGTTCATGCTAGCCTTCCGAAATTTGTATTATTCGTTTTTTAATGAAAAATTGAGTCTGAAATGATTATGTTTTTTATTATTATTGAAAGGGCTGATTTTAAATTTTTTTTCAAGAATTTATTCGAAAATTGGGGGAAGGGGGGTGTCCGAACATTCAATTGAGTTTGAAATCAATAGAGTTTCATCATTCACTGAGTGTAATAATCGTACCAAATTATATTCGAAACGCTTTGTTTGTTCTTGAGATATTGCTTTCACTGACTCAAACATGCAAGCACACACACACATACACACACTAATATACATACACACAGACATCAACATCACATCAGAAACGTTCGATTCGAGCTTAGGGATGTTTGAAAAGTACAATTCCGTTAAAATCTTCAATTAAAATTATCTACCGACCCCGTTATAACACTTTCCCTATACATTATATTATGTATTTATGTATGTATGTATGTAACTATGTATGGAAAGTAATTAATGTTTAAAGCAAACATATAAAGCAGAAATCAAGAATATACCGCATTAGTTTTGCTGAGATATTGCTGAGATTATACATCGCTGATATTCAGTTATTTAAAACAACCTTTTTAAAGTTGGAGACCTTCTTCGCTAAATTTGCACCCCCCCCCCCCCCCACTCACCCCTGTAAAACGGGTTGGGAGCAGGAATCCGGTCACGTTGGTCAGTGAGTAAATCAGCCCTTGGTTGTAGTCCAGAAACCTCTCAGGCATGTCCAGAAACATTCAAAACAAAAGTTGCAACAGTTCTTATGAAGTATTTTAAGGCAAGGTCCCTAGATAGGCTATTAACTTTGCTCTAAGGGGCGCCAATACGAGAAAAGGCTGCTGAGATAACAGTGGTGGTATCTTAACGACATTCCCAATGTTCAGTCGAATGGGAAGGAAACCAGCTATCTGGATAAATATTTAGACATCTAGGCGTCACACAAAGATACGATGGGTAGACAACGAATCTCTCAAATATTCAATAACAGAAGAGTAACGGACATTTTATTGGACGTAGGGATGAGTTTCATACGGTAATGCTTCATTATTGTCATGGGAAACAAAATCTGAAATGTTATAGAAGAGCAGTGCAATATATAGTTAAATGATTCTATTGAAATTTATACCAAATTTTTCATTACTTTCCTTAAGAATGTATAAGGAAAGTATAGTGACGGAGTCTAAGTTCGAGTTTTCGACAGGAGAGCACGTTTCAAGCATCCCTCAACAAGAATCAAGCGTTTTTGAAGGGATGTGTATGTGTGTTAGTGAGTCTGTGGAGACGATATCTCACAAACGAATAAAGCAATTCGAACGAAATTTGGAACAAAAATTACAATCAGGGAATTCTGGAAGCCCATTGCTTCTAAACGCAATCGAATGTTAAGACCTTTCCCCCCAAAATTTTGAAATTAAATTTTGAAAAAATCATCTAAAAATCCAATCCTTCAATAAAGTTACGAAAATAATTGTTTCTTATGTATTTTTTAATCGGAAACGATTGATATAAACTTTATAACGCTAGCATGAACCGTTCTCGAGATATTGCACATTTTTCAAATGTATCAAAAAAATCCCATGAAATTAAAATAAAGTATTAACTTTCGTGAAATATGTTCACTTTTTATATGTAAATTTGTTATCATTATTTTCATGGAACTAGCTCGTTATATTCACGAGAGAAGATCCTTTTAGTAATAGTCTTGTATGTGGATGCCATTAGTTGTTTATCTATTACAAAAATAATCTATTTCTCTGTTCATAACGTTTGGTCAAATTTTGACGACGAATTTGAAGGAAAATCGTCAACTTGGCGACTTTATTAAATGTTTTCAAATTGACGGAAATATCGCCAAATTGATAAAAATAGCGCTAAATAAAAAAAAAAGGCTACTAACTGATGAAAATTTAATATCATGGAAAGAATATAAGAATCTACTATAAAAATAACCTATTTCTCCGTCTGTAAAGTCGTCAAGTTGACGATATGCCGCTAAAATTTCACCAAGCGTTACCGCTTGGTGAAATTTTGGCGGCATATCGTCAACTTGACGACTTTTTAAATGTTGCCAAATTGACGAAAATTGATAAAAATGTCTCCAACTTGATAAAAATAACTCAAGATCAATGAAAATGAAGACAAATTGAAGAAAATTCAATATCTTGGAAAGAACATAAGAATCGACTATAAGAATAACCCATTTCTCCGTCCGTCCATAATGCTTGGCGCAAAATTTGGAGGGATATCGCTAACTTGGCGACTTTTTTAAATGTTGCCAGACTGAAGAAAATGTCGCTAAATTGATAAAAATGTCATCAAAATGATAAAAATGACTCTAAGTGAAAGGCAATGTTTTGCAAATTTTTAATTCCGTCATATGCTGGGCATACCTTCTAGTATATAAGAAATGATATTCTCTCCGTTTGTTTATAACACTTGAAACATTAAAGATAACACTTGAGAAATTAAAGATAATGCCAAAGTTGGGAGACTAAAATTTTAGGGGGGGGGGGGGGTGCACTCCCAAAATTTAACCATCAGAAGCATTTTTAAAATGCGATTTTCGGGGTCCAAAACTGAAATTTTGCCTGAAAATTTGGAAAAAACAGAAGATTTGAAAAAAAAAAAAAAATTAGAAAGTGCATGTGTGTGTGTAGCGGGGGGATCTCTTTCACATATTTTGCTTAAGGGACTAAAATGCCTCGTTGCTTTGCTGATTGAGATCTGTCAGCATAAGTTGTAAAGAGCCTTGCTGCCCCATCCGGAAATCGAACCACGGATCATCGTACTGACCAGCCAACGCTCTACCGTTGAGCTACTGGGAGAGAATTGCAAGCTCTTATCCGATTTTATCCGAAATTATCCAGTTCTAGATTTCTGGATGCCGGATTTGACAGTTTTTAATTTTTTTTACTTTTTTCATTGTAAAGAATACACTTTCTAAATATCTTCTCACTTTAGGGAATAGAATAAGATTAAGAAACGATTGTTCTTTTTTAAAATGTATATTTTCGGTAATCTGTGAATAAACAATGTATCTTTCTTGGTCCCCTATATAAAAAAACTATGTTACAATTCATCAGGTATTGTGTTCCTTGATTACTTCCTTTATCTGATTAGGAATAATGAATTTCAAGTTTCATAGAATTTAATTGAAAACCGGAGTGCAACAAAGGTTCTCAGTAAATATTGTACATTCTTTTCTTCTTGATTCCTTTTAAAAATAATGAACGGGATTTTAGTTTTTTTGTGTTACGCCTTTATTTTACATCTGTCATATGTATTTATTTATGTGTTTCATGCAGGTTCCTCCAGGAATATTGTACTCACGAAGTTGATTTTAGTATTGAAATAAAGCTATAAGACCTGTAGACGTAGTATTTTTATTCGTAATTAAAAAAATAAGTTAATAGAGTTGTAATTACGATCAAAATATCCCCTAATTAAGAGCTGAATGGCTAGCTAAGTTATATAACATTGTTATATAACATTGGCGAAGGTTTTGCCAATGTTATATAACATGACGATTGACAAGGTGTTTGACGATTGACAAGGTTGAAAGCGATGTAATTGCTCCTCATTTACTTTTCAAATAATTAATCACGTGATCTATAGTTGGGGGATTGTGTTTTATTGTTCAACTAGAACGAATTGAATTATTCGGGTCTTAAGCAAGCGGCCTTATGTGAGGGTGTAAGCTGAACTAGAAAATTTCGCCTCCTCTTTTTTACATATCAAATATTTTTTTAGAGGATATGATATATTTTGTTTAGGTTTATAAGTAGGATGTCATGGGTCACTTCTATTGCTTTTTCTTAGTCTTTTTATTGGCTGAATTGAGAATGTATGTTTGGCAACCAATCTCACAGTAGAAAATGTGAATCTTGCAGCTATGCCAGACTTTCAATACTAAATAAGTAACGAGAATATGCTTTTGCACCCTAATACTACTTGAGTCCAGTGGTGTAGTCGTAAAAAAAAAGGTGGGGGGACGCTCTTTTTTTGAAGAATTTTAGCCAATACTGTATAATTCCTGTGATTGACATAGAGCTGGGAAGTATCGCGATACAAGTATCACCCATATAAAATGTCTTGAGCAACGACCCTAGTCTCTAAATGTATCGTGGATTTTATATTGAGATACTTTTTCAATTGTATCGAGTTTTATATATATATATATATATATATATATATATATATAAAGAAATACAATCACAAAAAGTATGAAATTCAAGAAAGAGAAAGGCGCAAATTGCCGCACTATCAGAGTCTTGAAATATAAGATTTAAAATGAAAAAAGAAAATATATAGGTGGAATGATTGTGTTTACAGGGTTGCAGAAAGGTCAAGGGGGATTGCGACCCCTATTTCCTGGTTAGAAACTAGCTTTGACTTCATGAAAACGCTCCCAGAGACTCTGCATGCCCGAAACCACAATCGATCATGCCCGTGGGCCCTATAAGTTAGACGCGACTTTTTTATGTATGCTTTCCTATTCGAAGTTTATACGCTTTATGCAACTCTTCCATGATTCTCGTCTTGCTGGTTAGTAAAATTTCCAATTCTTTTGTTATTTTGATCATTTTTATGTTGTCTGGGATTCGGCCATTTTTTCCCCACTGGCATGATCGATTGTTGTTTCGGGCGTGCAGAGTCTCTGGGAGCGTTTTCATGAAGTCAAAGCTAGCTTCTAACCAGGAAATAGGGGTCGCAATCCCCCTTGACCTTTCTGCAACCCTATAAACACAATCATTCCACCTATATATTTTCTTTTTTCATTTTAAATCTTATATATATATATATATATATATATTTTTTTTTTTTTTAATTATTATTTTTTTTTACTTTCCAACTTGAACTCTTAACATGCTGATAAAATCAAAAGAATAATAATTATTCTAATTTTATTTAGTTATTTATTAAAAACCAAAAATTGTGCTCCAAAACATATGATTCTCAGCTCAAGAAAGAAAAATCAATTAAGATTCTTGCATTTTGAAATAAAATTTTCTCAAAGAACTTTCCATAGAGATACTTTTTCACAAATGCCTTTATCCTTTTCAACTCTTCTTGATTGTGTGTCCGTTGCCATTCTGTGATTCTGAGAATTCCAAACTTTTATATACAGTTGAGGTTGCCATCTAGTAATTGGCGGGCCGCTTATGTGGATCATTAGTAGATTTGAAATAGAACTAATTAAGAGGCTTGAACGTTCATCCGAAGCGATGATGTTCATCTGGCTAAATGAGCGTTCACACTCAGCTGTCCCAGGTGGAATAGTGTTGATTCACACTTTTAAGGGCAAGATATCAAGAGGTAACATCTCTCTATTATCAATATATTCTCTCATCGCATTGATAATTGTACGATGGTCAAGATTAGAACGGAAGCATACAAGTTTTATTTCTTTCTCCCCATGACGGATGTCCGGATTTGTTGGTCATGTGCTGGTATCGAGGATTGTTAAATCGGATAATAAGGCCACTTCGGTTGGTTCATTTAACAATCGTTCGTTCAAATTGTCTACGAGGCTTTGTAGGAACTGGCCAGGGTTGATAATTGCAAGTTCTGGATAGCTTGTCAATTCAATGTTTCCAAAAACTCCTTCTTTTGCAGCTTTTAAGGCGATTTCATATTTATCCCCTACTGAAGTTTTGAAAGATTCTAAAACCCGAATTGTTCGTTTTATTAAAGTGTTTGCCTTCAAAAGGGTTATATTTCGTGTCTGTAATTGTAGAGATGAATTCGATAATTCACTTAGAGTATCATGCATAAGGCTTAATTTTTTTTAAAATTCCGAGCTGCCAAGAAGTCGGGCAAGCCCTTTAAATTTTGCCCGCTCAACGGAATTTCGATTGATATCCAATGAAGCTTGAACAAAATGGGCATATAATGAACTATATGAATCCCAGACAGCCCGCACAGTTTTAAAACTGCTCACTACCCATCTTGTGCTCAAAATGCGCCCTATTTTTAACATTTGAAGGCCCAACTTTTTTGAAATACTGGATAACTGGCGTTGGTTTTTTGCAGATTGACTGTACACGTTATGAATTTCTTCCGTAAGGGCTTTAAAATGATTTAGAGCTGTAACACTATTGACAGCATCGCCAACTGCAACTTCCAATCGATCATTCATGCAGTACCAAGAAAGTATTGAAGGGTACAGTTTCCGCAACCTTGAAGCAACTCCAGATTTTCCCCCCAACATCACGCTTGTTCCATCAGAAACGAAAGAGATCCATTTTTTTTCTAGATACTCTTTGGTAAAACCAACAGACTTCAAACATTTAAGGAGAGCATTGGTTATTGTTTCTGCTGTCTGGTTTTCTAATTCAATTAAGTCAAGAAATATAGAAATTGGATCCGATTTTCTTTCGACTGATGCTCTCAGGTTTATAACAAGTACTGTTTTGTTGCTAACTGTGGTGGATTCATCAATAAGAACAGAGAGCTTTGAATTATTTTCCACTAGGCATTTTACGATTCTTCTTCTCATTTCATTAGCAATAGTGGAAATTATTTGGTTTGCAGAGTATCGAGAGTGCAAAATTATACCCATATCCAATCCGTTAGATTTCTGCAATTCTACAAGAGAACTCATATCACTAAGTGGCCGATTCATCTTAGCGATGTGGTAGGCTGTTCAAAAAATTCGTTCGGTTTCCAAATCCCCTGTAGCAACTTGTTTTTCAACAGCTTGAGGAAGAATATTCAATTTCGATGTATCGTTTAATTTACGAATTCTTGTACGAGCTTCTGAGTTCAAATATTTGGAGATTTTTTTTTCTTAGTGATGCCAAACGCTTGAATGCCATTTCCGTCGTTGTCGCCAAAGTGTAGGATTCTGAATCAGAGATATCACTCTCATCAGAAACAGCTGCAGTGGAATTCCTGTAGGTGTTTTGATGAGCAATAATACGACTTTTATCTCTCATAAACATTTATTTTTTATGTTTAAGAATATCAAAATTTAGAATCCAGACTAACAACGAAAACTTGAAAACATTAGTTTTATATTTTGATTACGAAGACTTTTGAATACTAATGGTTTTTTGGGGGGTCAAACACTCAAACCAAGACCGTAGGTAGGGGTGGGCCCGACTGGGGTTAGAAAAACCCCGTTTTTTTAGGATAATTCATTAACGTACTTTATATTATAACGCCTTCGCAATTTAATTTTTTATTACATGAAAGTAATGATCCATCACATAAATGTAAAATTTAAATAAATTGGAAGATTGAAAGATAATACAAAATAGCACTTTACAGCTTTTCTGGAGGAGACGGTCGATCTGTTGCATCAATATCACGTGCAGAATAATCCGTACAACTCCGTTTGTTGAGAATAAAAAAACTTTTTAGATTTGATTGTCTATGCCTCTTCATTTTTTCACGTGTAATTTAGTTTTATATCGCAGAGACAGAAGCAGAAATTTCTACACTCGCACACGACTTCGAATGACGAGAAATGATTCTTGTTTGTGATGCGTCCCAACCCAATCTGCCAGGGTGCCATGCTGTCTGTTTTTTCAGAGGAAGAGTGACCAAAGAATAATAGTCTGAGGCCATCGGCCAAGCATTCCATCTATGCCAAGCTGCAGAGGGGTTATTTATGTATATATAAATTTAAGAAAAAGAGCGTCCCCTTACAAAATAAAAAGTGGGGGTACGCTTGAGATCAGGAGAAAAGGTGGGGGGTCTGCGTCCGCGGACTACACCCTTGCTTGAGTCACATGTCTGCTAACAATAATGTATATAAAAGAGCTCACTTTGTCCAAATATGAAGAATGTGACTTATGCAGTTAGACCTCTCAAATGATGAATGTTAAGTTGTATAGCCATTAATTGATGAATGAAGAATTTAAAGTTGTATAGAAATCGACGAAGAAGAAGGTTGCATGGAAATTAGATGGTAAATGAACGAATGTAAAATAGTATAGTCATTAATTGACGAATAAATAATTTAAACTTGCATGGAAATTAATTGATAAATGAACGAATTTAAAATTGCATATACAGATTTATCGATTGAAGACTAATAAAAAATTTGACAGAAATCGATGGATAAATAATGAATTTAAAGTTGTATAGAAATAATTTGAGGAAGGAGTACAGCATATAAAAAGATGTCGTAAAGTAAATATTTCATATTCTTTTGACATCGATTATTTTCAAAGATAAGTAACGTGCTCTTAAAATTTTTGCTTTACATGCATCTTTGTATACATTATAAATTATTTTAACTTCACCTTTCGTAAAATGATAGCATTTGTTTGTTTTACATACTTGTTATTTTCCTATCAAATTTTTTTTAGGAGAATTTAACATTGTAATGCAAGGATTTATAAAAACTAATTGAAAATTGAGGAATAACGATTGCTAAAATGAATATTTCACATTCTTTTAGTCTCTTTTCTTTTTATATGTAATTAACGTGCACTTAAAATAATGTATTGTTATTACTTCTATGTTTACTCAAGAGCTGGATTTCATTTAAGCTTAAGATTTTATTTATTACAAAATGTTGACGTTTGTTTTGAGAGAGTTACAATATTCTTACTTTCCATATCATATATAGTAATGTTAAAGGAAATTATTGCGACGGTATCAAAAATGCTACCATTAGATTTTGATGAATTTGCACGGCTTGAGATCTCTGAAGAAGAATCAACCATAATTTCAATGATGTCCGTCTGCCTGTTCACCTATGCTTATTTCTCGAACAATTTGATAAAATCGAGAAAAATGTGGTATGCTTATTTTAATCGGTGCCCGTTAGAGGCGTATTGGTTTCCGGGGTGAGTGAAACAAGGAAGGCTTATAATTTTTTGAATATATATCCGAATATATAAAATCGAGAAAAAGTTATTAAAGTATAATGAGGTTTAAAAATGTTATAAAAATTCATATTCAAAATGTAATTTTATATATGAAAGTGAATGCTATTATTTAAGATGGTAATGTAAGTCGTTCGCGATACATTTAATTTTTGATAAAAAAAAAAAAAATAATAAAAAATAACATAATCTAACTATTATCCAACGAGTGAATGCTTTGTAAATGCTTTTGTACTCAAATGAATAGATACTAATATTTGGAAATTCGCAAAAGCCTTTGTTGAAAAATATTAAATTTTACTCTTTCTATTTAGAGCGCAATATCACTTGAATAAACTGAACATTTTGCATTGAATTTGGCCAATAAATCTCAGACACTTATGAAGAGTTGAAATAGAAGAAACATCTGAACCGCTCTAGAGATATTGCACGTTTTTCAAACACATTTATATGAAAAAAAAAATTGCTTAAAATGAAATAAGTAGTAGTATTATCCAATATATTCGCATTTCATCTGTAATATTATGCAACAAATCCATTAACAACATTCTCATATATTTTGTTTGTATCACTAATGGGGGAAGATACTTTTCGCAATAGTTCTGTATTTTGATATAAGAGTTGGTGATATTTCGCCAAATTTACGCCAAGTGTTACATATTTGATGATGGTTACTATTGTTCATTTCTATGTAATTTTTTAGATACATAGCAATTTAGATATTAGTAATACCTCGAGAATAGTTTAAGCTAGCATTCTAAACTTTGTCATTCGTTTTAGAATAAAAAAATTAAGTATAAAATGAATTTTTATTTAACATTATTGAATGTCATGATTTTTTCAACATTTTCTTTAAAAATATATTCAGAAATTCTGGAACGTTTCTTCCGAATGTTCGATCACGTTTAAAACTAATAAGCTTACAATATTCACGGATTGTAATAATCGTATCAAATAAAGTTAGAAACGCTTTATTCGTTTGTGAGATATCGGATCCATACACACACACATCACCCCTAAAACATTCGATTTGAATTTTAGATCTGGTCATAACACTTTCCCTATACATTACACAATTAGTTATCTTTGAAAATAATCGATGTCACTATGCATGTAGTGAAAATAATTTGTAATGGATTGAATACACAATTCAGAGATGTTTAACGATTTAAGGTGCTAGAGGTCATACATTTTTAGAGGGAAGTTAATTGTTCCCAACTGCCTATATCGATATCAATATAGTTATGATTAATATGGTATTAAATTTGGGCTCTCACGAGGCGGCGAAGGTCTCTTCAATACATCCGTTAAATTTGTGAGGTAAGGGGATAACATTACGTCCTGCCCTGATTAGGAAACCTACATTCTATATACGAGTTATGAAAAAAAATTATAAAATGGGCAAACAAAATATGTTAATAAAATAAAATATATACATATAAAATGTATACTCCGTCATAAATTTTCTGTTTGTGTTACAATAAAAAATTTGTTAACATAAAGGGGTAATTATATTTGGACACGCCATATTTATTTTATACTTTCGAGTAACTAACTGAAAAGGTAATACATTTCAACATATTGTAGCATTGGGAACATTGCAATCTCTTAAAAAAGTCGGTATATAACTCAACAGTGAAGAATGAAAATTGATTAATTACACAACCTAATATCAGTAAAATGTGTATTCCATCAGAACGCTATATCCTGATAAATCATTATTATTCTATATTATAAAATTATTTAAATTAGTGACTCATTTATAATGCATGCCAGTCACATACTGTTAATCAGAAAAGTTTTATCTTTAAGTGATGATATAAAAAGATATTGAAGTGTGAAAAATGAAGATTGATTAATTACACACCCTAGTATCCGTAACATGAATATTCCATCAGAACTCTATATCATGATAAATCATTATAATTGTATATTATAAAACTATTTAAATCAGTAACTCATTTATAATGCTTTCCAGTCGCATACCGTTAATCAGAAAAGTTTTATCATTACAAACAAAATTAATTTCTTGGATTTTAGAATTCAAACACCGCTTTTAAATACCAGCTGCGATAGCAAAAAAGAGAAATTCTGAAAAAGACAAAAATCTGATGGGAAAACAACAAAACTATTCTAAAACTTCCTAAACAAACACCAGCATTTTCTGAAAAATAAAAGGTCAAGTCCAACTCTTAGGTAAACAAAGACATGATGGAAAGAAAATATTTGAAGAGCACGTTAATTAATTTTGAAAGGAGTCAAAGACTAAAGTTACTTTACTAACCTTTGTTGTGCCACAGTTTTCAATTAATTTCATTAAATTCATCATTTCTAATCAGATGAAGCGAGTAATCGTTGAACATGCCTGCATATCTTTAATTTTCCTTAGTATAGGGAAATATAATAGTATACCCTTTGTATAGGGTATACGGAAAGTACTGGAATCGTGTCAAAAATCGAAACTCGCGTTTTCAATGGAAATACACGTTTCAAGCACTCTGGAACGCAAAAACCTATTTCGAGCTTTACTTTACTTTAGTAATATTTGTTGTGCCTCAGTTGTCAATTAATTTCATTAAATTCATCATTTCTAATCAGATGAAGTGAGTAATCGTTGAATATGTCTGCATATCTTTACTTTTCTTTAGTAGAGGGGAATATAGTAATAAGGTATAGAGAAAGTACTGAAATCATGTAAAAAATCGGAACGCGCGTTTTCGATGGAACTACACGTTTTAAGCACTCTAGAGCACAAAAACCCATTTTGTGCTTGACTTAAAACTTTGTTGTGCTGTAGTTTTCAATTAATTTCATTAAATTCATATTTTCTAATCAGATGAAGCGAGGAATCGTTGAACATGTCTGTATATCTTTACTTTTCTTTAGTATATGGAAATATAGTAGTATACCCTTTGTATACGGTATAGAGAAAGTACTGGAATCGCGTAAAAAATCGGAACTCGCGTTTTCGATGGAACTACACGTTTCAAGCACTCTAGTATGCAAAAACCCATTTTGAGCCTGACTTTACTTTAGTATCCTTTGTTGTGCCGCAGTTTTCAATTAATTTCATTAAATTCATCATTTCTAATCAGATGAAGCGAGTAATCGTTGAACATGTCTGTATATCTTTACTTTTCCTTTGTATATGGAAATATAGTAGTATACCCTTTGTATAGGGTATAGAAAAAACACTGGAATCGCATCAAAAATCGGAACTCACATTTTCGATGGAACTATCCGTTTCAAGTACTCTAGAACATAAAAACCCATTTTGAGCTTGACTTTACTTTAGTATCCTTTGTTGCAGAGATTTTTTTAAGGAACATTTTTAAGTACACAAATTTTCGTAAATGGAAGAAATTTTAATATACACTGGTGGAAAAAAGTTTAAAGACAAAATATAAATTCTGAAAAATTCATGAATTTTTAATCAACCAGATTCATATTTATACACAAACTAGAACTTCTTCGACCCAGACCGTGCGACCTACCAGAAAGGTATAAGGTATCTGTTTGGACGGCCGGGAAGTGCCATCCAATTTAAACCGGAACCCAGTGGGTGAGGTATCCACAGGGACCGTACCCTCCTTCCCCTACCACCAACCTTTCGGAAGGACCTACGGACACACATGTTTAACGTGATTGTACTCCGCGTGAACACGACAGTTTTGGCAGTGGCTGGAATCGAACCCGGGTCGACTGAGTGCAATTCCCGCGCGCTAACCACTGAGCTGTCGCGCCCCCACAAACTAGAACTTGAAAGAAGTAGACATTTGCACATTCTTTATGCAAAATTATAACAAAAATGAAATAACAAAATTACATTTCATAAATATTCATTGAAAATAAGTTGGAAAAAATTATAACGACAGTACAAAAAAAAATTATAACGACAGTACAAAAATTACTTGAAAAATCCTTAATAGTTAAGAATATTACCCTTATTTTAAATTATTTTGATCCTTCTGGATGTCATGGATTGTGTAAGAGCATTTAGAGGATGTTTTCCCAAGCTAGTTTGATGGCCGAGGTTAAGTTGCGTTTATTTTCATATTGCTGACCATTTTTGTACACATCACGGGCCAAAATACCTCATAAATTTTCAACAGGATTCAAATCCGGATTTCTGGCTGGACTATGCAACAAAATAAATTTTATTATTATTTATTATTATTATTTATACAATAAAATACATTTTATTTGTGCTCTATAATTATTGTAATACGTTATATGTCACTGCAATTTTTTTCAGAATGAAAACTTCTTTATCTTTTTTCTGGGCGAATATCCTTGGATGTTTCCTGTTCGAACACTCCTTTGAAGTACCGTTGTCTTTTAGCTTCTAGTCCGTCTTTCGTATCCGTCTTTCTTTATCGTTGAACCACTTCGCACTGCTTTCTTTCAGTTCCAATTTTCACAACTTGGGGGATTAAAGTGGATGAATAAATAAGCATTTTCAGTTGTAAGGTGAAGAGAAGATCTTAAGATGTTTTCAACAAATTATTGGCACTTATGCATCTTTCAACATCTGCCGAATGTGGTGTAGGTGCAAGCAGACGTGATAATATAACAAGAACATATTTATGCGTATCAGTCGAAATCTTTGCAAGATATGAAACAAGGTTTGGTAAGTTCTTATTCTTCACAAATGCTTGCTCACAAAGCTCGTCGAACTCCATAGAAAATTTCAATAAATCTAGATCACTTCCTAAAAGTGAGTGGACAGAACAAATGTTGGTTTCTTCTTGGGGGATTACCACGTCATGTAAAGACTGATCTGCTTTGAACCTCTGGTCTAGAAATTCAGCTAGTCTACGTATAATATCTACTTTCACAGCTTTTACATCTCTTCTGTCGGTGGCATATAGAAGATTTTCCTTTTCCAGTTTTCTAATCGCAACAGTTACTGACCTAACATTTTCTGACAAAGGGATTAATGTTAGATCATCTTTCAGGATGTTTTTTTTTGGAACCTCATAAAGACATGTAAGACGTCAACTAGAATGCACATGAGTTGTAGATTTGCCAGATTGCATAAGTAAGCAAGAAAACCTATGGTTTGTCTTTCTGTGGATTCCTCGAAGTACAGAACGAGTGCATGTCACGACAGCAGAATATTGTTGACTAAGTCAAATGTGAATTCGGATTATCTTACTTCGAAAAATTTTGGAAAATGAGTGACGTGCAAAGTTTCTCTTTCGGCGAATTTTTGTTATATCTTTTTTACGAATGCCAAAGGTCCTGAAATATGTTGCAATGCTAATGAGATTTTTGAAAAGGTGTGCGACTTCATTAACATTTTCGCTAATAGATTTCCACGCAAGTTGTGAACGATGTGCAGCACACCATAATGACAGAAGTTTTTTAGTACCATCCTGCAGTTTAACTTCATTCTCCAGTAATCTCCATAATCCGTTAATTTCACCAGTGTTTATGGGTGCTCCATCTGTTGTAATAGACGACACAGTAGATAATATACTGGTAAAGTTGCCACATGTGTTTGCAATAGCCACCTTAATCATAGGCGCCGACTACGGGGGGGGGGGGGCACAGGGGCACGAGATCCCGCTGAACTTTTTCAGAGGGGGCAAAGCCCCTTCTGGGAAATTTCAAAAAAATTTTCTAATTTCATATTTTACTAAATACCAGAAAATGAAATTTTTTAAACATAAAAATAATTGAAAGAAAATCTTATCAACGTAAATGTCACATTTCAGTTCAGTCTTCTTCTCTACTTCCTTACCATAGAGCCGTAAACTATACCGCACACAAACCAAGCTCCTCTTTTCTCCCAGGAGACATGTTTTCACTAATGACAAAAACATCTGGTTACCATAACTTTTACGACTGACCACCTAATTCAAAGAGAAACAGAATATTTACAGTCATGGGATTGTCATTTCCAAAAAATAGTTGTCTCCCTCCAGTAACAACTATAAATGATAACCCCAGAGTAAAGATGACTTATTTGGTCTACCTAAAGAGATCTTATCTGTAATTACTCCTCGATTCTATATACCAGTACAGTGCCGTCTTTACAGGTGGCATCCATTCCGTTTGAAGCTGCAAACCCCGCGGGTATTTTTATTCTTGGTGAGCGCCGGACGTTTAGCAGCCAACCGCCCAAAGTCATTTGAGACCAACCAGAAAACTAGAACTATAAATTATGAGTAAATGGAAAATATCGGACTCTTAGGAAAAATGGTTGCGTTTTGTAGCAGGCATATGTTCAACTGGTGTGATCTCAAATGAGTGATGTTTGTGATTGTGGTGTTGAAGGCAGTGTGATGCTTTGGTTCTTTTAATAAAGGTTTCATTTTGGTCTATGATGAAAAAAGAACGCAATATATTTGTGCTATTCGTAAAGGTTAGATTTCAATTTGTAATTAAATATAAACATACTTATTTCTCATGGATAAATTTAAATTAAAACAGCAAAAATTTCTTTTTGCGTGAGAAATCCCCAAACTACTGAAAGAGCTACATGTTATATTAAAGATGCAGATTTTGATTTAAGGGCAACACTAGTAAGTATATATGTTATAATGGCTCTGCGCATCGGATTCTATGAAATTATACTGATATGTGTGTTTTTTAATTAAATAATATAACTATATTAGATCTTTCATTTAAAGGGATTGGTGAAACATGGCAATGCTATAATTTTAACAAAAATAGGATTTTTCCAGAAATTGCTGCATGCATTTAAGTGTTATTTGATGGAAAAATCCCAGTTTGGCAAAAAGTGCCGCTAATCCTGTTGGTGCTTTAAAAGCCTTTCATTTACACGTTTATGTTTTCTTAATAAAACTTATTTTTACATATCTTGCTCACATGACGGGATAGGCATCCAGATTCATATAAGTTTATATGTAACGAAATCTTAAAGTTTCGTTAGATACCATAACTACTGTTTTTAATTTTATTGTTTTGAAACTTTGTAATTTTTACTCCCAGTGGGTGTGGTGCAGGCCCGGATACTAGCTCCGAGATTGGCCCAAGAAAAACAGGGCATGATCGCCCCTTTAGGCCCATCATACGCATTATGGAAAAAATTAAATGCAAAGGCCCCGGCCCATCGAGAAATCTCTACAGAGATCCCACCGACCATATCTGGGTCTGGTGTGGGTAATCAACAAAATGTTGAAAAGTATAATGTGACGGATTCATGCTAGGGGGACTACAAACGTTACCTCTATCGGTGGCAACGCTACAAGCACTAGTAGCCCCCCCCCCTTCACTTTCAACACTTAATTGCTCTTCGAATGGAGAAAATGCAATCAGTTGACGATGTCATCTGGTACGTCCAAAAGGGAGTGAGTTCGGTTTATTCCCACTTCATCTCTTCCCATTTCGTCCCTTGCGCTACCCTTTTTTAAAATAGTTGCATTTCATCCCTTATCCAATGTACACCTGTTTCTCACCCTTTCTCCCAACTGAGAGGGGTGCAAATGACTCCCTAGGGGATGAGTTCCGAGGAGAACAAATTAAAAATATTGCTTGTAAATATGTTGTTTGGCGTTATTTAAATATATTTAAATAATTTAGATAGAGTAAATCCTGTCTTGTCAGATATCCCTATGAGAAATGGATACTTATAATTGTTTTATAGTACCATGAATATATATGTTTATGTAGTGGTTCTTGTGCAAACCCTTAATTGATTGACGAACAGAGTCCAAAACTTTTTAACCTATCACTTTCTCTAGTATTGTAAAGTACTCTCTAGTAGCAAAAGTATTATAACTTAGTCAAACATTATAATTCCAATTTTTGACCGCTTTACAAGTTTGAATTTCAATATAACGTTTTTAGGGTCATATATTTGTATATATCAGTAAGTGTGTACAGTAGCATAGGCAAAGGGGGGGGGGGGGTTAAGAGTCATACCTCTTCTTGCTTGAAAAATTACATAAACGAAACTTAGTATTTTCAACATCCCAAGATCCTGGCTATGTGTATGTGTGTGTAAAGGCCTTACAAAAGGCCTTTACACACACAAAGACATAGCCAGGACACCTTTACACACACATAGGCATACGTAAAGGCCGTGTGTCAAAGGTCTGCACGAGTCAAAAATTCAGTTTCACTTTCACCCCACCCGACAGAGAAACCCGGCCCGAGCTCGAAGAAATTTACAGGTGTAGAACCCGAGCCCAGCCTAGCTATGTTCAAAGACCATTGAATTCCGGCCCGAAATAATTTATATTCAAATGTGCTAAACATCTGAATTTTAAAGGTTTGAAAAACGCAGAATTTTTTTAAAAACACAACCTACCCGAATTTTATTGGGCTTTGTTGGGTTTTAGTGGGTATTTTCCAGAAACTCTTAAACTTTGATTTCCTCATATATGTTGTACCTAAATTGATCATTTACTAGTGAAAGCTGGGGAACATTTGTGGAAAATGTTGAGTGTAAATTTGTAAAAGTAATTAACAATGTAACTAATTTTCAAAATTTTCTTCAAACTCAGACCAAGTTCGGGAACTGGAACTTGCGAGCCAAACCAGTAAAAATCTGAAATTTTAGCCCATGCGAGTCATTAAAAAAATATTACATCCGATTTTTTTAGCCATTTTTATACGAAATTCCATATTGAAACTTTCAAATTCAGAAAAGTAAAAAAATAAAGAATTTAGTAGTTATAAAATAATTAAATAATTTAGTAGTTATGAAAAAGAAAACATAATGATGAAATTTTAACATGAAAATGATGAGTTCATATTACTTGATAAAATAACTTAAAAAAATGACCGAAATATTGCGATCAAGATAATTTAGAAATTGCTTATAAATAATTAAACAATAAAACAGAAATTTAAATTAATAAAAAATCACCTAAAGTTATCGCTTAAATTAAAGAAAAATTAGTAGCCTGCAGTCTTAATAATAATAAAAGCAAAATTTTATATCAAATGGTCATTCAACTTAGAAATACAAAAAAATGAAATGCCAATATCAAAAAATTTGAAACAAAGAAAATGACACGCAAAATCGGAAATAATTGGTGATTTCAGTAAAAAATAAAACCTGAAAAATTCTAGAATGATCAAGTAGGGAAGGGAATTTAAAATTGCTTCAAAAGTATTTAAATGCTTTAAGGTAAGTGACATTTTTAGGATGTCCTGAAAAACTGAATAAAACAAATTATAAATCTAGAAACTAGATTTCCTATTGAACATTTTGTCGCTTACTATTTACATTTATCTCTTATATTTACAAATATGTTTCGAGTGAAAATAAGCAAAGTGAAGCAAATCATTGCTCGGACAAAAACTTTGATCTTTTCGAAAAAATATTTAAAATATTTAAATATTGAAATCATTTTATATAATCATAATGTGCACTATATTTTCCTTTTCAACAAAATAAGTAAAAAAAATTGTTTACATATTTAACTATTAGGTTTGGAGATATAAACGTCCAAAGGATTTATATTTATCGTACCGCTTCGATTAAGATATCTAGTATTTTAAAAATAAAAATTATAATACTTTTCTGGAGTAATATAATCTCGTAAAATAAATCTGCACAATTTAATGTCCAAAGAAAATAATGTTGAGCTTTTTTATCACTTATCACTTATTAATGTTATGACAATTAGCTAATTCTTTAAAATAATATGTCACTCATGGCATTTTTGAAAGAACTCTTAACGTTTCTTTGAGACAGAGGCACATTTGTTTGTAATGGAAAAATGACCTAAATTTCAAAGATATTGTCGAATGGAAGGCAGATTGGGATATTGCAAGTAAATTATTCTAAATAGAAATGAAAAATGTTTGTTCGGACAATTAGAAAAATATGTCAATGATTGTTAACCATCTTCGTGAGAAAAATTTTCAGGTTGTTCATTTTTCGAGATTTTCATTCTATGTTGTCTTCATTAACAATATTAACAATAAAAAAAAAAAATTATAGGACCTACCCATCAGTCATTTTAAATAGGGTGCAGTATACGCGACCTTCATTTTACTACACTAAATATTGAGTTTTGTATAGCGAGAATAGAGAACTTCCTTTTTGGAGCTTTAAATTAATTATTGTAATAGAATGTTTTGAATAACAATGTCATTTAGAATACTATAGTAATGTGCACCTGATGGTAAATTTTAAGTTTCTTTATAATGTATTTTCAATACGAAAACGGGAATACTGCTAGTTATGTATAAAATAGATATAAACGAACATAAATCTTCCCAAAGGGAAATTATCTTTACTATATATTTTTTTAACAAAGTAAAGTCCTTCCAAATGGAACGGCCGCAAGGGGACCAAATCTCAATCCCTCCAACAGGCGAGGAGGGTTGTGAAGAGAAGAGACTATTGGGGAACGCACACAGTTTTCCCCTCTACCAACAGGTGAGGACCTCAAGGTAATTAGGAGGTGTGCAGACAGGACGAAATGGGAATAACAAGAGACGCAGGATAAAATGGGAAGAGATCAAATGGGACATCACCGTGAGTTCAGGAGTCAAAAAGCTCATGTTTTATAAATGGTAAATTAGAGTGGGGTATGCCTAAAAAGATTAAAAATATTTATCGTACAATAAATAAAACTGCTGATTTCGTTCTTTCGACCCAGGCCGTCCGACCTACCCGAAGGTGTAAGATATCTGTTTAAACCGCTTAAACTGGAACCCAGTGAGGGCGACATCCACAGGGACAAACCCTCTTTTCTTTACTGCCAATCGCTCAAAAGGACTTTCAAACCCATAAATTTAACGTGTTCGTACACGGGGACAGTTTAGACAATACCGGAAATCGAACTCGGGTCCTCTGAGTACAATCCCCGCGACTTAATCTATTATCTCACTCCAAAACTCCTGCTTGTAAGACAATAACTTACAAAACTTCCTCGAGGAAAGCATATATATGTCAGTTAGGTGACTACAGTTACTTAGATGGCATTATTAGCCCCCTTTTTCAGAGCAAAATAACAGTATGCGCGCTTAACAAACACTACTGTCGTTCGTTGGGCAGTTCGTTCTTGGCGGTTGTTAAGAGCGCATATTGATCTTTTGGCCTCAAGTAGGGCTTATGATGCCCTCGCAACAATTGTAGTCATCTGACATTTGCTTGCTTTTTTCAAGAAGGTTTTGTAAGTTGTTATAGCTTTATCCGCTTTGTAAATCTATTGTATAACTTTATCGGATTGTGCCCCCCTGAGATTTTGAAAACTCGGCGCCTATGACCTTAATTGCATTGAAGACTCCAATTGCTCCTTTCTCTTCAGGCTCTGCTGTTCCTAAAAACAACAGTTTCTTGTCACCATTCTTCAAAACAACTTTTGCCATAACATATATTTTATCAACCTGCATTTTGTCGACTGACTCATCCATTCATAGGAACACTGCCAGACTTTGTTTTCATTTTTCTTTTACTTCTGTTTGATGAGAAGAGGGAATGCATTTTATAAGTTCTAAATGAGAATTTGGGGTGACATAACTGAGCTCTTGGTTACTGATTGTTGGAAAAGACTTTTCATTAAAGTTAAACTTCTCAGCCATAACAGATGTAGCTATTCTTGATAGCCAATTCAAAGTAGCTAGAATGAGTCGATTTCCGTCGTTGTATACTGAATACATCCATTTGTAAGATTATCGTTCGCTTTCACAACAGCTACTACGTCCATTGCAGTCATAATCGAAACAGAATTTCTGCATTCCAAAGAGAACTCAGAACCAAGCTGAGAGAAGTGACGCCTTCACAGTTTCTTTGTGATTCTTGGAAGCGAAATGTTCCAATACAACGATTGAACGAAACAATGTACTTTCTTTTTTTGCTATGACTGGTAGTCTATTTCGCTTGTAATGCAGATTAACGACATCTGGAAATTCGACCATATTTTACAGTACACATAATGTCGGCCACTTCTTTGGATATGTGCTAAACCCTCACCCCCTTCCTCTGAAAACTTCCGACGCTTCTGAACTGCTTTCAATGAAGCTGAAGCTGAATTACTTTGATCTGCATTTGGAAGTTCCTTATGAAGTTGCGGCGCGCTCTCTCCTAGTTTCCTCTCACTTAATTCCTCTCACTCACTTTCCTCTCACAATGAAAAAGTTGGAGAGCTTGCTATGTCTGCTCATTATTCCAGTATTACTGCAAATTAAAAAATGCATTATTTGTTCAAATTTCCTAACAATACTTTTAAATATTTCAATTTTTTTTTCTTTCAAAATTACCGTTTTAGTGAAAAAACTAACAAAAATGCTTTAAAAGCATTTGTCAAGAAAAGTATTTCGCACATTATTGGATTATTAAAATTTTTATTTTGCTTTTGTATTTTATTTCAGCGGCGTACCCAGAAAGTATTATTTATTTATTTATTCATTTCAACATAAAAAAAAAATGACTCCCAGCAGAACATATCGCAAAAATTAAAAAAAACAAGAAAGATCAATCATGCTTAAAGCATTGATTATGAAACACTTTCCAACTTCAATCCAATTTTATTTAAACATGTCTAAAATGCAATACATTCCTCGGTAATATTTTAAAACTTATCACAATACTACATTAATTTATTATATTTGAAACCTTAAACCTTCATCGAAAAAAATTAACTTCATTCAAATGACGGCATTAAAGTATAAATTGCCTGGTTTAAACATCTCTTAAATGTTATACATTCCTCGGTAATAATTTTAGAATTATCATAATACTACGATAATTTATTATATTTGAAAACTTCATCGAAAACAACTGAAATCCATTCAAATGACGTCATAAAAAAATAACACGCCTGGCTCTCTCTATAAAAGCAACATTTCATTCATAAATAATTCCCCCATTCATGTCATTCATCACAATACTATAATAATTTATTTTATTTAAAAATTAAGACCATTGAGCTGAAAGTAAGTAAGCTCTATGCGTAAAACTTCATCGAAAAATATCGTCCTTCTCTTTCTAAAATCAATGAATTCATATCAGCTAAGCAGACTCCATGGACTAAATGATTTTGTGTTAAAGAATTACAGCGATTCTAATACAACTCATTCTACATATTTTGCTGTTTACATTTTACATAGGTGAAAAATAGGCTTAATAGTAGAAATAATCAAATTTGGAAGAGCATTTAAACTGAAATATATTGTCATTGCGCTGTTTCAGTATGTAGATGCACAGAATTTAGGCAAAAATAAAGTAATTTTAGGACGGATACAACACTCAATATGAATTAAAAAGAACTTTAAAAATCACGATTTTGACACAAGATGGATGCCATATATCATTTTGAAGTGGGTCATGTGATCGTTTCATATCATGGACACGTGATCGCTTAATATAAGAGGTGTTATTATTATTTTAATTTTTATTTAAAAAGCAACTGTATATATTTCGCTGAATTTTTTTTTATATATTTTATGGAACAATTTGAATATTGCCTAAAATTTTCGAAGCAATTTGTGAATTTTAAATCCGCTTAAAAAATACTTGAAAAATTAGGTCCCATAGGGCTCAATGTATTCCATTTTTTCAACCCGGGTTCAATCCAAAACTAATTGGGTGATATTATTCATTTATATTCCCATAGGTCCTATAGACCGTCTGAACAACATACTAAAATTTCATTTTGATTAAGTCATTTTTACGGCAGTTATCGTGCTAACGGACAGGCAGGCAGACAGACAGACAGACAGACAGACAGACAGACAGAATGAACAAAGTCATAAACACTTTTCAACTTTGTTGTAAAGTGTTAAAAACGACAAATATTTTTGCATTATGTTACGTTTATTAACACTTTACAACAAAGTTGAAAAGTGTTTATGACTTTGTTCATTCTGTCTGTCTGTCTGTCTGTCTGTCTGTCTGTCCGTTAGCACGATAACTGCCGTAAAAATGACTTAATCAAAATGAAATTTTAGTATGTTGTTCAGACGGTCTGTAGGACCTATGGGAATATAAATGAATAATATCACACAATTAGTTTTGGATTGAACCCGGGTTGAAAAAATGAAATACATTGAGCCCTATGGGACCTAATTTTTCTAACATTTTTTAAGCGGATTTAAAATTCACAAATTGCTTCGAAAATTTTAGGTAATAGTCAAATTGTTCCATAAAATATATAAAAAAAAATTCAGCTAAATATATTCAGTAGTTTTTTAAATAAAAATTAAAATAATAATTACACATCTTATATGAAACGATCACGTGACCATGATATTAAACGATCACATGACCCACTTCAAAATGAGATATGGCATCCATCTTGTTTCAAATTCGTGATTTTTTAAAGTTCTTTTTAATTCATATTGAGTGTTGTATCCATCCTAAAACTACTTTATTTCTGCTTAAATTCTGTGCATCTACATACTAAAACAACACAATGACAATATATTTGAGTTTAAATTCTCATTCAAATTTGATTATTTCTACAATTAAGCCTATTTTTCACCTATGTAAAATGTAAACAGCAAAATATGTAGAATGAGTTGTATTAGAATTACTGTATTTCTTTAACACAAAATAATTCAGTCCATGGAGTCTGCATGGCTGATATGAATGAAATATTAATTGATTTTATAAACAGAAGGACGATATTTTTCGATGAAATTTTAAGCATAAAGTTTATGAATTGTAGCTCCATGGTCTTAATTTTTAAATAAAATAAATTATTATAGTATTGTGATGAATGAAATGGAGAAAGTTATGAATGAAATCCTGCTTTTATAGAGAGATCCAGGCGTGTTATTTTTTCTATGACGTCATTTGAATTAATTTCAGTTGTTTTCGATGAAGTTTTCAAATATAATAAATTATCGTAGTATTATGATAGATTTAAAAATATTACCGTGGAATGTATTGCATTTTAGAGATATTTAAACCACGCAATTTATATTTCAATGCCGTCTTTTGAATGAAGTTCATTTTTTTCAATGAAGGTTTAAGTTTTCAAATATAATAAATCAATGTAGTATCGTGATAAGTTTTAAAATATTACCGAGGAATGTATTGCATTTTCGACTTTTTTAAATAAAATTGCATTGAAGTTGGAAAGTGTTTCATAATCAATGCTTTAAGCATGATTGATCTTTCTTGTTATTATTTCTATATGTTATTACTCATATGTTACCAAAATTCTATTATGGTATCATAAAATCATATTTCTAAATTGTTTATGAAAATAAAATGGACTTCATCGTGAAATTAAATACACTTAATCAAAAATTCAATTAGTTAAACACGGTACTTCAACCACCCCAACTGAACACAATTTCAAAAAGATTTCTTTCTAAAAAATGCCA
Source organism: Amaurobius ferox (assembly GCA_951213105.1). Classification (NCBI taxonomy): domain Eukaryota; kingdom Metazoa; phylum Arthropoda; class Arachnida; order Araneae; family Amaurobiidae; genus Amaurobius; species Amaurobius ferox. Next base: position 188,278,699 of record OX578133.1, read on the forward strand.
CCCCCCCCCCCCCTAAAACTGACCATTATGTATTACAGTGCTCCAGTTTGCACAACGCTTAACAGCAGTGGGGCAATAAAGTCACTATTTACTGACACCATCGCCCCCTTTACGATTCATGCTGGATTTGCCCCTGGATTTACACTTTACAAAACACAATAAATAAATACAAAACTGAAAAAAAAAAAAAAAAAAAGCAGAGATCCGAAAATGAACAGCCACAAAATAAACACGTTCTTCTAGAACCAGAAGCAAATATAGGTTTAGGTACAAGGCCGAAAACAGAATATAAATATACTAAAATTATATATAAATGGCTAGCAAAATCATTATACAACTGATTTTAAATGAAAAAAAGACGAACTTGCGCTTTACAATATGCAAGAAATCACAGACATAACTACACGTGGTGAGGTCACTACATGCTTTCTAGGAGTAAGAGCGAATAAGTATTATAGGACGACAACCACTGACAAAAGGAGTGATTAGTTACTCTCCACGTCGCTAGGAACAGCACCTTTGCTGGCGGTAGCGATAGTTTTAGCATGAGCTGTCTTACCTATGTATACGAAATTACTTAATTTATGATCTAGCAATTATAAAAGTGGAGCAAAACCAAAGATTCCTCGCCAAAATTAGTCCTATAGCCTCAAGGGCGGATCCAAATTATTTTTTCGGGGAGGGGGGGGGGGGGGGGAATGCTGTGCCGTTTTCGATAGTCAGTCCGATAGTAGTTTCAATTTTTGTATATTGGATTTTTAAAAATAATTTTCTTTCACATGCAGTTCTAGTGCATTATTGCCTTAAATTTGTAACTACACAATCTTGGATTTGAAACTACGCAAATGCCTTTTATAACTACACAAACTGTGCTTAACTACACACTAAAAAGGCTCTGCTTTGTTGTGCCCCAATTTTCAATTAATTTCATTAAATTCATCATTTCTAATCAGATGAAGCGAGTAATCGTTGAACATGTCTGTATATCTTTACTTTTAATTTGTATAGGGGAATATAGTAGTATATCCTTTGTATAGGGTATAGGTAAAGTACTGGAACAGTGTCAAAAATCGGAACTCGCGTTTTCGATGGAACTACACGTTTCAAGCACTCTAGAACACAAAAACCTATTTTGAGCTTAACGTCTGTGTGTGCCTGTCCATGTGTTTCTGTAATGCGTGTATCCATTTTGGTTTCAAACTAGTCGACTAAATTTTACATACTTTGATAGACAAGTCATTTGTGGGTTATCTCGGTGCTGATTAGATTTGGGTGCGATTCGGAAAAAATAAAACTTGCCTTTTTTTACAAAATGGCCCAAATCTTAAATAATAAAAGGCAATGTCGGTCTGTCTGTGTGTCTTATACACTATAGGCTCAGCGACCGCGCATCGCAGAGCTACGAAATTTGACAATCGGAAACCCAGGGGGGGGGGGGATGTGACACGCGAAAACCGATTTTTAAAATTTGAATCATTTTTTTTTTATTCAATGTTTATGCGATTTCGACCGTTTTGTACCATTTTTCCCCACCATCCAGACGTCGTAGAAAAAACAAATCACACGACCGGAAAGAGCAGACAATTGCGAGTAAAAATATATCAGTTTCAAATCTCAGGGACAAATTCTAATATTTTTTAAAGATTTCAAAACAAAAGTCACATTCTGCTCAAAAAAACGAGCTTTCGTTTGTAAATCCTCGCGTCGGGAAAAGTACCGACAATGTCGACTAATAATGCACATTTTTAGAAAGCTCAAACATCAGGCATTCTTACAAGCCCAATCTGGTCAAGAAATAATAAAAAATAGCTGTAGGATCGTGATATTAAGAATTTCCGAATTTCAATTTCTCGGCAAACCGGCAAAAGAAATTTTTCTCCCACATGCCTGCGCAGACGCACGGTGTTGCTATGGAAACGGTTTTTGGTCTAGCAGATGTTTGGGGAGGATATCTGGTGAGGATATTCGCATGGGTATTAAATTATATTTGCAAATGCCATCAGTGATTGCTTTTTATACGGTCTTTGGCCTAGGGACAATTAAAAACCGAATTAGTGTTTGCTTTTTATAAGATTTTTGGCTCACTATGCTGCATTGAATTGTGACGATGTATTTTTTACATCGGGTGGTGGTTGGGACTAAAATGAAAAAACTTAAACACTGAAGAAATAAAAAAATAAATAAAAAGAAAGTTATGGAGATTATCGCGGTGCCTTAAAATTTCATTATTAGTTTTAACGTCATTAACCTAAACCAAACTTTGTTAACTCCACGGGGTTGAGGGCTTGGTAACCCAGTGGTTAGCGCGCGGGAATTACACTCGGTAGGTCCGGGTTCGATTCCCGCCACTGCCAAAACTGCTGCCGTGGTCACGCGGAGTACAATCACATTAAACATGTGAGTCCGTAAGTCCTTCCGAGAGGTTGGTGGTAGGGGAAGGAGGGTACGGTCCCTGTGGATGCCTCTCCCACTGGGTTCCGGTCTAAATTGGGTGGCACTTCCTGGCCGTCCAAATAGTTACCTTACACCTTTCTGGTAGGTCGGATGGTCTGGGTCTCAACAACAACTTCACGGGGGTTATGGCGCCAGAGAGTTTGCCACGGTCAGAATTTTCAAGGGTAGCGAACAGGCTGGTCGCCGAAGGCGGCTAGTCTGAAATATGGGACTATATATGCTGAAATATATTAATAATTTGCTTGTTTTATATGTAATATTTTTAAGACCCATTTCATTACTCTAGTATGAACCATTCTCGAGATATTAAGGTTTTTGAAATTTTGAGGAGCTAATGATATTTTTTCACAGTAATTATAAAAATTTTTCAATGCAATTTCTCAAAATTTGGTACGTAAGTCATTTGTTCATTACCCTGGAGCTGATTAGGTCTTGGTACGATTCTGAAAAGTAGAACTATCATCATTTTTGCGAAATGGCCAACAAAACCGTCAAAATCTAAAATAAAAGACCAAGTTTAAAAGTATTCATTACATGATTGTTTTATACGTAATGTTTAACGACGAAACGAATAAGACCAATTTCATTACTCTAGGACGAACTGTTCTCGAGATATTTAAGCTTTTTCAATTTTGAGAGGATGGTGACATTTAAAAATGCGCCCAGGCTCCCAACGAAACGGAAGACGTATTAAAACTGCAAACTGGATATAATATTAAATCAAGTAAGTATCCGTGCCAATAAAACTCCATTTAATGGATTAGGAAAAAGTCATGGGAAAGTCTTTAGGAGAAAGTCATGTGCTACTCACATCAGATTTTTTTTTATTTTCTACTATACATAATAACGTAAAGGGAAAGTATTGTGATGAGGTTAAAAATACGACCTTCAGATTTTGGTGGATATGCACATTTTGAGCATCCCTAAATACGAGTGCCGAGTCTCTCCCCAAACTCAAGTGATGTCCGCCCCAACCTATTGATAACGCTGTATTGATAACGCTGCATTTAAATTATTGGGCAATGAGTAGGTTGAATATTAGGGAATGATTGATATTTACTTTCACATACTTCTTTTCTTGTAGCTTATAAAAGATCATTTTATTCATTCTGATACTGATAATGTTGACCTAAATAATAAATGGAATAATAATGCATGCGAAAACAGAGTAGAGCCTCACGCTTAGCTTAGACACCCATACAAATTATACATTCGACCCCCCTTTCTTTGGGCGGCCCTGCGCTTTGATATTTTTTATTTTTTATAGAGTATATAGTGGCGAAGCGTGATAAAATAATTTGATATAAAATCGGGGACCTAAGTTTGCAAATAAAGTTTTATGCTATATATTTTAGCTAGGTTAGAAATAAATTGAAATATACCGCAAATTTCCAATAATCCGGCACGTTCGGGACTTTAGCGATTGCGGATTGCAAAATTTGCCGGATTATCGGATGTCGAACTAAAATAGGGTAAATAATGAGAAAAATTAATTTACAACAATATCATGGATAATAAATGGGGTATTTTTTCCTAAAGGGTGTGAGGTCTAAATAACCTTTCGATTATTATTTTCCTCAGTTTGCATTATAATTTATGTTTCTTTAAACTAACTATTCTAACTGGTTCGGTTGTTAGACACAATCGCCGAGCTAATCAACATACGTTTCTGCGTTTCAGAAGTGAAATAGGATAAGTTTCGGATCGTAGCAGATTCTGGGAAGATTCCAGTAAGATTTCGACGTGAGGAAGTTGGAATCAGGGGTGGTCAAACATCAAACGCACGAAAGCCGCTTTTAGGGGTGGGCGGAGTCTTGACTTTTTTGACGTCACAACGGGACAAGCAGATAGAAAGATATGAGGATTATATGGAAATTGTAGGCTTTATTTCATCAAATAATTATGTTCTTTTTTTAGTATTGCCTTAGTCTAAGAGCTTTTATCGAATATACAGCAATAATCTATATTAATATCTTGGAAAAATTAATTCAGCTGCAATTATTTTCAAGTAATTGATTAGTTTTTATAACAGTTACAATATTGATGGAGCAAATGATGAATTATGCGGTACTACTGTTACAGCCATACGAAGAAAAACAAAATAGTGGATGGAAGCTTGAATAAGTTTTTAAAGCTCCAAAGTTACAAAATGAATGGCTAATTAAAAGTTGAAAGGAAAAATTACTTTTAATCGTACTAAAAAATTCTCAAGGCATTTTCCATTCCATGATTAATTCAGCTTTCAAAAATGAAATTCTGGTAGGAAAAAAAACGGCGATGTAGTCATCACTTTCCCTATATACATAGTATAATGCATTGGGAAATATTGTGACGGGGTTGAAAATTCGAATTCGAATTTTCGACGAAAAAGCAAGTTTCAATTATTCCTGAATTGAACTCGAATCGAAAGTTTTTGAGGTGATGTTTGCATGTGTGTGTCCGTGAGTCTGTGCGATATCTCCCGAAAGAACGGAGAGTTTCGAACGAAATTTGGTGCAAATATTAAAATTAGCGAATACTGGAACCCTATTGATTTTAAACGCAATTGTATGCTTAGAACACCCACAAATTTTTGAATGAAATTTTGAAAGAATAATTTAAAAATTAGAACTTTTAATAATGTTACACAAAGGATCATTTCCTATATAATTTTTCATTAGAAAACGAATGACATAAACTTTAAAACTCTAGCAGGAATAGTTCTCAAGATATCGCAAATGTTTCAAATAAATGTATCAAAAAAATCCAATAAAATTAAAAAGTATAAAATATTGTGAAATTGTTCAATTTACATATGTAATAATATGCGATAAATTTGTTAACATCATTCTCGGGAATCTAGTTCGTTCCATTCGCGAGAAAAAATACTTTGAGTAATAGTTTTGCATTTTGACGTATAACAATTCAACAGCAGTCATTTATATGTACGAAATGCTGTTCACTTCGTCTGTTTTTGACACTTGGTGATAAATTTGGCGAACTTGGTCCCAATTTGGCGAAATATCACCATTGTCGTAAAAATTGCAAAAATGACGCCAAATTAATGGATTCATTCTTAAAATATTAAAATATATAGAGTCCATTGCTTATTGCTGATGCCATCAATATTGATAATTGCCAATTTTGAGTTGTGTGAAATATAAGTGAATTGGGTATTGCGAAATAGCTGTGATCCGGAAAAATGTCAAATGTACTATCCTGTATTAAAAAACTAGTGTCGTGGATCTTATACATCCTTTTTCACTGTAAAAAAGCTAAATTAATTTCATTATATAGGGTTAGTTGTGTGCTGCCACATCATACTTTTTGATTTAAATAGTTACTGGGATCTTCAGTCTCAAAGAATTCCACTATTGGTTCTGCAGAATTTTAAAGCGCCCATAAATCAATGATATACGGGAATAATACAAATTTATCATATACAAATTTATTGCAGTTCGCTTTAGAATCTACATAAACAGTAGCAATATCTAAATATTTTCCCAGAGAAACAATTTTCATTTTAGTATATGCTCGTGTAACACATAACTCTTTTAAAAAGTTGTCTTTAAAAGTTACAGTAATAATAGTTGAATATATTTTATTTTACAAAACAAAACATAAATACCAAAAAGGAATAATGAATTAATTGTTTCTCAAGAGTTAACATTTTCTTTCTTTTTTTTCGGGGGGGGGGGGATAAATTTATTTGAAAAATGTGCAATATCTCGAGAACGGTAAATGCTAGGGTTCTAAAGTTTATGTCAATCGTTTTCTAAGGAAAAATCACTTAAGAAATGTCTATTTGCATTACTTTATTTAAGATTTCGATTTTTTGATGATTTTTTCAAAATTTCACTCGAAAATTTAGGGGGAGCTGAACATTCAATTGTGTTTAAAACCAATATGCTTCCAGTATTCATGGATTGCAATTTCTATACCAAATTTCATTCGAATCGCTTGATTTGTTCGTGAGATAAAGTCTCCACAGACTCACTGACACACACACACACACACACACACATACTTTCACACACACACACACACACATACATCACCTCAAAAATGTTCAATTCGTGATCAGGGATGCTTGAAACGTGCTTTCCCGTCGAAAACTCGAATTCGAATTTTCGACACCATCACAATATTTTCCTTATACAGTATACTATGTATATAAGGAAAGTAATAAAACTTTTATTGTAATGCAATATATGATGGGATTCATTTTACTAATTAATCACAAATTTTCTTACTATTAAATCGAAAGCTGGAAAATTTTGTTCTCATATTAGGTGTAATTTATAAAAATACTCAAGCCTCACCAGTGATTCGTATGACACAGATTAGTTACAAAATTAATATTAGACAAAAGTTAAAATTAGCCGTATAACAAAAGTTAAAATGAGTCGATAGCTGTATAGAGTGCTTTTCATTAAGCTAGTGGGATGATATTGTTATGTTCTAAAAGGATGTGAACCCTGTAAATTCAAAAAGTGACAGCAGAAATTTATATATTAAATACATTATTTTAGTATTAAACTCTGTACTTCATTGAAAATAAGAAATACACGGTAATAAATACCGTTTTCCTCTATTTTACAATTATTGTTCAATCAATTTCAATTACGGAGAAGGGACTTCTATTTAAGTTTCTTTTGAATTAATTATTAATTATTTTTGTTCTATCCTTTCCAAATAGAGAAACCGCGTTTATTATATCTTAAACCTGCAAGTTTATGTTAATTCATTAAAACATAGGCTAAAATTATTCATAAATCTGTTATAATATAAAATCATTTTCTAAAAGTTCAATAATAATTGAAATTTGAAATCATTTGAAAAGCGCAGCAGAACTCAAAACACATAGAAACTATATGAAGAAATTCCCTTCAGTCCCGATATGACGTCACGGAGCGGGAACGAATGGTATTCTCCTGCGCTGTTTGACCTACCTTCTTTCTAAATACCTTGAGTTGGAATGAAGGGGGGAAGGGGTACGAGAATAGATTGGGATGAGTGCGGAATTTGGCGGCAGTCTAGTGGAAGGAAACCCACTTAGATGCAACTATGACTGAAAGAGTCTAGTATCCTGGGCTTAGCTGTAATACGGGGCGAGGTAAAAATAATGCTATTGATAAGCATAAAAGCTTTGCAAATCGTCTTTGTAAATCGCAACAATTATCACCAGGCTCGTCATGGGTAGTATCTTGCATAATTGTAATTCATCCTGGATGTGTGCAATAATAGTTATTGTTAATGGCTTCAGTTGCTTTAAATAACCAGCTACCGTAATTTCTGTGAAGTCCACAATAAAAATAGTTTGATTTAAATCAGTGCAGTCCTGTGTTATTGCTCTGGACCGAAAGCCCTGGATATCAAGATAATGTAGATTGAGTTACTTTGGCAGAGATAAGTACGGATACAAAATACCGCAATATAAGTATGCTCATCCGTACAATAGAGTAACCAACAAGAGCCGATGAAGGCAATTACTCTAAAAGCGTTACACAGACTCAATTACACTGCACAGTACTTGGAAACACATTTAAATTAATGTTAAAATAAAATGGTAAACTTCAATGAACATAAATCTTGCATAATCTTTCGAGCTCCTATGCAGCAAATTCGCGCCGCCTACTACAATCTATTTAAAAATATTATTGACTTTTTGTAAACTGTTTATGTGACAGGGTCCCCTAGTCTTCCGGGCCCCTATACAAATCATCATTTTACCCCTACCTGTGGGAGTCTCTGGACCCGGATGCGGTTCAAGAGTCGTACTGGACTACCTGACATTCCGAAACATCGGCTGCCACTGTTTATCTGGTAAGTTTACTGTAATAACTGAATTACAATCAAAATTAATTAATGAAATTTTGCACTTTTATTACAGTGGAACCCCGGTTTTACGTTTTTCTGTGGAATTGCTAACATATTTAAAAAGCGTTATATGTCGGAAAACAATACACGACAACATCCATCCAGGTAGTATTATATGGAGCGAGCTTAAGGGTTGGCTCAGTAAGGACGAATTTCCTGAGAACCCGTTTTCTCCCGACTGTGACCTCATCTATCCATTTCAATGGCGATTTCTGACCGAGAGCGTACTTGAGAAATATAAATGGTAAAATAATGGTTATGTACTGTTGTACTTACGGCTGCAAGGAAAAGCATGTAAAAGGAGGGCTTTTCTCTTTTCATGGGTAAGATTTGTTTTCATTATATATCTTACAAATATAGTTAAAAAGTAATTTTGCTAGATTTTTAGAGTGGTGCATTTCATTTGGATATTAATTTCATTGCTTTTAATGCTGTATTATTAGAAGTTTTGTTTTATTTTTGGTGTTTGTGATATTGCGAAAGACTTATAATGTCATTCTAGCACTTAAAAAAAAAACATTTGGAGTACTTTGCTGATAGTTATAGAGTTATTTTCAGCATCCTCGTATGCTTTCCCTTCGAGGTAGAACTTGGCGACTCGTAAGATTTGGTGGCTAGGGAAGAAAATATGAGTTTAGATAATGAGCGTAAAGACTTGTCGTATAATAAAATGTTACGTTCAAAATAAAATATAATAAGAGTTTACATTCATTGAAAATGTCAGCAGCTAGATTTTACATCATAACTTTTCAGTGCATTTTATATAAAGATATATGATATATGAGCATGATCTCATTTCTAGTTCACAGTAAATCGTACTTAATAAGTATTACTAGCTAGCATGGACTTCCATACGGGTAGAGGGGCACTTCAAAATCGCAAAGGCGGACATTAAAATAGTCGATGTTGTTAATCTTATCCTTGAGTCCTCCCCCCCCCCTCCGTCTGGATAAATTCTATAGGTGCCGATACTGGTTAGAATTAATTTCATATAAACATCTCGATTAAAAAGATATATTTTCCCCCGTTCACAAATTAAAAATCAAAGGATGTATCATCAAACTCGCAGTGTTTTCAAGAAGTATTTTGGTATTACACTCTTGTTTAGTTCTCGAGAAAGAAATATGCTTTGTCCAAAGAAGTATTTGAATCACCGACTTCTTGATCATGCGTTAGCAATCTATTAAATCAAGCAATCTATCTTAACTCTAAAGGAACCTCACCTTCTCCTCATCATAATTTAAGTAATAGGCTTCTTGATCTAGAAACAGCTCTACCAATATAAATATTTTTACTTATATTATACATTTGTACTTACATACTTTACATTACAAATGCATTAATAAAAAATTAACTCTATTTAAAGGCCATTAAAACTTAATTCTGCACACAGCTTTAATTATAATTTTGGTCCTAATGCTGTAGCTGTTTTAAAAATTTTTAGAAACAATTTTGGATAGATTGATCTGCAATTTTTGCTATAAGATTTTAATATTTAATATGTACAACATTTGATATTTTTATGCCACATTGAGTTATCCCACTGTAATTGTGCTTACTGTCTATTTAATTCTGGATGCAAATTTTACAATATGTATTTAAAGCATTTTTCAAACGAATTATTAGCAACCAAATCTCTGAAACTATTATAATGAAATGCAATTTTTGTATTTTGTGCCACATTATTTTATAATTTTATTATTTCCTATACTTTATAGAAAAACATTTTAAAAAATTTCCAAATTCTATATCGATTAAACATTCAAAAACCTTCCGAACACGTTTTGACAATTTAAGAATCATGCTCTTATTTTGTATTTTATTCTGAAATGTCATTTTATAAACAAAAAAAATATAAATAAAGTCAAATATTTTATTATTGCAAATATTACATTGCTTTATATTTGATGGTACGCATACAATATATTCAAATAAATTAGATGGAAAAAGACTCAGTCGTACTACGCCTCAAAGCAGATATGGATATTGCTAACGCAACTTTCAAAGATAAAAGTGGAGAATTCTACATTTTACTCAAGCATGCCCACAATTTTTCCATATACTTTATAATTATTTTTTAATATATTATACATATTCTTCAATTTGTATAGTGTAATCTATTTCATATATTTTATTTGCAATTGTTTTGTAGTTTAATTTGTTTTACGAAATTGACTTCATTAACAAAATTATTCTTTAGTAATAAAATATTTTGGTAATAAAAATATTCTAATCCTATTTCGTATTTTTCTTCACACATATTCTTTAAAATCTTATAAGGTATAACACGTATAACAACTTCCCGTTCATCCTCGTCTTTAATAGAAGTTAGAAGGTACACTAGACAGTTTAGGCGATAAATTACCAAATCATGATCGACCTTCTCCACCTCGACCTACTGCACCTGCTTTATGTTGGTGACATTTTTAGCATGGAGAAGATATGACCGCGATCCCTCAATATATACTACCTCGTTGGCAACATCCATTTTACTTAGAATACAAAAATAAAGGAAAACATGCAAGAAAATAAATAGACCACTCACCAAGCTTTACATTTCATTTGTTAAAAATTTAATTTCTGATTCACATAGAAAAATTTCAAACGTATTAAGAATGTGTATTTGCATATTGCATTCACGATCGATTTGGTTTCTATAAGGATTTATTTCCTGGCTCATAATACTCAGACTCGTAAATTTTTGAAAATCAGAGAATGTAAGGGGAAATCTGTTAACATCTGGTTATTCGAGAAAATATCACTTCTATTCGTAGCTTTGAAAAAATATCAGAACATATATAGTATCAAAACATCTATAATATAGCAATGCATTAAAACAAAATTCTTATTAACTTTTAAAATTACTCTCCAGATGACTCAGATAATAAATATTATATTTGCGAGAAGAAAAAATAGAAATTATTGAGAAAAACACACCCTTCCTTGCAGCTTGGACATGTCTATCAAAGGACTGCTGTAGCCTGGGTTGAAATTGCGTGCATATTTTCTTCCGGTTCCATTTCCAATGGAACATCTTCCGACGTGGGTAGACGGAGAAGAAATACTCTCTTCTGAAAATCCGCTTAAAGGAAACAAGAAATGCGTTGGCACCGAACTTTGTGCCAAACGGAACAAAAATACTTATTTATACAGAGAATATTTTATACGTTTATTTTGGATAATATAATTAAAATGAAAATACTTGATGGTGAATTATTTGAACGGAAGAAGTATAGTCTCCCTTGTCTGCCCTGAAGATTCGAATATTGTAATTACACTTACATTAGTTGTGGAAAGGGTAGAGAAGCTTGATAGAAAAAATTAGAGTTAACTATTTTAATAGAGCTAGTTGACTGTGCAATTGTTGGTTAACTTCATTTTCTTGAAGTGAAAGGCACTGGGTTTTTTCCATCACAGACTAATGTTAAGAAACTCTGATAAAAAAAAAATGTGTGTCATATCATATAACTCCTCCTATCGTATATCCTCTGAAAACTGTTTGAAATCCCAATACTTCCTCTCTTGTTGATCATACCAGATTTTCCTTCCTATTGATACTGATCATGTTGACTTAAACAGAAAATGTATGGAATATTAATGTATGCAAAAGTCGAGTGGAGCCTCACGTTTAGTAGGACCATTCATATATTTATATGATTAGTCCCTACAAAATTTATCATGGTCCCCCCTCCATATTTGGTTTTCCCCTTTTTGTGATTCTTTTATGTCTTCTACTCTCTCAAAAAATGGAACGGACGGCATTCATCTCCCCCACTCAAGACGGTATTTGTCTCCCACCTATAGGTGCGATTATTTTGCAGGGGTATATATTCGGAAAATCGTTTGTTTCCCCTAATATTTGAAGCCAGATAAATTAGTTTCAAGAATCTGTTAGGAAAGTAACCAATAAATAACTTTAAAATCTTTGATATGGCAAAATAATATCAGTTATCATAATTTTAAAGCGAAAAATTCTTTTCCAAACACATAACGATCCATTATCCGCGGTGGAAAGTTTAACAAGCAGCAGCGTTTGAACGCTGTGTGCGCGAATAAAATGAAACGGTAAATATAGCATTTCTGAAAGCAATTAATATTTAAAAATATTTTTTGTTCAGTTTTCAAATCGTGCGCCATTGTTGAAAAGTATGGAATAGCAGTAATATGAATGAGTTTGCTTTTGAATGTATAATGTCCGAGGGTATTTGTCGAAAAACAGATGCACAAAAGATGAATATTAATAACTCGCAATGAAGTTTGCACCCCTGGAAATGCTCATTTGCATGTAATTGATATTCCACACTTAAGACAAAGCATGAATAAAATGTTTCCCCTTTACTCTTATAAACGTAAAATAATGTTCTTGCTTCAGACTACATTATCCGTGTAATTTTAAAAGTTGCCCATGAAGTGTATTTGTGAATATTTGTGAATTATAGAAAAAACGCACAATTAGTATTTTATTGCGTCGACTTGTGCTTTGCGTCTTAAAATAAACGTTGATTTGTTATTACTGAACTGAACAAAAGAAGCAGCTTTTGAAATGTTTTAAATAAGTATTTACGTCGATGTAGCTTTTAAAACTATCTGTTTATAGCACTACAAATAACTATAAAATATTATCTCTTTAGACAGCTAGTTACATCTTCAGATATTGTCTTACATTGCAAAAAATCTGATGTGGACAGCACATAACTTTTGCTGCATAATTCAATGATTTTACTTCTTTCAATACCAAATAATGATGTACAAGATTGTATTAATAATGTACAAGATTGTATTAATGATGTACAAGATTGTATTAATGATGTACAAGATTGTATTAATGATGTACAAGATTGTATTATTGATGTACAAGATGTACAGTAAAGTACAGTCACAAAACTTTTCTAGTACAATGCTTTTAACGTTGAACATTACGCTAACATCTAGCTCTATTATGGAGCAACATGATAGCTATTTTTCAAAGTATCCTATATTTTTGTCAATTTAGCACCATTTAAGAAAATCGTCAAGTTGGCGATATTGCACCAAATTAGTCGAGAATATCGCCAAATTTACCGCTAAGTGTTACATATATGACGATACTTACTATTTTTCAATTTTATGTATTTTTGTTAAATAAATTCATTTGAAAAATGTGAAATATTTCGAGAACGGTTCAAGCTGATGTTTTTAGTTTCTCTCATTCATTTCCAATAAAAATTTTGTATAAAATGTTGATTTATTTAACATTATTGAATGTCGAGACTTTTATATGAAATTTTCAAAAATACATTTGAAAATTAGGACGCCTTCCGAATGTTCGAGTGCGCTTCAAATTAATAGTGTTTCAATATTCCCCGAATGTAATAATATTACCAAATGAAATTTGAAACGCTCCATTCGCATCTAAGATATCGCATCTGAGATATCGCATCTAAGATATCGCATCTGAGATATCGCATCTAAGATATCGCATCTGAGATATCGCATTTAAGATATCGCATCTGAGATATCGCATCTAAGATATCGCCCCCCCCCCCCCAAAAAAAAAAATACATGCACGCACAGAGACGCTATTTCAAAAACGTTCGATTTGAGTTCTAGGATGTTTAAAACGTGCTCTTCCGACGAAAACTCGAATTCGAATTTTCGACTCCGTCACAAAACTTATCCTATATATTTTATTATATATGTATATATTTTATTTATTATGTATGTAATAAAAAAGTTTAATAGTTCCTTCAAAAATGAAGTGTACACACCATTTGCAACTATATGAAATCTCCTTCATAAATTTCTTGTTCTTTTTATGCCCTCGATATGTTCCTTTATCAGGAGCTATAGTAATTTTGCCTAGAAATAGAAATGTAACTCTCAGTCTCTGAATTTCAGGACCAGACCTTTAACAAGAGAACACGGTCTCAAAAGTTAAGCCAGGTCGCGAATAGCCATAACAAACAGTCATACGAATTTTCAAAAAATTGGAACTTGATGTTGGATCCATATCAGTTATCATATAAGCTGTATCTATAGCCAATTCAATGAAATAGATTTTTCAAGAAAATATCTTGAACCGGAATCAGAAATCCTTAGGGAACTCTCTAACTGCCTTCAAAATTTAATGCTGAATCCATATCACTTATCATCTAATCTCTATCTATAACTGATATTGAGAAATAGATGTTACAAGAGAAATGTAAAAATTTTGAAATGGAAGTGACTTCTTTAGAACCGGAAGGGAAAATTTATAATTCTCCCGCTAGAATTTGCTGCTAAATCCATATCAGTCATCATCTAAGCGCTATCTATAGCCAATCTTGAGAAATCCATATTAATAATTGTTAATTTAGAATTGCGCTAAATGTAAGTTAATTGAGTACTTTGAAATCGTTTTACACGTTGTCATCCTGAAAAGTACCAAATGTATAATTCAGCGTTCAAAACATTTGTCGTGGATATTATAGATCAGTTTTTGACTGTGAAAGAATGAAATGCATTGCATTATATAAGGAAAGTCATGTACTGCTCACATCAGATTTTTTATCGCAATGTTACACCTTCATTGAAAATCACCGAATAACAAACGATTGACTTGTCATTACAGTGCTATCAACCATTCAGCTATGTAATTCAATACACATATAACTTTTGTACAAAACACATTTGTTTTTCAGTGTTAGGTTACCAAATGCTAAGGGAAATATATTACTCAGACAATAAATCACTAGTTTCTGCGTGTTTGTTTATATGGGGCTTCTTTCCTACTATATATCCGGACAATCACAAAAGGCTTCTTGGCAAATGAATACTTCACTGTCATTAAGGAAATTGAACTTTTGTGTTGGCAACACCTAAATGGCTTCTCATACAATATGTTAAGCATGTTCTATAAGGATATCAGTCACTTTCCACCATATGTTGAAGAGGATAATGATATAGCTTTGAAGGTAAGAAGGAATGTATTGCAGCAATACAATAGAGAGCTTTTTCATAAATCAGCAAGAAAATATTGCTTTTTAACATTAAGGCTGTGATAAATAATATAAAATATATTGAACATCGATCATAATACCTTCATAGGTACATATCATATCTCACGTTATGTAACTAACAATTATTTTTCAAACATACATGAAGTTTTGGCAACACCACACTATAGTTATATGCGAGTGGCAACAGACGTGCATTTGACTTCAGTTTTCATAGTAGGTAGCTTCTGTGACTGAAATTATGAAAAATATCATTTTCTCATAATTTCTATCTGAATTTGTTTCAAATTTTGAAGTTTTTTTGAGGTGCAGAATTTTTTTTGTATATAAATACAAGGTAATACAAGGTATATAAACATATCTTTGGGACTTTTTATGATAAAATGCTGAAATTTTGTACATCACCTTATTAGTGTATGGGGCACATTTTACTCATTGGAATTGTTTTTGTACGGGGGCCGTATAAAAATTTAAGTTTTGTATTTCTTCAAATTTAATCCCCTGAAAAATTTTATGAATTTCATAAAATTCTGCACATTTTGTTACGCAACTTTGTAATTTATATATGTCTAAAATCAATATTTAAGGAATAAAAGCCGAGGTCAATGTTTTTGGGTCACCCTGTATATATATATATATATATATATATATATATATATATATATATATATATATATATATATATATATATATATATATATATATATATATATATAAATTGAAAGATTTTAATCGAAAATTACGCATAAACTACTGTATGTACAAAAAAAAAAACCATCATTAGCATATCTGTTACAAATGAGTAACTATAGACCAAGACTAAGGATAAAGATAGAAGGTAACATATCACTACAATGGCAAAGGGGGATGAGAAGAATATTAGGATACAAAATTCACAAGTAAAAGTATATAAATATAAATATAAATAAAAATAAAACACGGCAAAAATGAGAAAAGGCAATAATAATTAGCTCAAGATAAAAGATTAAGACATAAAGAACAATCAATTGAAACTACACAAAAATGGCGGTTAGTTCGAAATTGCATTCTCATCAGGACAGCCATACAATTCGAATTAAAACCGATAGAATAGCCAGTTTCTGACAATGGCGATAGTATTTAACTATAGACACCATTGGAACTGTCTACTGGCTAGTGGAAGGAGAAAAATAAATCAATTGAATTACAAATCAAAAAAATAATACTTCCTCGAACAGAAATATGAACTCACAAGCATTGCCACCGCGTGTAAGTTGAACAAGCGACTGAGCATTTCACCTCACTTCGTCAATGCGAGTGGGCACCGGAATGAATACATTTGAACGATACATAATATGTATGGAGGCTTTCAAAAATAGTAATCAGTATAGGACTCAGGAAAAGTGGAAAACAGTCATTCGAAAATAGTAAACAGTATTAGACTCAGGCCAAGTGGTAAGTTAGGTGATAAGAATGGGTGAATTCTCAAAATTGAGTTATCCAATCAAAGATAAATAACGCATGTGTAAAATGATTACGAGGTATATTTGAAATTATTAATAATATTATTAACAAATACTTCCGGATATTGGTAATTTTGACAAATGCGTTTAAGATTATTGATGTGGAGAAAGTGAAACCGAGGATCAGAAAGTCGATGTATTCGAAATAGCTGGTTTAAAATGATGTTTCTAAACAATTGAATATAATTACAAGATTGATATGATAGCAGCTTTATGATAGTGAAGTTGTAAGAATCTTTTTTGTCATATAGATTGGTGATTACATGATTATTGAGGGTATCTAAATTTAGGTCTAAAAAATTTACAGTTTGACTAACGCTAGGCTCATTAGGAATTAACTCTAGGTTAGATGGGTAAAAATCAATATTAATTGAATAGGAATCATCAATGATAATACAAATTAAGTCGTCAACATATCTATATATAATATATGAATTAGAGTTAAAATGACATTCATAATAATAAAGATATAAGTTAGCGAGTATACTACTACTACAGCCACCTTGTGGTACACCAGATGTTTGTATATAAATGTTATCACCTTGATATATATATATATGTATATATATATATATATATATATATAATGTAATAAAATAGAATTATTGAAGAGAAATAGTAAAGCCTCCATAACAAACGAAAGCATTCGAATGTCAACCAGAAAAACCCACATTCATGTACATTCATGTCCAAGAGTTAAACATAGTTGCTGTTTAGTGTAAATTTCAGAAAATTTACATCGGAATGGAAGGAAACGCGGCATGCGGTTGTAATAAGGTTATAGAAGAAGAAAGCAATGCAAAACAAGGATAATAACGACTTTTATTATCCAAAGAAAAGGGTTAAGAGAAAAAGGGTCACAATACGAGTGTCAATCTCAGTGAAACAGAATGATTAAAACGATGTGATGCTGCAGTTTAATACGGTGTGTGGGAACCTCGGGTAGCTACGCATGCTGCACAACGATTTCCCATACTTTCGATGAGGATTTGGATGAGGTGTGTACTCAAATATTTCCAAGCCTCATAGAGAGCTGTTTCAATCCCGGAACTGAGCTTGGTGGGCATCGGAGGGCTACAAGATGTCTCTCGAGCACATCCCACATATGCTCTATTGGATTCAGATCAGGAGAGTTGGCAGGCTGCTGGATATCTTCAGTTTGAAGGAAGTCGTTGACCAAGGCCGCAAGGTCAGGAGACACGTTATCATCCATGTATATGAAATCAGGACCAACAACACCTCAAAACAATCGAACGGTATCTCAAGGATTTCGTCACTGTATCTTTGACCGGTAACCGACACCGTGTCAGAGATGTGGAGGTCTGTCTGGCCGTCCATCATGATGCCTGCCCAAACCATGACTCCCGCAAAAGGAAAACGATGTCTTTTTCCCGGGTGAAAACGCGTTCCACGTTCTCTCCAGATCGTGGTACGACGAGAATCAGTTTGAAGACTAAGCCTGGACTTGTCACTGAACATGACATTGCCCCACTGTTGTCTACTCCACTGCCGCTGTTCCAAACTGCACTGTAAACGCGCGCGTTTTTGCGCAGATGTCATGGGAATGCAAACTGCTGGTCGTCTGGCATAAAGACCAACGTGTTTCAGTCTCCTGTAAGCAGTTTGTCTCGAAACAGTAACTCTTGTGGCGGCTGCCAGGGCTGAACCCAGTTGTCTGGCAGAACGGTCCCTCTGACATCTCTCAGTTATCACAAATATCGGTCTTGCCGAGCGGTTATTACCCTTGGCCGACCTGGTACTTTTCGTCGGGTAACAATCTCTAGTGGTTTGGAACCTCTGTCACAGTCTGGAGATCACACACTGAGGCACATTCAGAATTCGAGATGCTTCGGTTTGGGATCGAACCGGATTCCAGAATTCCAATAATTCGTCCCTCTAAAAACATGTCCAGTTGGCATCTTTGTGACATCTTTCGTCCTTTTTGATTGTTCACAACGCTCCGTACCATAGCAATTGCGAAATTCTGCCTCAACTGGCCATGCCTCTCGAGGCCGTTTTATACTCGTTCCAACGTGCGCCGGTGTTTTGCGCATGCCGACGTCGACTGAACTGTTTTGCATATGTACAATGATTTATCTTCGTCCTACGATTATCCACAACTGATTGTGAATCACTGTATCCATATTGACTCCGAATTTTTCGCATTTTACGAATTATGCTTAACTTATATATATATATATATATATATATATATATATATATATATATATATATATATATATATATCACATACACACACACACACACACACACACACACATATATATATGTATAATAAAAATATAATATGAAAATCCAATGATAGAATAGAGACAAGTTGTAACTTAAAATACTCTAACTTAAAATATGCCAACAAATTAAAAAGAAGTATGAAATAGAGAATCATCAATCATGCGGAAAATAAAATGCATATTTCTAGTCATCAAGCTAAAGATAATCAACAAATATCAATGGTGTGGATTCGAAAATAGAAAAACAAAAAATATCCGAGCATTAAAGCTTTATACGTGGATAAGCACTAGGCCTAAAGAATGTTCATTTCGAAAATAAATTCTTTTTTAAGTCCAAGTATTTAATGAAAATTGACACAAAATATGTTTGTTTCTAAAATGAGAGATAGATTATATCTATAAACTCTCAGTACTTGGATTACAAGCATAAAGATTGCAAAATTATGTAGGAAACAAGAATACCTGAAATACATTGCAAATGTCCACTCCATTCGTGCAATAAATGAAGAGATCAATGCTGTCTATCGCAAAAGATAAAAGTAGAGATTTACTGTTGCCAATCGTGAGAAATAAATAACAGTATTGCCAAAAGGCAATAAAATGTGATATATTTCACAGTAAAAGAAAGCTACAAAACAAAGGGGCGAGTAATATAATTGAAAACATAGAGACTAAAATACGCACACACACACACACATATATATATAGTGTAAGAAGTTTAATTACTTGTATATTTTAATTACCTGTGACACATCCCTTAATGAAAGTTGTATGAAAAGTACATGTAAAAATAAAAATAAAAATAAAATAGATCCAATGTTTCTTATATATATACATATAAGATATATATATATATACATATAATATATATATAAGATATATATATATATATATATATATAAGATATATATATATATATATATATATATATATATATATATATATATATATATATATATATATATATATATATATATATATATATATATATATATATATATATATATATACATATATATATATATAATAAAAGTTTGAAAGTCCAAAATGAAAAAAAGTGAGAGGCTGTGACTCGAAAAACCTAACTTTCTAACAGCTTAAATAAAAGTATAAATCAGTAAATCTTCAAGCAAATGCATTTCAGCATAAATCAGCAAATCTTTAAGCAAATGCTTGCTTGAAGATTTGCTGATTTATGCTGAAATGCATTTGCTTGAGGATTTGCTGATTTATACTTTTATTTTGTAAGCTGTTAGAAAGTTAGGTTTTTTGAATTACAGCTTCTCACTTTTCTTTTATTGGACTTTCAACCTTTTGTTATTATTGAAATCATTTTATTTATTAGCTGCATTTGCGCAATAAATTAAATGTATTTTGCATTGCCATTCCTATTTACTCATTTTTTTTTTTTACATTTGCATATTTGCGAAGTATCCTTAATTTTTTAAGTATGCTACAGTATTTATAAATTCTTTTTACATATATATATATATATATGTAATGTTTTTCTTTTTGGGGTGGGGTGGGAGGTGCAAATAACATGTATAAATTCAACTAATTTTTTATCAAACGGAAAGTGTAACTCTCAAAGCTATATTTGACATCAATTGATTTTAGCTTGGATCTGTAACAATAGATGGCAGCACCTTATCTGTTGGACTAGAGTTCCTTTATAATAAAGAGGACTCTACTATAAAATGACTCTATATTGGACCATAAAGGGACTTTGTAATATTGTTTTTGTGACATACAAATATTACGATTATGAACGTTAATGATTGTGGTGAATGTTTGGCGACAAAACTTGGGGAAAGGCGCATATCAATACAAGGCCACTGTTTTTTAGGATCACTGGTAAACTTACTCGTTAGCTTTATTGATAAAAATTGATCAAATACAAATTGCTGAATTTCATTCTAAAATCTCTACTTAATTGTATCTGTCTGACTGTTAAACGATTTTTCAAAACTTCAATATGTTCATAGGATGTTCTTTTTCCTTGATTTTGGTGTTCGCTGTTGCTTGGCGACAGAGATCGGGAAATTATTATTTAAAATGTTTCATAAACCAGTATGCAACATTAGCGTACTACTCCAGTATGTTATGTACAGATTAGCCAATCAACATTCCTGAAAGTTTCGAGAATGAGTTGGCCAACTTATATAAGAGCTAGCTGAGGTTGATAGAACAATATTTATAAATATAAGTATTGCATTAAAGTTGAGATTGCAGTTAAATTTGTACCCGAATTACCATTAAATGCATAAACCCCAGCTTTCTGGAATAGATAGAGCAGGTATTGTTTTGAACTTCTATAGAAATTGACAGTTTCCTGGAGGATTTATGAGTTCAGCATTTATGTACTGTTGTGTCCTATTTCGAATGGATTTTTGAAGAATAATATTCAAGCTTTGCTGCCATACAACATTCAACTAATGCAGAACTTGTAAACAATAGTATACACTGTCTAACAAAAGTTAAGCACGCGATAGTAAATCCGATATAACTAAAAAAGTTCTACTTTGATTGACTTTAGATTTCACAAGAAGATGGTCAATTGAGTAATATATTTATGAGGAAAATAATAAAATTAAAAAAATATATATTTAGGTATACTTTTTACCATTTAAATGCTTACTTCACACTTAATACATTCGGGAAACGTTTAGTATGCTTTAAAAACAAGCTTTAATATGGATGTGACATCCCCTGACTTTGATACAGGCTTTGCATCGATGTTTCATCCCTCCAGTCAGACGAATACAATGAAGTCAGCAATGAAGGGCAATAACTGACATTCCTGTAGAAGGCTCATTTTCAACACTTGGACAGCCCAGTAGTTGGAGCACGGGGATTTCATTCGATGGACTCGAGTTCGATTCCCGGCGCTGCCTAAACTATCCTCGTGTTTACGCGGAGTACAGGCAGGCTAAATCTCTGGGTCCGAAAATTCTTTGGAGAGGTTGGTAGAAGGGGAAGGAGGGTACGGTCCTTGTGGATGCCACTGTCACTGGGTACAGGTCTAAATTATGTGACGCTCCCCGGCCGTCCAAACAGATACCTTGCACTTTCGGGTAGATCGGACGGTCTGGATCAAAAGAAAGAAAGAACACTTGGAGAGTAGTTGGAGGGGGTAGACGATGTCGAGGGACATGATCCTAAACCCTGTTGCCACTTCGCTTTCAGAAAGTTTTCTGCCACTTCTCTCCTTATGGGAACAACAATTTTGAGCATCCCAAAGTTTAGATTTCGGACCGTGCAGCTTCAAACCTTGAGAAACCAGCCCTCTGGAAAGAGTACCCAAGTCGACATCACTGGTTATATTGGATTACGCGCGTATTAAACGAGAATATTAGCCAGGGGCTGCAAGCCAAGGACTTGATCGCGATACTTTTCCCGCCATCATAGTACCCCCTGTGAATTCGTGCAGGTCTGTGCGATGTCCTAAAGAAAATCCAGTCTATACCAACAAACTACCACAGATAAAGGCTAGATGTTTAACGATATTATTGGGGTATTTGAATGTTTCTCGTTCTCTTCAGACCCCTACACGTTCATTGTCTGAATCTAGGGTTCTCATGCTCATATAGGGTTTTCATGCTCATATAGGGTTGTCACGGCACATGTGTGTTAAAGATTGAAGGCCGCATTTGCGTGGAGGGTCTTACAGTGCATGAGCATGGTGAGTTTAACAGCGCATGTCCGTTGAGGATTGAGCAGCGCATGCCCGTTGAGGATTGAGCAGCGCATGTCCGTTGAGGATTGAACACCGCATGTCCAGTGAGGATTGAGCAGCGCATGTCCGTTGAGGATTGAGCAGCGCATGTCCGTTGAGGATTGAGCAGCGCATGTCCGTTGAGGATTGAGCAGCGCATGTCCGTTGAGGATTGAGCAGCGCATGTCCGTTGAGGATTGAACACCGCATGTCCAGTGAGGATTGAGCAGCGCATGTCCGTTGAGGATTGAACACCGCATGTGCGTGCTCTTATATCGCATGTGGTATAGCTCTTATAGCGTGTTCGCGTTAACCTTCATTTGTAAAACAATTTTTTCTAAAATGAACTTTTATACAATTATGTATTAACCTTGATTGTATAAAAGTATCCAGTCAATAACAGATAAAATTTGGAAAATCAGTTAAGATGTGTAACAACTAAAATTGATGTAGATCTAAACAATAAACAAAAAAGAAGTATAGTGATCGCAAAGGAAAGGTAAGCATTTTCCGGATACATTTATGTTATGAATGACTACAGCAAATTTTTATATTAAGTTTATTGTTTTTAGTTTTAAAACACTATTTTTTATGCGTGGCCCATGGGAAAATAGTAGCTCGTTAAAGTGGTCCGCAGAATTATTTGCGTTGGCCAGGACTGATCTAGGCTGACAAGTTTCATCACTGGAACGGGGGTATTTAAGTGGAATGTAAAAAGAAGAATAAAATTCATTCTAGCTGTAAAATATCTTTAAACCACATGCACATGACTGACAATGGTTTGATAAAAGATTGCATTGGCCAACATTCCTCGTATCCAATGAATAACTCTTCCTTAATTGTTCTAATCTCAAAAAGTCATCGCTTCCTATTCACATTCCGCATCAAGCGATCTAATTCGAACCCCCCAAAATTGAAAAATATTGTTTAACTTAGAAACCGCAGGTGACATTTTCTAAGAAAGGCCCTTTTTTAAAGATAGTTTTTAAGAGAGGTGGACATGGCTTAACTCGCGAATTTAAATAATTTGCTTGAATTAAAAAATCAATGTAGAGTTTCCACTCACCTCCATTGTTTGTGAATGGTTCATGGATTTTATAGCATTGATGGCACACTGTCTGGAAGAGTAGGTCACAAACGCACAACCTGGAAACAAAATTAAATGTATAGTAAATTATTTCTTTAAATACATAGGTGAGGCTTGATATATGAAATACTAGAACGTTTTACGAGTCGTCCAAAATGAGCGTCCGCTACTGAAATAATATTATTATGATGTATCCTCTGAAATCGTGGGTGTACTCTAGGGATACAATAATGAGTCCAAATTTGTGGATAACTAACACTTTTGTTTAAAAGCTCTAATAAGCGTAAACAGGAACAATATACAGCTAATAGCTAGTTACCTATTTTGTAAGATGACTAAAGAGCTGCTAGATAGAATAAAATACTCAGCTATTTCACAAATTATCAGATATTATTTTTAAAACACTGACGTATCTTACAAATCAATTTAGCTCGTATCATGTTAACTACTCTCCAACTGAGCGATGATTCCTTTTATATATTCTACGTAAAAACTTCCAGAAGGGACTCGCATCTCCAAGAATATTCGTTATTTCGAGAAAGCTGTAGTACAATCGAAAGGCTGGAGATAAATTGCCATTCAGGCAATCACGCCTCGAAATTCAAAATATGGCAAACCAACATTCGACCAATAGGAATGGCTGCATGTAAAGGTGTTTACTTCCTATATACAGCAAAGACTTGGAATAGAAGTAAAGGTACACTACGCATTATTTGAATAGAGGCAAAGCACAGTGAAACTTTTTGCTTATTCGTAGCAATACAGATACAGGTCTAAAGTAACAATACAGATACAGATCTAACGTAACAATACAAATATAGATACAGATCTAACGTAACAATGCAGATACAGATACAGATCTCTGGTAGGTAGTCACTTGTGGGTTACTTTGGTGCTGCTCAGATTTTGGTAAGATTCAAAAATTTATATCCTGCGCGTTTTTGCAAAATGCCAAGCAAAAATCTTTAAAATACAAAATAATCAAATTAAACACTCTTAAATATATTAATTCAATTCTTGTTTTATGCGTAATTTTTGACGACAAAAAGAATAAGATTAGTCTCATTACTCTAGCATGAACCGTTCCCGGGAAATTTGAGTTTATGCTTGAAATTACATCCAGTAGGCACGGGAAAACGAATAATGCAAATTTGATGTCATTTCAAATAAGTGTCCGTGTTAATCTAAATAAATTTGAAAATCTGTCTGTCTGTCTGTTTGTTCCGTCATGACAGGAGAACGCCTGAACCGAATTTGGTGAAATTTTGTGGGTAGCCTTGAAATAGTCCAACTTAAAATTTAGTCCAAGTTTCGAGTTTCTAAGACTAGGGGTTGTCGAGATATTAATTGAAAACGAAACTTTTTCCTAGAAGTTCTACTCTCAAACTGCCTGGTTCCTTCAAACGAAAAGGTTGAAAACCATTTGTTTAAAACGTGGAAATGAATTATAATTTTATCTCTGACTGAGTTTGGTGGTATATTTTTGCGTTAAATATACACTTTCTGAAATCATGAATTGTTTGAAATCATGAATTTAAATGGAAAATCTATCACCATGGTTTATTTTTCACAAGCTTTTACTCAACGATGAAAAGTATTAAGAAATCAAACTGGTTAATTAATTTTTAGAATTTTATTAGGATATATCATGTTGCTCGGCAACGCAATTAAATTAAACGTGTTTGTTATTATTTTTCCGATTTGAATAATAAATAAACGGATATCAAAATATACTATCTTATAAATGAACGGTTTGATATTATATCGATTAAATTAAATGTGTTTATTATTATTTTTTCGATTTAAATAATAAACAAGAAAGATCAATCATGCTTAAAGCATTGATTATGAAACACTTTCCAACTTCAATGCAATTTTATTTAAAAAAGTCGAAAATGCAATACATTCCTCGGTAATATTTTAAAACTTATCACAATACTACATTGATTTATTATATTTGAAAACTTAAACCTTCATTGAAAAAAATGAACTTCATTCCAATGACGGCATTGAAATATAAATTGCCTGCTTTAAATATCTCTAAAATGCAATACATTCCACGGTAATATTTTTAACACTATCATAATAATACGATAATTTATTATATTTGAAAACTTCAACGAAAACAACTGAAATTAATTCAAATGACGTCATAGAAAAAATAACACGCCTGGATCTCTCTATAAAAACACGATTTCATTCATAACTTTCTCCCATTCATTTCATTCATCAAAATACTATAATAATTTATTTTATTTCCAACTTCAATGCAATTTTAATGCAATCATTTCCAACTTCAATGCAATTTTATTTAAACATGTCTAAAATGCAATACAGTCCTCGATAATATTTTAAAACTTATCACAATACTACATTAATTTATTATATTTGAAACCTTAAACCTTCATCGAAAAAAATTAACTTCATTCAAATGACGGCATTAAAGTATAAATTGCCTGGTTTAAATATCTCTAAAATGTGATACATTCCTCGGTAATAATTTTAGAATTATCATAATACTACGATAATTTATTATATTTGAAAACTTCATCGAAAACAATTGAAATTCATTCAAATGACGTCATAAAAAATAACACGCTTGGCTCTCTCTATAAAAGCAACATTTCATTCATAAATAATTCCCCCATTCATGTCATTCATCACAATACTATAATAATTTATTTTATTTAAAAATTAAGACCATTGAGCTACAAGTAAGTAATCTCCATGCGTAAAACTTCATCGAAAAATATCGTCCTTCTCTTTCTAAAATCAATAAATATTTCATTCATATCAGCTAAGCAGACTCCATGGACTAAATTATTTTGTGTTAAAGAATTACAGCGATTCTAATACAACTCATTCTATATATTTTGCTGTTTACATTTTACATAGGTGAAAAATAGGCAAAATAGTAGAAATAATCATATTTGGATGAGCATTTAAACTGAAATATATTGTCATTGCGTTGTTTTAGTATGTAGATGCACAGAATTTAGGCAAAAATAAAGTAGTTTTAAGACGGATACAACACTCAATATGAATTAAAAAGAACTTTAAAAATCACGATTTTGACACAAGATGGATGCCATATATCATTTTGAAGTGGGTCATGTGATCGTTTCATATCATGGACACGTGATCGCTTCATATAAGAGGTGTTATTATTATTTTAATTTTTATTTAAAAAACTACTGAATATATTTCGCTGAATTTTTTTTTATATATTTTATGGAACAATTTGAATATTGCCTAAAATTTTCGAAGCAATTTGAGAATTTTAAATCCGCTTAAAAAATGCTTGAAAAATTAGGTCCCATAGGGCTCAATGTATTCCCTTTTTTCAACCCGGGTTCAATCCAAAACTAATTGTGTGATATTATTCATTTATAGTCCCATAGGTCCTATAGACCGTCTGAACAACATACTAAAATTTCATTTTGATTAAGTCATTTTTACGGCAGTTATCGTGCTAACGGACAGACAGACAGACAGACAGAATGAACAAAGTCATAAACACTTTTCAACTTTGTTGTAAAGTGTTAATAAATGGATATAAAAATATACTATCTTATAAATGAACGATTTGATTTTTCTTCTAATTATATTAATTGCGGACTGCGTACATCACTTTC
This sequence comes from Amaurobius ferox, assembly GCA_951213105.1. NCBI lineage: Eukaryota > Metazoa > Arthropoda > Arachnida > Araneae > Amaurobiidae > Amaurobius > Amaurobius ferox. Next base: position 188,306,177 of record OX578133.1, read on the forward strand.
ATTTATTTTGGCAAAGAGTGTTGGTTAGTTTGGCCAAGCTTATATGTTGTGTTTAGCCAATAAATTCATTTAGCCGATTGTTGAAACTGAAAAAGAGTAGAAAGGGTATATCTTCTAATACAATTTTAGTGTTTTCATTTAGTTTATACAAACGGGATCTGGATGTTTTATTCAAATCTGAAAATTCAGAGCTACGACTTTTGGCGGGATATCGCTAACTTGCAACTTTTCTTTGTTGCCAAATTGACGGAAATGTCGCCAATTGTTAAAATCGATGCAATTCAATGAAATGTATTTTGCTTTGTTAGAAGAAAGTACTGAAATGATGTTTCGTTAGAATTTGTCGGTCAGTCCAACCATCCTACTTAGTAACACATTTAGCGAATTTTTAAAATGTCACCAAATGGATAAAAATGTTTGTAAATCCATAAAAATATCTTGAAATTGATAAAATTGCGCTAAATAAATGAAATTAATTGTGTTTTGTTATTGTATAGTAGCGTGATGATCTTTCGTCAATTCGTCGCTCAGTGGGATTGTCAGTTCAACAGTCCCACTTGGGGATACATTTGGCGATTTTTTAAAATATCGCCAAATCTTCCATAGAGTTAGTATTATTCAGACGATATTTTTTCCACCAATTTTTGTGAAGTAAATGATATCATGTCGATCAGCAACGGATTTAAATCTAATTCATATAAATAACAAGAAAGATCAATCATGCTTAAAGTATTGATTATGAAACACTTTCCAACTTCAATGCAATTTCATTTAAACAAGTCTAACATGCAATACATTCCTCGGTAATATTTTGAAACTTATCACAATACTGCATTAATTTATTATATTTGAAAACTTAAACCTTCATCGAAAAAAATGAACTTCATTCAAATGACGGCATTGAAATATAAATTGCCTGGTTTAAACATCTCTAAAATGTTATACATTCCTCGGTAATAGTTTTAGAATTATCATAATACTACGATAATTTATTATATTTGAAAACTTCATCGAAAACAACTGAAATTAATTCAAATGACGTCATAGAAAAAATAACACGCCTGGATCTCTCTATAAAAACAGGATTTCATTCATAACTTTCTCCCATTCATTTCATTCATCAAAATACTATAATAATTTATTTTATTTCCAACTTCAATGCAATTTTAATGCAATCATTTCCAACTTCAATGCAATTTTATTTAAACATGTCTAAAATGCAATACAGTCCTCGATAATATTTTAAAACTTATCACAATACTACATTAATTTATTATATTTGAAACCTTAAACCTTCATCGAAAAAAATTAACTTCATTCAAATGACGGCATTAAAGTATAAATTGCCTGGTTTAAATATCTCTAAAATGTGATACATTCCTCGGTAATAATTTTAGAATTATCATAATACTACGATAATTTATTATATTTGAAAACTTCATCGAAAACAACTGAAATTAATTCAAATGACGTCATAGAAAAAATAACACGCCTGGATCTCTCTATAAAAGCAGGATTTCATTCATAACTTTCTCCATTTCATTCATCACAATACTATAATAATTTATTTTATTTAAAAATTAAGACCATGGAGCTACAATTCATAAACTTTATGCTTAAAATTTCATCGAAAAATATCGTCCTTCTGTTTATAAAATCAATTAATATTTCATTCATATCAGCCATGCAGACTCCATGGACTGAATTATTTTGTGTTAAAGAAATACAGTAATTCTAATACAACTCATTCTATATATTTTGCTGTTTACATTTTACATAGGTGAAAAATAGGCAAAATAGTAGAAATAATCATATTTGGATGAGCATTTAAACTGAAATATATTGTCATTGCGTTGTTTTAGTATGTAGATGCACAGAATTTAGGCAAAAATAAAGTAGTTTTAAGACGGATACAACACTCAATATGAATTAAAAAGAACTTTAAAAATCACGATTTTGACACAAGATGGATGCCATATATCATTTTGAAGTGGGTCATGTGATCGTTTCATATCATGGACACGTGATCGCTTCATATAAGAGGTGTTATTATTATTTTAATTTTTATTTAAAAAACTACTGAATATATTTCGCTGAATTTTTTTTTATATATTTTATGGAACAATTTGAATATTGCCTAAAATTTTCGAAGCAATTTGAGAATTTTAAATCCGCTTAAAAAATGCTTGAAAAATTAGGTCCCATAGGGCTCAATGTATTCCCTTTTTTCAACCCGGGTTCAATCCAAAACTAATTGTGTGATATTATTCATTTATAGTCCCATAGGTCCTATAGACCGTCTGAACAACATACTAAAATTTCATTTTGATTAAGTCATTTTTACGGCAGTTATCGTGCTAACGGACAGACAGACAGACAGACAGACAGACAGACAGAATGAACAAAGTCATAAACACTTTTCAACTTTGTTGTAAAGTGTTAATAAATGGATATAAAAATATACTATCTTATAAATGAACGATTTGATTTTTCTTCTAATTATATTAATTGCGGACTGCGTACATCACTTTCATTTATTTTGGCAAAGAGTGTTGGTTAGTTTGGCCAAGCTTATATGTTGTGTTTAGCCAATAAATTCATTTAGCCGATTGTTGAAACTGAAAAAGAGTAGAAAGGGTATATCTTCTAATACAATTTTAGTGTTTTCATTTAGTTTATACAAACGGGATCTGGATGTTTTATTCAAATCTGAAAATTCAGAGCTACGACTTTTGGCGGGATATCGCTAACTTGCAACTTTTCTTTGTTGCCAAATTGACGGAAATGTCGCCAATTGTTAAAATCGATGCAATTCAATGAAATGTATTTTGCTTTGTTAGAAGAAAGTACTGAAATGATGTTTCGTTAGAATTTGTCGGTCAGTCCAACCATCCTACTTAGTAACACATTTAGCGAATTTTTAAAATGTCACCAAATGGATAAAAATGTTTGTAAATCCATAAAAATATCTTGAAATTGATAAAATTGCGCTAAATAAATGAAATTAATTGTGTTTTGTTATTGTATAGTAGCGTGATGATCTTTCGTCAATTCGTCGCTCAGTGGGATTGTCAGTTCAACAGTCCCACTTGGGGATACATTTGGCGATTTTTTAAAATATCGCCAAATCTTCCATAGAGTTAGCATTATTCAGACGATATTTTTTCCACCAATTTTTGTGAAGTAAATGATATCATGTCGATCAGCAACGGATTTAAATCTAATTCATATAAATAACAAGAAAGATCAATCATGCTTAAAGTATTGATTATGAAACACTTTCCAACTTCAATGCAATTTCATTTAAACAAGTCTAACATGCAATACATTCCTCGGTAATATTTTGAAACTTATCACAATACTGCATTAATTTATTATATTTGAAAACTTAAACCTTCATCGAAAAAAATGAACTTCATTCAAATGACGGCATTGAAATATAAATTGCCTGGTTTAAACATCTCTAAAATGTTATACATTCCTCGGTAATAGTTTTAGAATTATCATAATACTACGATAATTTATTATATTTGAAAACTTCATCGAAAACAACTGAAATTAATTCAAATGACGTCATAGAAAAAATAACACGCCTGGATCTCTCTATAAAAACAGGATTTCATTCATAACTTTCTCCCATTCATTTCATTCATCAAAATACTATAATAATTTATTTTATTTCCAACTTCAATGCAATTTTAATGCAATCATTTCCAACTTCAATGCAATTTTATTTAAACATGTCTAAAATGCAATACAGTCCTCGATAATATTTTAAAACTTATCACAATACTACATTAATTTATTATATTTGAAACCTTAAACCTTCATCGAAAAAAATTAACTTCATTCAAATGACGGCATTAAAGTATAAATTGCCTGGTTTAAATATCTCTAAAATGTGATACATTCCTCGGTAATAATTTTAGAATTATCATAATACTACGATAATTTATTATATTTGAAAACTTCATCGAAAACAATTGAAATTCATTCAAATGACGTCATAAAAAATAACACGCTTGGCTCTCTCTATAAAAGCAACATTTCATTCATAAATAATTCCCCCATTCATGTCATTCATCACAATACTATAATAATTTATTTTATTTAAAAATTAAGACCATTGAGCTACAAGTAAGTAATCTCCATGCGTAAAACTTCATCGAAAAATATCGTCCTTCTCTTTCTAAAATCAATAAATATTTCATTCATATCAGCTAAGCAGACTCCATGGACTAAATTATTTTGTGTTAAAGAATTACAGCGATTCTAATACAACTCATTCTATATATTTTGCTGTTTACATTTTACATAGGTGAAAAATAGGCAAAATAGTAGAAATAATCATATTTGGATGAGCATTTAAACTGAAATATATTGTCATTGCGTTGTTTTAGTATGTAGATGCACAGAATTTAGGCAAAAATAAAGTAGTTTTAAGACGGATACAACACTCAATATGAATTAAAAAGAACTTTAAAAATCACGATTTTGACACAAGATGGATGCCATATATCATTTTGAAGTGGGTCATGTGATCGTTTCATATCATGGACACGTGATCGCTTCATATAAGAGGTGTTATTATTATTTTAATTTTTATTTAAAAAACTACTGAATATATTTCGCTGAATTTTTTTTTATATATTTTATGGAACAATTTGAATATTGCCTAAAATTTTCGAAGCAATTTGAGAATTTTAAATCCGCTTAAAAAATGCTTGAAAAATTAGGTCCCATAGGGCTCAATGTATTCCCTTTTTTCAACCCGGGTTCAATCCAAAACTAATTGTGTGATATTATTCATTTATAGTCCCATAGGTCCTATAGACCGTCTGAACAACATACTAAAATTTCATTTTGATTAAGTCATTTTTACGGCAGTTATCGTGCTAACGGACAGACAGACAGACAGACAGAATGAACAAAGTCATAAACACTTTTCAACTTTGTTGTAAAGTGTTAATAAATGGATATAAAAATATACTATCTTATAAATGAACGATTTGATTTTTCTTCTAATTATATTAATTGCGGACTGCGTACATCACTTTCATTTATTTTGGCAAAGAGTGTTGGTTAGTTTGGCCAAGCTTATATGTTGTGTTTAGCCAATAAATTCATTTAGCCGATTGTTGAAACTGAAAAAGAGTAGAAAGGGTATATCTTCTAATACAATTTTAGTGTTTTCATTTAGTTTATACAAACGGGATCTGGATGTTTTATTCAAATCTGAAAATTCAGAGCTACGACTTTTGGCGGGATATCGCTAACTTGCAACTTTTCTTTGTTGCCAAATTGACGGAAATGTCGCCAATTGTTAAAATCGATGCAATTCAATGAAATGTATTTTGCTTTGTTAGAAGAAAGTACTGAAATGATGTTTCGTTAGAATTTGTCGGTCAGTCCAACCATCCTACTTAGTAACACATTTAGCGAATTTTTAAAATGTCACCAAATGGATAAAAATGTTTGTAAATCCATAAAAATATCTTGAAATTGATAAAATTGCGCTAAATAAATGAAATTAATTGTGTTTTGTTATTGTATAGTAGCGTGATGATCTTTCGTCAATTCGTCGCTCAGTGGGATTGTCAGTTCAACAGTCCCACTTGGGGATACATTTGGCGATTTTTTAAAATATCGCCAAATCTTCCATAGAGTTAGCATTATTCAGACGATATTTTTTCCACCAATTTTTGTGAAGTAAATGATATCATGTCGATCAGCAACGGATTTAAATCTAATTCATATAAATAACAAGAAAGATCAATCATGCTTAAAGTATTGATTATGAAACACTTTCCAACTTCAATGCAATTTCATTTAAACAAGTCTAACATGCAATACATTCCTCGGTAATATTTTGAAACTTATCACAATACTGCATTAATTTATTATATTTGAAAACTTAAACCTTCATCGAAAAAAATGAACTTCATTCAAATGACGGCATTGAAATATAAATTGCCTGGTTTAAACATCTCTAAAATGTTATACATTCCTCGGTAATAGTTTTAGAATTATCATAATACTACGATAATTTATTATATTTGAAAACTTCATCGAAAACAACTGAAATTAATTCAAATGACGTCATAGAAAAAATAACACGCCTGGATCTCTCTATAAAAACAGGATTTCATTCATAACTTTCTTCCATTCATTTCATTCATCACAATACTATAATAATTTATTTTATTTAAACATTTTGTTTAAGACCATGGAGCTACAAAAAATTAAACTCTATGCTTGAAACTTCATCGAAAAAAATCGTCCTTCTCTTTATGAAATCAATTAATATGTCATTCATATCAGCCATGCAGACTCTATAGACTAAATTATTTTGTGTTAAAAAAATACAGGAATTCTAATACAACTCATTCTATATATTTTGCTGTTTACATTTTACATAGGTGAAAAATAGGCTTAGTTGAAGAAATAATCAAATTTAGATGAGCATTTAAACTCAAATATATTGTCATTGCGTTGTTTCAGTATGTAGATGCACAGAATTTAAGCAAAAATAAAGTAGTTTTAGGACGGATACAACACTCAATATGAATTAAAAAGAACTTAAAGAAATCACGATTTTGAAACAAGATGGATGCCATATATCATTTTGATGTGGGTCATGTGATCGTTTCATATCATGGTCACGTGATCGTTTCATATAAGAGGTGTAATTATTATTTTAATTTTTATTTAAAAACTACTGAATATATTTCGCTGAATTTTTTTTTATATATTTTATGGAACAATTTGAATATTACCTAAAATTTTCGAAGCAATTTGTGAATTTTAAATCCGCTTAAAAAATGTTTGAAAAATTAGGTCCCATAGGGCTCAATGTATTTCATTTTTTCGACCCGGGTTCAATCCAAAACTAATTGGGTGATATTATTCATTTATATTCCCATAGGTTCTACAGACCGTCTGAACAACATACTAAAATTTCATTTTGATTAAGTCATTTTTACGGCAGTTATTGTGCTAACGGACAGACAGACAGACAGACAGACTGACAGACAGACAGACAGATAGACAGACAGACAGAATGAACAAAGTCATAAACACTTTTCAACTTTGTTGTAAAGTGTTAAAAATGAAAATCTGTCTGTCTGTCTGTCTGTTTGTCCCACCATCACGGGAGAACGACTGAACCGAATTTGATGAAATTTTGTGGGTAGCCTAGAAATAGCCCCACTTAAAATTTAGTCTGTCTTTTGAATTTTTACAACCAGTGGTTCTCGGGATATTAGCAAAAAAAGAAATTTTCGTTTGTCTCATCATCACGGGAAAACGGCAAAACCGAATTTAATGAAATTTTGTGGATAGCCTTGAAATAGCCCCCCGTAAATTTTGTCCAAGTTTCGAGTTTCTAAGACCAGGGGTTGTCGAGATATTTATGAAAAACGGAGCTTTTTCTTAGGAGTTCCACTCTCCAACTCCGTGGTTTATCCAAACTGAAAGGATGAAAATCGTTTGTTTAAAACGCCAAAATAAAATAAAATATTATTTCCGTGTTTGGTGCAGGATTTTTGCATTAATTAGTCACTATAGGAAAACATGAATTGTTTGAAACATGAATTTAAATGGAAAAATCTACCTCCATGGCTTACATTTTTCACAAGCTTTTACTCAACGATGAAAAGTATAAAGAAATCAAAATGGCTATTTAATTTCACATTTTATGAGGAAGATTCTATCTTATATCATGTTGTTCGGCAACGGAATGAAATTAAATGTGTTGTTAATATTTATTATTATTTTTTCTATTTGTATAATAAATAAATGGATGTAAAAATATATTTTATAAATGAACGGTTTGATTGTTCTTTTAATTATATATATTGCGGACTGCGTACATCACTTTCATTTATTTAAGGAAAGAGGTTTCAAGCTCAAATATTGTGTTTAGCTAATAAACTCATATATTGTGTTTACCCAATAAATTCATTTAGCCGATTGTTGAAGCAGAAAAAGAGTAGAACAGGTATCTTCTAATACAATTTTAGTGTTTTCATTTAGTATATACAAACGGGATCAGGATATTTTAATCTTCAGATCTGCAAATTAAGAGCTACGAATTTAGCGGAATATCTCTAAATAATTTGGTAACTTTTCTTAAACTTTACCAAATTAGTGGAAATGTCTCCAAATTGATAAAAATGACCCAAATCAATGAAATTAAATTTGTCTTTGTAGAATAGAGTACTGAAATGATGTTTCTGTAGCATTTGTCGGCCAATCCATCCATCCTACTTAGTAACACATTAAGGAATTTTTTTAATACAGTGACCGCCGGTTATAAGATTCAGTGGTTATAAGAAACAGCCGTTTATAAGACTCAAAACGACAGAAACAAATACAAACTTCGTTTTAACATTAAAATTGTGTCGCTTATAAGAAACACGATTCCGCTTATAAGAAACAGTTTTCTACAGAAAATTTGTTGATTTCCTTGCGACGCTGGTGTAAAAAAAAAAATCGATTTGTTTAAGGTTAACTGAAGGACGAGTCTTGGGGATCTCTTGTCTCTGGGCGTACGGGGAGGGGGTGGGAGTTTGCTATGTAACAAAGGATGACAGAGGATTTCTCCGCAGAAAGACTTGGGGAGTACAACCCCAAACCAGTAAGAAACGAGCTTTAATCTTTTGGCAGTTAAGGAAACGTACTGATAAGGAAAGGCATCTTTGCTTATGCACTCAAATAAGATTCGTACAGCTTTAGTTAGTCATTTTATGTTTTGCTAGTGAAGCATGTCGCAAAACCTTACTTTGCTTGAAAAGCAAAGTTTACTTAAAAAGTATGATTCTCCACCTCCGTGTAGTCAATAAGCAAGAAAACAACCTTGCTTGATGCTATCCATATGATCGCAGGCGCATGGAAAAAAGTTTCTGACATATGCATTTTTAATTGCTTCCGTAAAGCAGGATTTTTGAAAAATAATGTTGCCATACCAGCAGAAGATGAAGAAGAATTTGAAGCACCTTTCGATGAATGGATTCACATCGACGAAAATTTACAAACATCTGAAGAAAACAATGATGATGACATAGTGCGGAAATTCAGAATGTTTGCAATGAAGAAGAAAATGAAGACGACGTTCCACAAGAAGAAAATTTTCCTACAGCCAAACAGTCGCGAGAAGCCCTAACTATAATTAGAAAAACTCTTGAACACAGAGGGGCATCAGAAAAAGTTTATGGACTGTTTTATGATTTAGAAATGGATGTACGTAGACTAATCACAGACTCGTTAGCACAAACAATACTGGATAAGTTTTTTGCTATTCTTCAGTAATAGATTACGATATGTATGAAAATGTACTATGCTCTTATACATAAATGAACGACCTATGAGTTTTACTTTTTATTCTTATTTAACTGCATACTATATGCATATAGATAATAATTTAAGTTGTAAGGCTTAATTTGTAAAATGAGAAATATTTTTGAATGCAAAACTTAATTTACAAATGTATTATGTACGTACTAATATTTTACTTATATACATTTATCTTTTAAATTCTGTAAAACTGTGTTCAATAGTTAGTATTTACAATGGAAGAACGATATTTAAAAAATTTCCGGATTTAAGAAACAACTGCTTATAAGAAACAAAACGAGCGAAACGAACGTGTTTCTTATAAGCGGCGGTCACTGTATCACCAAATTGGTAAAACTATTTCTAAATCCATAAAAATATCATGAAATTGATAAAATCGCGCTTAATAAATGAAATTAATTGTGTTTTGTTAGGGGATAGTATTGCGATGATGTTTCGTCAATTTGTCGCAAAATGGGACTATCAGTTCTATAGTCCCACTTGGCGATAAATTTGGCGATTTTTTAAGTTATCGCTAAATTGACGAAAATGTCGCCAAACCTTCCATGGAGATTGCATTATTCAGATGATATGATTTCCATCAATTTATTTGAAGCAAATGATATCATGTCGCTTAGCAACGGATCCAATATGTTATGCGGCATACGATTTTTATTAAATCTTTTCCGATTAGAATAATAAAAACATGTATATAAAATAAATTTCATTGACATTGCATTTTTGACTGGATAATATCAATTACGGTCTTCAGGTTTAAACATCATTATTATTGATATTTTTGGGGACTGTTATTTCAGGGATTATTGATATTTTCAAATTATGATGGGATTGTTTTATTATGACGAAAATTTTTGAAACTCATATATAGTACGTTGTACGAGTAATATTCTACAAATGCATGGGTATATCTTCTAATCTACGAGAATATAAGTAGTACAGGTATATTGGCATATATTTTGATATATATTGGCATATATTGGAATCAATTACGACCTTCTGTTAAGATTACGGGGATATTTGATACTTTCTATTTATTACGTCATCTTTTTTATTTTGGCAAATATTTTTGAGACTCATATTGCAATACGGGTAAGCTTCTACTAACACACTGGCAAATTTTCTAATCTGCGACAATATAAGTAGTACGGGGTTGCATATATTGATTCAATTCCTTTTTTTTTTATTTTTTTTGTAAATTTACTTGCAAAAGGGGCCAGGATGTTTTATTCTTCAGATCTGCCCGTGAATATAATTTTGCATAGTGAGAACAGATATTCTTAAACTTCTCTTTATGAGCAATAAATTTAATATTTTAACAGAATTTGCACATGATTGCGAATTATAAATTTCTTTATATTATATATACTCCGTACGAAGAACGGGTATGCTGCTAGTGTGTTTATATGGCTAACGATTTTTATTAAATCTTTTCCGATTTGAATAATGGAGATATGTATATAAAATAAATTTCATCGACATTTTTGACTGGATAATATCAATTACGGTCTTCAGGTTTAAACATAATTATTATTGATACTTTCGGGGATTATTGATTCAGAAATTATTGATATTTCAAATTATTATGCCATTGTTTTATTGCGGCAAAAACTGTTGAAAATCATATATTGTACGTTGTACGAGAAATCTTCTACAAATGCACGAGTATATCTTTTAATCTACGAGAATATAAGTAGTACAGGTATATTGGCATATATTTTGACATATATTAGCATATATGGCAATCAAGTACGGCCTTTTGTTATGAAGATTAACGGGATTATTGATATTTTCAATTTATTAGGTCATCTGTTTTATTTTGGCAAAGATTTTTGAGACTCATATTGTAATACGGGTAATTTTCTACTAACACTCGGTCATATCTTCTAATCTACGACATTATAAGTAGTACGGGTATATATATCTTCTCATATAATCTTAGCACTTTCATTTTGGCATATATTGAAATCAATTACTGCCTTCAGGTTTAAAGATTGCGGGTTTATTGAAATTTTCTATTTATACATATTCGCGTATATAAGTAGTAAGGGTCCCATATAATTTTAATGCTTTTATTTTGCATATATAGATTCAATTCCATGCTTTTCGTAAATTTGCTTACAAAAGGAGCCAGGGTGTTTTATTCTTCAGATCTGCCCGTGAAGATAATTTTGTATAGCGAGAACAGAGATTCTTAAACTTCTTTTTAGGAGCATTAAATGAAATATTTTAACATAATAGTTTGATTAAAAATGTCATTTAGTATAATATAGGAATTTGCACATGATTACGAATTTTAAGTTTCTTTATATTATATACTCCTTACGAAGAACGGGTATGTTGTTAGTCTATATAAATAAAACTGAAAATCTGTCTGTCTGTTTGTCCCATCATCACGGGAGAATGGCTGAACCAAATTTGATGAAATTTTGTGAGTAGCCTTGTGGATAGCTCCACTTAAAATTTAGTCCATGTTTTGAGTTTCTACGACCAGGAGTTGTCAGATATTAATGAAAAACCAAACTTTTCCCTAGGGGTTCTACTCTCTAACTCCTTGCTTTCTCCAAACGAAAAGATTGGAAATCGTTTGTTTGAAACGTGAAAGTGAATTAAAACTTTATGTCTCAGTTTGTGAGAGATTTTTGCTCTCATTAGCCACTTTTTGAAAGCATAAATTATTTGAAGTATGAATTTAAATGGAAAATCTATCATTATGGTTTATTTTTCACAAGCTTTTACTCAACAATGAAAAGTATTAAGAAATCAAAATGGTTATTTAATTATTTGCATTTTATGAGGAAGATTCTATCTTATATCATGTTGCTCGGCAACGCAATTAAATTAAATGTATTTGTTAATGTTTATTATTATTTTTTCGATTTGAATAATAAATAAATGGACATAAAAATATATCTTATAAATGAACGGTTTGATTTTTCTTTTAATTATATTAATTGCTGACTGCGTACATCACTTTCATTTATTTTGGCAAAGAGTTTCAAGCTTATATATTGTGTTTAGCTAATAAACTCATATATTGTGTTTAGCCAATAAATTTATTTAGCCGATTGTTGAAACAGAAAAAAGAGTAGAACGGATTTATCTTCTAATACAATTTTAGTGTTTTTTTTAGTACTAGCAGCATACCCGTTCGTCGTACGGAGTATATAATATAAAGAAACTTGAAATTCACAATCATGCGCAAATCCTTATAGTATACTAAATGACATTTTTAATCAAAATATTCTGTTAAAATATTTAATACATTGCTCCTAAAAAGAAGTTTAAGAATCTCTGTACTCGCTATACAAAATTATCTTTATGGACATATCTGAAGAATAAAACATCCTGGATCCTTATGTAAGCAAATATAAAAAAAATATGGAATTGAATCAATATATGCAAAATAAAAGCGTTAAAATTGTATGGGACCCGTACTAATTATATACGCGTATATTAGAAAATATAACCTCTATTAGTAGATTACATGTATAAATTGAAAATACCAATAAACCCGTAATCTTTTAATCTGAAGACAGTCATTTATTCCAATATATGTCAAAATGAAAGTGCTAAAATTATATGGGAATATATAAACGTACTACTTATAATGTCCGATTATTAGTAGAAGATTACCCGTATTGCAATATGAGTCTCAAATGCTTTTGGCAAAATACAACAGACGACGTAATAAATTGAAAATATCATTAATCCCCTTAATCTTCATACCAGAAGACTGTAATTGATTCCAATATATACGCCAATATATGTCAAAATATATGCAAATATACATGTAGTACTTATATTCTCGTATGTTAGAAGATATACCCGTGCATTCCTAGAAGATTACTCGTACAACGTACAATATGCGAGTGTCAGCAATTTTTGCCGCAATAAAACAATGGCGTAATAACTTAAAAATATCAATAATCACTGAATCAATAATTCCAGAATATATCAATAATAATAATGTTTAAACCTGAAGAGTGTAATTGATATTATTCAGTCCAAATTGAAATGGCAATGAAATTTATTTTATATACATATCTTCATTATTCAAATCGGAAAGGATTTAATAAAAATCGTCTGCCGCATAAACACATTGGATTTAAATCCGTTGCTAAGCGACGTATCATTTGCTTCAAATAAATTGGTAGAAAAAATATAGTCTAAATAATTATATTTCTATGGAACTTTTGGCGACATTTTCGTCAAATTAGCGACATTTTAAAAAATCGCCAAATTTATCGCCAAGTGGGACTGTAGAACTGACAGTCCCACTTGGCGACAAATTTACGAAATATCATCACAATACTATCCCCTAACAAAACACAATTAATTTCATTTATTTAGCTCATTTTTATCAATTTCAAGATATTTTTATAGATTTGAAAATATTTTTATCAATTTAGTGACCTTTTAAAAATTCGCTAAATATATTACTAAGTAGGATGGTTGGTCTGACAGATAAATGCTAACCAAACATCATTTCAGTACTCTCTTCTAACAAAACAAAATAAATTTCATTGATATGCGTCGTTTTTATCAATTTGGCGACATTTCCGTCAAATTGGCAAAGTTTAAGAAACGTTGTCAAATTAGCGATATCCTGCCAAATTCGTTGCTCTGAATTTGCAGATCTGAATGAAACATCCTTATCCCGTTTCAATATACTAAATGAAAACACTACAATTGTATTAGAAGATATACCCGCTCTACTCTTTTTCTGTTTCAACAATCGGCTAAATGAATTTATTGGCTAAACACAATATATGAGTTTAGTAGCTAAATACGATATAAGCTTGAAAACTCTTTGCCAAAATAAATGAAATTGATGTACGCAGTCAGCAATTAATATAATTAAAAGAAAAATCAAACCGTTCATACATAAGATATGCTTTTATATCCATTTATCCATTTATTTATTATTCAAATCGAAAAAAAATAATAAAAACATTAACAAACTCATTTAATTTAATTGCGATGCCGAACAACATGATTTGTCCTCATAAAATGTTATAATTTATTAACCACTAACAGCACACCAGTTCGTCGTACGGAGTATATAATATAAAGAAACTTATAGTTCGCAATCATGTCCAAATTCTGTTAAAATATTAAATTTATTGCTCCTAAAGAGAAGTTTAAGAATATATGTTCTCACTATGCAAAAATATCTTCACGGGCAGATCAAAACATCCTGGCCCATTTTGTAAGCAAATTTTCAGAAGAAAAAAAAGGAATTGAATCAATATATGCAACCCAGTACTAATCATATTGTCGCAGATTAGAAAATATGCCAATGTGTTAGTAGAAGATTACCCGTATTACAATATGAGTCTCAAAAATATTTGCCAAAATAAAAGAGATGACGTAATAAATTGAAAATATCAATAATATCCGTACTCTTTATACCAGAAGGTCGTAATTGATTCCAATATATGCCAATATATATCAAAACATATGTCAATATACCTGTACTACTTATATTCTCGTAGATTAGAGGATATACACGTGTGTTTGTAGAAGATTATTCGTACAACATACAATATGTGAGTTTAAACAATTTTTGTCATAATAAAATAATTGCATAATAACTTGAAAATATCAATAATCCCTGAATCAATAATCCCCGAAAATATCAATAATAATAATTTCTAAACCTGCAGACCGTAATTGATATTATCCAGTCAAAAATGCTATAAGAAAAATCAAATCGTTCTTTTCTAAAATATATTTTTATATCCATTTATTTATTATTCAAATCGAAAAAATAATTATTAAAATTAACAGACAGATTTAATTTAATTGCGTTTCTGAGTAACATGCTATAAGATAGAATCTTATATCATGTTAAATATGTCATGTCTTATATCATAAACTGCGAAATTAAATAACCATTTTGATTTCTTTATACTTCTCATTGTTCCGTAAAATCTTGTTTTAAATAAAACATGGAGATAGATTTCCCCTTTAAATCATGTTTCAAACAGTTCATATTTTCAGAAAGTGACTAATTAGCGCAAAAAATCTCCCATCAAACTCAGAGATTAAATTTTAATTCACTTTCAAACGATTTTCAAGCTTTTAGGAGTTCCGTTTTTCATTAATATCTCGACAACCCCTGGTCTTAGAAACTCGAAACTTGGGCAAAATTTATGGGGGGCTATTTCAAGGCTATTCACCAAATTTCATTAAATTCGGTTCAGCCGGTTTCCTGTGATGATGAGACAAACGAAAATTTCGTTTTTTACTAATATCTCGAGAACCACTGGTCGTAAAAACTCAAAACACAGATATAATTTTAAGTGGGGCTATTTCTAGGCTACCCACAAAATTTCATCAAATTCGGTTCAGCCGTTCTCCCGTGATGATGGGACAAACAGACAGACAGACAGACAGACAGACAGACAGACAGACAGACAGATTTTCATTTTTATTTATATAGATATACAAACGGGATCAGGATGTACATTCATATCTACAAATTCAGAGATACGAATTTGGCCTGATATCGCCAACTTGGCAATTTTTCTTATACTTTCCAAATTGACGGAAACGTCCAAATTGTTAAAAATGATCCAAATCAATGAAATTTATTTTGTTTCGTTAAAATAGAGTACTGAAATGATGTTTCGTTAGCATTTGTCTGTCAGTCCAACCGTCTTACTTAGTAACACATTTAGCAAAATTTTAAAATGCCACCAAATTGATAAAAATGTTTGTAAATCCATAAAAATATCTTGAAATTGATAAAATTGCGTTAAATAAATGAAATTAATTGTGTTTTGTTAGGGGATCGTATTGTGATGATGTTTCGTCAATTTGTCGACAAGTGGGACCGTCAGTTCTACAGTCCGACTGGGCGATAAATTTGGTGATTTTTTAAATGTCGCTAAATTGACGAAAATGTCGCCAAACCTTCCATATAGCATTATTCAGATGATATATTTTCCACCAATTTATTTGAAGGAGATAATATCATGTAGCTTAGCAACGGATTTAGATCCAATGTGTTTATGCGACAGACGATTTTTATAAAATCTTTTCTGATTTGAATAATGAAGATATCTATATAAATAAAAATGAAAATCTGTCTGTCTGTCTGTCTGTCTGTCTGTCTGACTGTTTGTCACACCATCACGGGAGAACGGCTGAACCGAATTTGAGGAAATTTTGTGGGTAGCCCAGAAATAGCCCCACTTAAAATTATATCCGTGTTTTGTGTTTCTACGACCAGTGGTTCTCGAGATATTAGTAAAAAACCAAATTTTCGTTTTTCTCATCATCACGGAAAAACGGCTGAACCGAATTTAATGAAATTTGGTGAATGGCCTTGAAATATCCCCCCATAAATTTTGTCCAAGTTTCGAGTTTCTAAGACCTGGGGTTGTCGAGATATTAATGAAAAACGGAACTTTTTCCTAGGAGTTCTACTCCCTAACTCCGTGGTTTATCCAAACGAAAAGCTTGAAAATCGTTTGAAAGTGAATTCAAATTTAATCTCTGAGTTTGATGGGAGATTTTTTGCGTTAATTAGTCACTTTCTGAAAACATGAATTGTTTGAAACATGATTTAAAGGGGAAATCTATCTCCATGGTTCATGGTTTATTTAAAACAAGCTTTTACGGAACAATGAGAAGTATAGAGAAATCAAAATCGTTATTTAATTTCGCAGTTTATGTTATAAGACATGACATATTTAACATGTTATAAGATTCTATCTTATATCATGTTACTCAGAAACGCAATTAAATTAAATCTGTCTGTTAATTTTAATAATTATTTTTTCGATTTGAATAATAAATAAATGGATATAAAAATATATTTTAGAAAAGAACGATTTGATTTTTCTTATAGCATTTTTGACTGGATAATATCAATTACGGTCTTCAGGTTTAAAAATTATTATTATTTAAATTTTCGGGGATTATTGATTCAAGGATTATTGATATTTTCAAGTTATTATGCAATTATTTTATTATGACAAAAATTTTTTAAATTCATATATTGTATGTTGTACGAATCTTCTTCAAATACACGTGTATATCTTTTAATCTACGAGAATATAAGTAGTACAGGTATATTGACATATGTTTTGATATATATTGGCATATATTGGAATCAATTACGACCTTCTGGTATAAAGAGTACGGATATTATTGATGTTTTCAATTTATTACGTCATCTCTTTTATTTTGGCATATATTTTTGAGACGCATATTGTAATACGGGTAATCTTCTACTAACACATTGGCATATTTTCTGATCTGCGACAATATAATTAGTACGGGGTTGCATATATTCATTCAATTCCTATTTTTTCTTCTGTAAATTTGCTTACAAAAGGTGGCAGGATGTTTTATTCTTCAGATCTGATCGTGAAGATAATTTTTCATAGTGAGAACATATATTCTTAAACTTCTCTTTAGGAGCAATAAATTTAATATTTTAACAGAATTTGCACATGATTGCGAACTTTAAGTTTCTTTAAATTATACACTCCGTACGAATAACGGGTGTGCTGTTAGTGGTTAATAAATTTTAACATTTTAGGAGGATATATCATGTTGCTCGGCATCGCAATTAAATTAAATGTGTTTGTTAATGTTTTTATTATTTTTTTTCGATTTAAATAATAAATAAATGGATAAATGGATATAAAAGTATATCTTATGAATGGACGGTTTGATTTTTCTTTTAATTATATTAATTGCTGACTGCGTACATCAATTTCATTTATTTTGGCAAAGAGTTTCCAAGCTTATATCGTATTTAGCTACTAAACTCATATATTGTGTTTAGCCAATAAATTCATATAGCCGATTGTTGAAACAGAAAAAGAGTAGAGCGGGTATATCTTCTAATACAATTGTAGTGTTTTCATTTAGTATATTGAAACGGGATAAGAATGTTTCATTCAGATCTGCAAATTCAAAGCTACGAATTTGGAGGGATATCGCTCATTTGACAACTTTTCTTAAACTTTGCCAAATTGACGGAAATGTCGCCAAATTGATATAAATGACACACAAACAGCTGCCATAAATCTTCTGGTTGGTCGTGTGGCTTGGGTCTTCTACATATCAATGAATTTTTTTTTTGTTTTGTTAGAAGAGAGTACTGAAATGATGTTTGGTTAGCATTTATCTGTCAGACCAACCATCCTACTTAGTAATACATTTAGCGAATTTTTAAAATGTCACCAAATTGATAAAAATGTTTTCAAATCTATAAAAATATCTTGAAATTGATAAAATTGCGCTACATAAATGATATTAATTGTTTTTTGTTAGGGGATAGTATTGTGATGATATTTCGTCAATTTGTCGCAAAGTGGAACTGTCAGTTCTACAGTCCCACTTGGCGATAAATTTGGCGATTTTTTAAAATGTCGCTAATTTGACGAAACTGTCGCCAAATGTTCCATAGAAATATAACTATTTAGACGATATTTTTTCTACCAATTTATTTGAAGCAAATGATATCATGTCGCTTAGCAACGGATTTAAATCCAATGTGTTTATGCGGCAGACGATTTTTATTAAATCCTTTCCGATTTGAATAATGAAGATATGCATATAAAATAAATTTCATTGCCATTTCATTTTGGACTGGATAATATTAATTATACTCTTCAGGTTTAAACATTATTATTATTGATATTTTCCGGAATTATTGATTCAGGGATTATTGATATTTTTAAATTATTACGCCATTGTTTTATTGCGGCAAAAATTGCTGACACACGCATATTGTACGTTGTGCGAGTAATCTTCTAGGAATGCACGGGTATATCTTCTAACCTACGAGAATATAAGTAGTACAGGTATATTGGCATGTATTTTGACATATATTGGCGTATATATTGGAATCAAGTACAGTCTTCTGGTATGAAGATTAAGGGGATTAATTATATATTCAATTTATTACGTCGTCTGTTGTATTTTACCAAAAAACATTTGTGACTCATATTGCAAAACGGGTAATCTTCTACTAATAATCGGACATTATAAGTAGTACGTGTATATCTTCCCATATAATTTTAGCACTTTAATTTTGACATATATTGGAATAAATGACTGTCTTCAGATTTAAAGATTACGGGTTTATTGGTATTTTCAATTTATACATGTAATCTACTAATACAGGTTATATTTTCTAATATTCGCGTATATAATTAGTACGGGTCCCATACAATTTTAACGCTTTTATTTTGCATATATTGATTCAATTCCATATTTTTTTTATATTTTCTTACATAAGGGGTCCAAGATGTTTTATTCTTCAGATATGTCCATGAAGATAATATTGCGAGAACAGAGATTCTTAAACTTCTTTTTAGGAGCATTATATTAAATATTTTAACAGAATATTTTGATTAAACATGTCATTTAGTATACTATAAGAATTTGGGCATGATTATGAATTTCAAGTTTCTTTATATTATATACTCCGTACGAAGAACGGGTATGCTGCTAGTATATCCATATAAATAAAAATGAAAATCTGTCTGTCTGTCTGTCTGTCTGTCTGTCTGTTTGTCCCATCATCACGGGAGAACGGCTGAACCGAATTAGATGAAATTTTGTGGGTAGCCCAGAAATAGCCCCACTTAAAATTATATCTGTGTTTTGAGTTTTTACGACCAGTGGTTCTCGAGATATTAGTAAAAAACGAAATTTTCGTTTGTCTCATCATCACGGAAAAAAGGCTGAACCGAATTTAATGAAATTTGGTGGATAGCCTTGAAATATCCCCCCATAAGTTTTGTCCAAGTTTCGAGTTTCTAAGACCTGGGGTTGTCGAGATATTAATGAAAAACGGAACTTTTTCCTAGGAGTTCTACTCCTTAACTCCGTGGTTTATCCAAACGAAAAGTTTGAAAATCGTTTGAAAATGAATTAAAATTTAATCTCTGAGTTTGATGGGAGATTGTTTGCGTTAATTAGTCACTTTCTGAAAACATGTATTGTTTGAAACATGATTTAAAGGGGAAATCTATCTCCATGGTTCATGGTTTATTTAAAACAAGCTTTTACGGAACAATGAGAAGTATAGAGAAATCAAAATCGTTATTTAATTTCGCAGTTTATGTTATAAGACATGACATATTTAACATGTTATAAGATTCTATCTTATATCATGTTACTCAGAAACGCAATTAAATTAAATCTGTCTGTTAATTTTAATAATTATTTTTTCGATTTGAATAATAAATAAATGGATATAAAAATATATTTTAGAAAAGAACGATTTGATTTTTCTTATAGCATTTTTGACTGGATAATATCAATTACGGTCTTCAGGTTTAAAAATTATTATTATTTATATTTTCGGGGATTATTGATTCAAGGATTACTGATATTTTCAAGTTATTATGCAATTATTTTATTATGACAAAAATTGTTTAAACTCATATATTGTATGTTGTACGAATCTTCTACAAATACACGTGTATATCTTTTAATCTACGAGAATATAAGTAGTACAGGTATATTGACATATGTTTTGATATATATTGGCATATATTGGAATCAATTACGACCTTCTGGTATAAAGAGTACGGATATTATTGATGTTTTCAATTTATTACATCATCTCTTTTATTTTGGCAAATATTTTTGAGACGCATATTGTAATACGGGTAATCTTCTACTAACACATTGGCATATTTTCTGATCTGCGACAATATAATTAGTACGGGGTTGCATATATTCATTCAATTCCTATTTTTTCTTCTGTAAATTTGCTTAAAAAAGGGGGCAGGATGTTTTATTCTTCAGATCTGATCGTGAAGATAATTTTGCATAGTGAGAACATATATTCTTAAACTTCTCTTTAGGAGCAATAAATTTAATATTTTAACAGAATTTGCACATGATTGCGAACTATAAGTTTCTTTAAATTATACACTCCGTACGATTAACGGATTAAATTAAATGTGTTTGTTAATGTTTTTATTATTTTTTTTCGATTTAAATAATAAATAAATGGATAAATGGATATAAA
This sequence comes from Amaurobius ferox, assembly GCA_951213105.1. Classification (NCBI taxonomy): domain Eukaryota; kingdom Metazoa; phylum Arthropoda; class Arachnida; order Araneae; family Amaurobiidae; genus Amaurobius; species Amaurobius ferox. Next base: position 188,327,541 of record OX578133.1, read on the forward strand.
AGTATATCTTATGAATGGACGGTTTGATTTTTCTTTTAATTATATTAATTGCTGACTGCGTACATCAATTTCATTTATTTTGGCAAAGAGTTTTCAAGCTTATATCGTATTTAGCTACTAAACTCATATATTGTGTTTAGCCAATAAATTCATATAGCCGATTGTTGAAACAGAAAAAGAGTAGAGCGGGTATATCTTCTAATACAATTGTAGTGTTTTCATTTAGTATATTGAAACGGGATAAGAATGTTTCATTCAGATCTGAAAATTCAAAGCTACGAATTTGGAGGGATATCGCTAATTTGACAACTTTTCTCAAACTTTGCCAAATTGACGGAAATGTCGCCAAATTGATATAAACGACACACAAACAGCTGCCAGGGCCAACGGCCGTACCGTGCTGAAAACACCGGTTCTCGTTAGATCACCGAAGTCAAGCAGCATCGGGCGCGGTTAGTACTTGGTGGGTGACAACCTCGGAACACCGCGTGCTGTTGGCCATCTCGGGTGCGGTATCCCCGTGGTTTGCGCGCTAGATTTGCACGCTACCACAAATGCCGCCGTGTTCATGCGGAGTACGATCACGTTAAACATGTGGGTCCGTAAGTCCTTCCGAGAGGTTGGTGGTAGGGGAAGGAGGGTACGGTCCCTGTGGATGCCTCCCCCACTGGGTTCCGGTCTAAATTGGGTGGCACTTCCCGGCCGTCCATACAGTTACCTTACACCTTTCTGGTAGGTCGGACGGTCTGGGTCTCAACAACAACAACACAAACAGCTGCCATAAACCTTCGGGTTGGTCGTGTGGCTTGGGTCTTCTACATATCAATGAAATATTTTTTTGTTTTGTTAGAAGAGAGCACTGAAATGATGTTAGGTTAGCATTTATCTGTCAGACCAACCATCCTACTTAGTAATACATTTAGCGAATTTTTAAAATGTCACCACATTGTTAAAATGTTTTCAAATCTATAAAAATATCTTGAAATTGATAAAATGGCGCTACATAAATGATATTAATTGTTTTTTGTTAGGGGATAGTATTGTGATGATATTTCGTCAATTTGTCGCAAAGTGGAACTGTCCCACTTGGCGATAAATTTGGCGATTTTTTAAAATGTCGCTAATTTGACGATACTGTCGCCAAATGTTCCATAGAAATATAACTATTTAGACGATATTTTTTCTACCAATTTATTTGAAGCAAATGATATCATGTCGCTTAGCAACGGATTTAAATCCAATGTGTTTATGCGGCAGACGATTTTTATTAAATCCTTTCCGATTTGAATAATGAAGATATATATATAAAATAAATTTCATTGCCATTTCATTTTGGACTGGATAATATCAATTATACTCTTCAGGTTTAAATATTATTATTATTGATATTTTCCGGAATTATTGATTCAGTGATTATTGATATTTTTAAGTTATTACGCCATTGTTTTATTGCGGCAAAAATTGCTGACACACGCATATTGTACGTTGTACGAGTAATCTTCCAGGAATGCACGGGTGTATTCCTAGAAGCACGGGTGTATTCCTTATATCTTCTAACCTACGAGAATATAAGTAGTACAGGTATATTGGCATATATTTTGACATATATTGGCATATATATTGGAATCAAGTACAGTCTTCTGGTATGAAGATTAAGGGGATTAATTATATATTCAATTTATTACGTCGTCTGTTGTATTTTACCAAAAAACATTTGAGACTCATATTGCAAAACGGGTAATCTTCTACTAATAATCGGATATTATAAGTAGTACGTGTATATCTCCCAATATAATTTTAGCACTTTAATTTTGACATATATTGGAATAAATGACTGTCTTCAGATTTAAAGATTACGGGTTTATTGGTATTTTCAATTTCTACATGTAATCTACTAATACAGGTTATATTTTCTAATATTCGCGTATATAATTAGTACGGGTCCCATACAATTTTAACGCTTTTATTTTGCATATATTGATTCAATTCCATATTTTTTTTTTATATTTGCTTACATAAGGGGTCCAAGATGTTTTATTCTTCAGATATGTCCATGAAGATAATTGTATATAGCGAGAACAGAGATTCTTAAACTTCTTTTTAGGAGCATTATATTAAATATTTTAACAGAATATTTTGATTAAACATGTCATTTAGTATACTATAAGAATTTGCGCATGATTATGAATTTCAAGTTTCTTTATATTGTATACTCCGTACGAAGAACGGGTATGCTGCTAGTATAAAATAAATTTCATTGATATTATATCTTTGACTAAATAATATCAATTACGGTCTTCATGTTTAAACATTATTATTATTGATATTTTCGGGAATTATTGATTCAGAGATTATCTATATTTTCAACTCATTATGCCATTGTTTTATAGCGGCAAAAATTGTTGAAACTCATATATTGTACGTTGCACGAGTAATCTTCTACAAATGCACGGATATATCTTCTAATCTACGACATTATAAGTAGTACGGGTATATATATCTTCCTATATAATTTTAGCACTTTCATTTTGACATATATTGGAATTAATTACTGCCTCCAGGTTTAAAGATTACGGGTTTGTTGATATTTTGAATTCATGCATGTAATCTACTAATGCAGGTTATATCTTCTAATATTCGAGTATATAAGTAGTACGGGTCCCATATAATTTTAACGCTTTTATTTTGCACATATTGATTCCATTCCATATTTATTTAAATTTGCTTACAAAAGGGGCCAGTATGTTTTATTCTTCAGATCTGTCCGCGAAGATATTTTTGATTAAAAATGTCATTTATTATACTATAGGAATTTGCACATGATTATGAATTTTAAGTTTCTTTATATTATATACTCCGTACGAAGAATGGGTATGCTGCTAGTCTATATAAATAAAGTTGAAAATCTGTCTGTCTGTATGTTTGTCTCATCATCACGAGAGAAAGACTGAACTGAATTCAATCAGATTTTGTGGATAGTCTTGAAATACCCCCCCTTAAAATTTAGTACATGTTTCGAGTTTCTAAGACCAGGGCCTGACCAGATATTAATGAAAAACGATACTTTTTTCTAGGAGTTCTACTCTCCAATTCCCTGGTTTCTCCAAACGAAAAAGGTTGGAAATCGCTGGTTTAAAATGTGAAAATGAATTAAATACTCTATCTCTGAGTTTTGTGGGTGTTTATTGCGCTTATTAGTTACTTTTTAAAAATCGCAGGTTTGAAACATGAAGTTAAATGGAAACTCTATCACCATGGTTTATTTTTCACAGGCTCTTACTCAACAATGAAAAATATTAAGAAATCAAAATGGTTATTTAATATCAGCATTTTATGAGTTAGATTCTTTCTTATATCATGTTACTCAGCAACGCAATTAAATCAATCGTGTTAGTTAATTTTTATTATTATTTTTTCGATTTGAATAATAAATAAATGGATATAAAAATATATCTTATAAATGAACGGTTTTATTTTCCTTTTAATTATATTAATTGCTGACTGAGTACATCACTTTCATTTATTTTGGCAAACAGTTTTCAAACTTATATATTGTGTTTAGCCTATAAGCTCATATATTGTGTTTAGCCAATAAACTCATATATTGTGTTTAGCCAATAAACTCGTATATTGTGTCTAGTCAATAAACTCATATATTGTGTTTAGCCAATAAACTCATTTAGCTGATTGTTGAAACAGAATAAGAGTAGAACTGGTATATCTTTTAATACAATTTTAGTGTTTTCATTTAGTATATACAGACGGGATCAGGATGTTTTATTCTTCAAATCTGCAAATTCATATATACGAATTTGACGGGATATTGCTAACTTGGGAACTTTTCTTAAACGTTGCAAATTGACGGAAATGTCGCCAAATTGATAAAAACAACGCTAAATCAATAAAATTAATTTTGTTTTTGTTAGAAGAGAGTACTGAAATAATGTTTCAGTAGCATTTGTCTGTCAGTCCAACTGACCTACTTAGTAACACATTTAGCGAATTTTTAAATTGTCACCAGATTGATAATAATATTTGTAAATCCATAAATATATTTCTTGAAACTGATAAAATTTGCTCTAAATAAATGATGTTAATTGTGTTTTGTTAGGGGATAGTATTGTGGGGATATTTTGTAATTTGTCGCCAAGTGAGACTGTCAGTTCCATAGTCCCACTTGGCGATAAATTTGGCGTTTTTTAAAATGTCGCTAAATTGACGAAAATGCAGCCAAATTGATAAAATGACTCTAAATTTATCAGAATGACACCGAATCGATGAAAATTCAATATTTTGCATAATTAAGAACGATTTTCTAGATAATCTCTGTCGTTTTGTGAGAATTAAAATATATTTTTTTCTAAATTTGTTTAGAAACTGGACCAGGATGCTTTATTCTTCAGATATGCCTGTGAAGATAATTTTGTATATTGAGCTCAGATATTCTTATACATTTTTTAGAAGAATTAAATTAAATATTTAAATAGAATATTTTGAATAACAAGAATAACAAGGCCATTTAGAATACCATAGGAATTTACACATAATTGGGAATGTTAAGTTTCTTTATATTGTATTTTCCGTACGAAGAACGGATATACTGATAGTCTATATAAATAAAACTGAAAATCTGCCTGTGTGTTTGTTTCATCACGGGTAAACGGCTGCCCCGAATTTCATAAAATTTTGTGGATAGCCGTGGAATAGTTCAATTTAAAATTTAGTCTATGTTTCAAGTTTCTAGGATCAGGGGTTATCGAGATATTAATAAAGAACGAACATCCTATAGAGATAGCATTATGCAGATGATATTTTTTATCGCCAATTTATTTGAAGCAAAATATATCATGTTGCTCAGTAATGGAATTAAATCCAGTGTATTTATTTATATCGTAGGCTATTTTATTAAATCTTTTTCAATTTAAATAATAAAAAAAATGTATATAAATATAAAAATAAGAATAGTACTGGTATATCTTCTAATACTATTTTAGCACTTTCATTTTGCATGTACTGATCCAATGTCATATTTTTTATAAATTTGTTTACAAACGGGACTAGGATGTTTTATTCTTAAGATGTGCAAGTGAAGATAATTTTGCATAACGGGAACAGTTATATTCTTATACATTTTAGGAGAAATAAATTAAATATTTATTAAAATGTTTTGAGTAACATTATCAAATCAATACTGTAAGAACTTGTACATAATTGTGAATTTTAATTTTCTTAATATTATATATCCCTTACAAAGAACGGGTATATTGCTAGTTTATGCATTAAAACTGTATTTAATGCATTATGAAACAACGAGAAAATGATTCCAGGTCTGTGGGGAAAGCCACAACATATTTTTCTTAAAATGTGGTAGGCAAGACACTTTTAGATTACCCGGTACTGATTAGATTTTGGTACGATTCGAAAACAAAGAACTTGTCTTTTTTGTGATATGGCGTACAAAACTGTCAAATCAGAAATAAATAAATAAGTATGCCTAAAAGTATTCATTAAATGCTTGTTTTCATCCATCATTTTTAACGACGAAACGAATAAAACCTATTACTTTAGGTCTTAACCTTTTTCGGAAATGTGAAGAGATGGGGTCGTTTTAAAAGGCATTTAGCTGCCTAATGAAAAATAAAACGTATTAGAATTGCAAACTGGATATAATATCCAGTCAGCTTAAGTGTCAATTTGTGTAATGAAACCGAATTTAATGGATAACAGATTATGGGAAAGTCATGTGCTGCCCACATCAAATTTTTTTTACTGCAGAGACTTAAAATGTTTGGACCCACTTTGCAAACAACTAATTTTAATATTTTTTAAAACAGGACATATTTCCAGCTAGGTAATAGCTTATGATAGCTACATCTTTTTCAATTTCCTAGCGGATAGCAACATGAAAATATGGCGATAGTGATTGTTGTTTCAACCACTTTCTTTTATAGATAAGCTTTTAGCAGCTGATTAAGATCGGTTAATCTAACTAATAGATGTAGCTGAAGAAATGTAGATAATCGTGATTTAATCACAAGTCGGGCTTTCATCGTAAATGCATCGATGGGGAACTTAGATACAAGAAATAGCTTTTGTCGGTGATTACTTGAAGTATATGGCACTTTTGAGACATTTTCAGTTGATAAAGAAAAGTATTAGCTAGTGTAAATAAAGCTGTCATTTCGCAATCGAGAGCCAGTTTCAAGATACAGAGATCGGGAGTTTGAGTTCATCCTTTGACATGATTAAGTAAAGCAACACGAAAATGTATTTTAAATAAAATAATGCCTTATGTGAGTAGCACGTGTTACAGACACGAATTAGTTTTTATTCCTTTTTTCCATAATATACAATAATTTAAATTTTATCGCACAAAATAACACAGAGAATCGATATTTGTCAAAAAGTCATCAAATTAACAGTTTTAAATTCATTCTTTTCCTGTTTCATAAGACGACTTGGTGTAGTTTACACTGGTATACAGTATACTGTGTATGTAGGGAAAGTTGAAATTTTGCACACAGCGGAATTATTTAGAAACATGAAACCATATTCTCCCCAAAAGAACTTCGACACCCTCCACTAATATCTCTTTTCCTTTTAGCGCACTCCTTTATTGCTGATAACGAAAGGGATAACCAAAATTTTTTCAAAAAGAAAGGAACTAGATTTCTCCAACAGCTGAGCATTTATCTCAATATCTGAGAACACATCCTGGTCCTAAGTGTTGGTCAAGAAACGCATGAACAGCTATGATTGGTCACCCATTCCAGACAACGGGGTCAAATATTTGCGAAGACTAAAGAGTATAAATGGCCTTTTGTTTGTCTACTACACTTTGACAAGCTTACTTATTGCCTGTTTTATCTTTCATGGGATCTAATTCATCAAATATTTCTCTTAGTCGTATTTAAGAGTTAACAATTTTTCATGTTTCGCTTTAAATTATTACTTGTTAGAGATAAAGTGAGAAAATAAAATGTTTTCAAATTGAAATTAAGAAATTGTGATATATTATCATGTTTTTATTTTTCCAGACCCTCCTACCCCATAGTGACCCAGAAATCTGAAACTGTGGTGCACAAAAAAGTAAACTGTTTATGAGGGATTTTAGACTATTAAATTATTTATAATTTTACATGGCCGAATATCGTAAATCGTGAAACCTTAATACACATTGCATTGTGTGCCACTTAAACCCACCATATTTATCTTCAGTGTGAGTTCCTACAATAGAATAATTATTAACATAAAGCTACTCAATTAATTGCACTATTTTTAACTTTTAAAATAGCATTATTTATTAACAACATTTGTTTAATTATTAAATTGATTACAATACTTATCATATTATTGCGAGCGGAGGGGATAGGACATGTGATATTGGACATGTGAGATCGGGTATGTGAGATCGGACATGTGAGACTGGACATGTGAGATTGAGCATGTAAGATTGGACATGTGAGATCGGACATATGAGATTGGACATATGAGATTGGACAAGTGAGATTGGACATGTGAGACCAGTAAGTTATTATTACCAAGATGTTCTATGACCTGCTACAATAATTAATGGGCACATACCTTCAATTTCGTCTTTGGCTATTGACCACAACTCTTGCATCAGTATATATCATACTGGCACTAACTCTAAGTATTATGCTCCTACTCGTACTGCATCTGCTCATTTCGTTGAAGTCTAAATCAGGACATTTTTTGTGGACTATTTGTGGAATCTCTGAGGAACACACTCTTATGGAATCATCATGGCATTATGTTGAATTTCTCCTCTATCTCTGTGGCTATCTGAATCTGTCGTTGCTTAATCTCCCTATTAGAAGTCGTGCATATCCTTTTTTTAGCGTCTTTCGGTTGCCGCCCCTTTTGCCTGAGGTCTGTACCGCCTATTTGGCTACCATTGGCCGAATTTAGAGCAAAGCGATCAGACATCATCCATATTGGTTAACGTGTTTAGCCAATCTCGTGGCTACACCTTAGCTTCGTAAGTTTATGACCTACTTGACCTCTCGGGTCAAAGTGTTGTAAAAACTGGCGTTCTTACGTCTGCTGCCATTGTCCAACATTACAGTCTTAATAAATAAAGAACATAAAACTGTTTCACATTTTCCTGGTCTTAATCTGGTTTCACAGAAGCATCGACTACGGTAAAGAACCTAATGGAGTCGGATTTCCGATGTACCCCTTGCGAGTGAAGAGGAAATGGAGGGTTTTGAAAAAGTTTTTTAGACCCTCCAAAAGCCCCCTCGTGAAGACGGAATTTTTGCACACTTATAGTATCGCCCATCGGAGAGAACTTAATGCAGCTATATTTTCTAGGAGTGGAGAAAATGCTTTTTTTCGAAAAGTATTTTCAGACCTTCCAAAAGCCTTCTGGTGACCTAGAAGGCAGAATCTTTGCACACTTACAATATCGACCATCGGACAGAACCTAACGTAGTTGAATTTTCTATCCTCCTCATTTCAGGAGTGGAGATTATGGGGTTAAAAGTTTTTCCAGATCCAGTGTCTTCTGGTGGCTTAGAGTACTGAATATTTGTATATTTATGGTAACGACCACTGGAACAAACCTAACGGAGTCATATTTTCGATTTTTCTTTCGGAGTTAGACAAAATGGAGGTGGGGTCCCGTAAAAACTTCTGGAAATCCCACCAGAGACATAAAAGTCGAGAACTCGAATAAGAAGCAGAATCTAACTGGGACAATTTTCAAGAAAACTACGACGCAAAGCATGGTATCGACCATCGGAGAGAATTTAATGTAGCCATATTTACCGGGAGTAGAGAAAATGGTTTTTTTTCGAAAAGTCTTTCAGACCCTCTAACATATGACCAGGGTGTCCCAAAAACATTGACCTCTGCTTTTATTCCTTAAATTTTGATCTTAGACATATATAATAAATTACAAAGTTGCGTAAAGAAAGGCACAGGATTTTATAAAATCGATTAATATTTTCAAGGGAATTAAATTTTAAGAAATACAAAATTTAAATTTTTATATGGCCCCCGTAGAAAAACATTTCCAATGAGTAAAATATACCACTAATAAGATGATGTACAAAATTTTAGCATTTTATTATATAAAAAGTCTCAGAGATATGTAAAGACAAAAATGCTGACTTAAACCACTTTTCGGTACATGGACATGGGTTCTCAGAGGGGAAAAGTCATGTCGGTAGATCGCGTTTCAGGGATCATACACAAATTAAGAAAGAAAACAATGATTACATAAATAAAGAATAATTTTGCTAGTTATTGGTACAAAGGTATCTGCACTGTGTAGAAATAATAACTTTACACAAAGATTACAAAGCGTGTTCAAAATGTTTTCCATCCATGCCAATACAGAGCTGCATTCGCCTGATAACACTTCTGTGCACTCGATCAAGTTCTTGTTCGGTAATGCCACGACAATCATCTAGAATGCGTTGTTGCAACTCTGCTTTATTTAAGGGAGGTGACAGATAAACAGTTATACGTAAACGACCCCATGGCGCGGTAGCCCATTGGTTAGCGCGCTGGAGTTGCACTCGGTAGGCCCGGGCTCGATTCCAGCCACTGCCAAAACTGCCGCCGTGTTCATGCGGAGTACGATCACGTTAAACATGTGGGTCCGAAAGTCCTTCCGAGAGGTTGGTGGTAGGGGAAGGAGGGTACGGTCCCTGTGGATGCCTCCCCCACTGGGTTCCGGTCTAAATTGGGTGGCACTTCCTGACCGTCCAAACAGTTACCTTACACCTTTCTGGTAGGTCGGACGGTCTGGGTTTCAACAACAACAACGTAAACGACCCCACAAATAAAAATCCATAGGTGTTAAATCAGGCGATCTAGGGGGAAATTCGACTGGCACATGCAAGCCAATCCACTTGTCTGGAAATTCGTTATTTAACCAGTGTTTCACAACTGTAGTATGATGAGCTAGAGATCCGTCCTGTTGAAACCATACATGAGAAAGTACTGTTAGGATCAATTCATCCATAAAATCAGGAACAACCGCATTCAGAATCTCTTTAACATATCTGTCACCCGTCAACGTACCATCATACAGTATGGGTCTAAGCAAACGGTTTCTGAAAATACTACACCATACATTCACAGAAAATTGCTTCTGATGATGAATACCACGTACCACGAATGGATTTGTGTCAGATCAGAAGTGCTCATTTTGAGGATTTATGTATCTATCTTGTTTAAAACAGCATTCGTATGTCCAAATTACGTTTTCAGGAAAGAGGGATTTGCATCTTCCTGATTTAGAGCCAAAACACAAAAATCTAGATGACGTTGATAATATGTTGGCTCCTGTCCTTGCAAACCATGAATGTTAAACGGATGCCATTTATTCAGTCTCAGTATTTTCCACACTGTTGCACATGGTAAGTTCATTTCTGAAGCTGCGGTACGAACAGTACTATGTGGATGACTGCAAAAGTAAGCCAAAATTTCAATTTCTACATCAGTGGAGTGAAGTCTGGGTCTACTTAGTCCACCTACACGATGTACTCTTCCTCTTTCACGCACTCGTTGCACCAATCGGGAAATAAATCTCCCAGGAGGATGTCGAGGATTGGGAAAAATTCGTTGATATTCCCGTGGAGTTTCGTTAGCATTGCGATTGCATGAACCGTACAGCATAAGCATTTCAAAAAGTTCTTCGTTGCTGTATTGCGACATACTGTCGGTATAGGCTAACCACACTCTTAAAATGTAGCAGAAATATGAAATACTTAAGGGTCGCTCAGACTGCCGGGCATGCTTCGCTTGCGTAAGCAAGGCGATTGATGAATGGCAGAGCAAAAACAACTTCCGCATGTGATGATGCGTCTGTTGCGATTGTGTGACGCAGATATTTGCATATGCATAGATTTATAAGCTGTTTTAATGTTAACTTTGATTGTGCCATTTCCAAATTTTTTTCTGTTATTAATCATGCAAAATTTTAAGGTATTTTTCAGGAAGCATATTTTTGAAAAATTTTAAATAAATTTAAAGATAGGAGGCAGATATTATTTGCCTATGATGCATTTCTGCGTTGCGTCATTTGCAGTCTTGCTGTAAGCATTTACATCTTAATTTGTGCTTAATCCCTCACTAACTTTGTTTAAACATATCTCTGGGACTTTTTAAGATAAAATGCTGAAATTTTGTACATCACCTTATTAGTGTATAGGGCACATTTTACTCATTGGAAAGGTTTTGTACGGGGGCCATATAAGAATTTAAATTTTGTATTTCTTCAAATTTAATCCCTTGAAAATTTTTATCGATTTCATAAAATTCTGTACCCTTTTTTACGGAACTTTGTAATTTATTATATATATCTAAGATCAATATTTAAGGAATAAAAGTCGAGATCAATGTTTTTGGGACACCCTGTATATACGAGTATATAAACAAATATAAAAATATTCAAAGGGTGAAAACTATATAGAAGTTAAATACTGAGCATATGTTACATTTTAGAATAAAAATACATTATCTTCAGTAATATAACTGTACATTGTAATTACATCTAATTATTGCGCTAATTGCGGCATATAAATGCAGTATTTAATAAAATTACTTTAATTAGTTTTATGTGCTATACTATGTGTCTGCAAGTTCAATTTTAATTCTTATAGTTCCATTTTAACTCTTATAGTTCCATTTTAATTTTTTTAATTTTTATCATTTTCTTTGCCTGTTGGACTACGGTAGTCTCTAGAATATTATTCCGAAGTCCAATGGTTGCATCTTCAAAAGCGAGATGCAGCTTTGAATTTCAGAAAAAGGTAGCAAATTTGCAGTTTTTTTCTAATCCTCCTTTTTATTCAGACAATCTTTGTATATGAAAAATTCATCTCATTTTAACGAGATTTTCAGAGATGTTCATAAACAGGGTAAGACAAGTCGTCTAAAAAATTTGAATTTCTAAGTCAAAGTTTTCCCTTATTTTAAGCTGAAAATTAAAAACTCTCATACATTTTTGACACAAAAATGAAGCCACTGAATTGCAAAGCGTAAAGTTTAAAAACATTGAATTAGGGAGATTTTCAGTTATTTTAACTTAACTCCATAATTGGGATAATTTTAATCATCAAACCGGGGCGAAAATTTGGTGACTTTTTAGAATGTCGCCAAATTGACGAAACTGTTGCCAATTTAATGAATATGTTGTCAAATTGATGAAAATGTTGCCAAATTGAGGAAAACGATGCTAAATTAACGGAAAGAATGCCAAATTATTAAAATTTAGAATCAAAACATAACTAGGAGTTCAACTTAAAACTTTATGAATGGATTGGAATTCAAACTAATTAACAAACGGATGGTATATTAAGTATGTTTTATAGGGTGTATCTGTCTGTTCCTCTGTCCTACTTGGCGACTTAGGAGAAAAAATGCCGACTTTTTCAATGTGTCACCAAATTAACGAAAATGTTGTCAAATTGAAGAAAATGACGCCAAATTTATAAAATTTAAAACCAAAACATAGTTAAGTTGGATTCAAATTTTAAATTTTATGAATGGATTGGAATTTGAACTCAATAAACGGATGTTATATTAAGTATTTTTCAATAGGGTCTGTTTATCACCCTTAGCGACAAATTTGACGACATCGGAGGCAAATGTGGCAACTTTTTAATTGTCGCCAAATTGACGAAAATGCCGTTTAACTGATGAAAATGTCTTCAAATTAAAGGAAATGATGCTAAATTAAAAAAATGACGCCAAAATCATAAAAGTTAAAATCAAAACAAAAGTAGGGTTTTGATTTAAAATTTTATGACTGGATTGGAATTCAAACTAATTAATAAACGGATGGTATATGTTTATATATGTTTATATATATACGGATGGTATAACAATGGAGTCTGCCTATTCGTCTGTCTTACATGGCGATAAATTTAGAGACAAACTTGGCGACCGTGGCGACTTTTTAAATATTGCCAAATTGACTAAAGTGACGCTAAATTTTTGAAAATGATGCTGAATTCACGAAAATGACATCAAATTGATAAAGTTTAAAATCAAAACATAAGCAATTAGGATTTTGATTTAAATTTTTATGAATGGATTGGAATTCAAATTAATGAATAAACTGATGGTATATTAAGTATGCTGCAATAGGGTCTGTCTAGCTGTTTCACTTGGCGACAAATATGGTTCCTTGGGGACTTCTGAAAAATGTCGCAAAATTAGTAAACAACGCCAACTCGATAAAATTTTGCCAAATTGTCAAAACTTTAATAAATCAGAACATCTACCTTGTTATTTAAATTAAATTTATTTGATAATTCCTGTCGCTTTGAGGAAATTATTAAATTAATATTCTTTATTCAAAATATAGCGAGTTTCACTGTTCGTGGGACAGTTCGTGGGAAGTTTAGTTGGGGTGTCTATTATTTGCGATTTGTTGAAGAATGGTACATATGGTATACGTATATGTTTTGATAAGATATGTGCATTCAACTTGGTGACAAACTTGGCAATTCTTTTTTAAATGCCGCCAAAATAGACAAAAATAACGCAAAACATTGTCAGAATTTAAATATGAACGAACGGCGGTGTTCTAACTTCTACCTTACACTATTATTATTTAACTAGCATATTATTATTTATAAGTGCATTAGTAATATTTATACGTCTTAATAAATATACTCTGATTAATATCTATTTATTTCTTAATGCTCCACCAGAATAAAACAAATTGGCAATGATAGCCTCTATATAAAGATCGAAGATATGGAATTCTTTTTCTAAACCTCTAAAAAATAATTGATATTCTGAGATATAAAAAAGGGAGGCGAGGGCGAAATTTTCTAGTTTGACAATATGCTTGCCCTCGCCCGCACAAACCTGATAAAATAAATAAATAGAAGAATAAATGATTAGACTACGTCTAAGTCTATGCAGAATACATCAAAGTTTGAAACAAATGTTATTTGTGTTGTGGAAAATGGGAAGATAAACTTATATATATATATATATTTTTTTTACATATATTAATTAAAAAGTTATTTAGATCCAATATTAACTTTCATATATATAAATAATGCTTTTCTTGTAATGCTGTAATGCGTGATAAGTCTCACCTATTTGCTGAAATAAAATACTGCTTCTGACGAAGAGACCAACAAAGCTTAGCATTTCAACGTGGTGCTGTAGATATTCAAGGGAAAGAACGTATGTTTTAGCTATATCTAAAAGAAAAGTTGTGCTAGTCATATGTGGTTATTTATACTGGAGAATAAATATTTTAGATTCCATCTAAATTCAAAATCGATATGCTTGCTTAATGTTCCCAAACTAACGATTTAAAGACATTTGTGATATTCATCTGTACTGTGGATAATGGAAAGGGTATTCTCTTTTCATTTTCCAACAATGCATGGTAATGTATAGAGGAAGTATTGGAATGCAGTTGAAAATTGCAATTCGAGTTTTTGAAGGAGCTATACGTTTCGGGAACACAATTACAATTGTTTCAGCGTAACGACTGTATGTATGTATGTATGTATGTATGTATGTATGTATGTATGTATGTATGTAGTATGCATGTGCGTCTGTGCAATGTATCTATCCACTCTAGCTCCAAAATTATACGGATCATTTTTAAAAAATTGTTAGGTAAGTGAGTTGCAGGTTACCCTGCAATATATATTCTTTTGTTTATTTATTTTGCCAAGTTTCTATGTGAGACATGCATGCGAGAGCATAAAATGGACTAGAAAATTTCGCCTTATTTTACATCTTAGATGTTTGTTTTGGAAGATTTAGGCTACTACAACTTTTGCTATTAAAACATATGAAAATTTGATCTATGGAAATTAAAAAAAAATCTGATGTTAGCAGCACATGACTTTCCTTATATAATGCAATGAATTTACTACTTTTACAGAAAAAATGATGTATAATATCCACGGTACTGTGTTTTGATCATTGAATTGTACATTTGGCGATTTTACGGATGACAACATGTAAAATTATTTCAAAATACCCAATTAACATATATTTCGTTCAACACTAAATAAATAATTATCAATATTGAAAGCATTCTCATTAAGCGATATAGTCTATCTATTAAAATATTTTAATTATTAATTCATCAATTAGGAGTCATTTTCATCAATTTAGCGTCATTTTTGCAATTTTCACGACTTTTGGCAATCTGGGACGAAATATCGCCAAATCGGCGATACTTTGCTAAATTATTCGCCAAGTTCTCCAAATGCATCACCCAGTGTTACAGGCAGACGGAGAGAACATTTCTTATACACTAGAAAGTATGTCCATTATATGACGGAAATCAGAATTTGCGGAACATTACTTCTCATTTTTATCAATTAGTCGACATTTTTGCCACTTGGACAGCATTTTAAATAGTTGCTAAGTTAGCGACGTCCAGCTAAATTTATCGCCAAGCTTTACAGATGGACGGACGGAGAAATGGGTTATTCTTATAGTCTACTCTTATGTTCTTTTCAAGATATTGAACTTTTATCAATTAGTCGTCATTTTCATTGATTTAGCATCATTTTTATCAATTTGGTAACATTTAAAAAAGTTGCCAAGTTGGTGACATTCTGCCAAAATCGCGCCAAGCGTTATGAACGAGAAATAAGTTACTCTTATAGCAAAGAAATGGCTATTGGCGTTCAAATACAAAAGTATTACCCAAAGTATTTTTCTCATGCTAGATCCACGAGGTTAGATCCACGGGAAGGATGCCACCAAATTTGTCACATGATATTAATAATGAAAAGTGAACATATTTCACAATAGTTAATATTTTTTATTTTATATGATTTTTTGATAATTTTTTTAAAATATGTACAATATTTCGAGAAAGGTTCATGTTAATGTTCTAAAATTTATGTCAATCGTTTTCTAATAAAAAATTACACAAGAAATGACTATTTACCTAACTTTATTAAACGTTTTGATTTTTTGATTATTTTTTCAAAATTTTACTCGAAAATTTAGGGGGGTTTTGAACATTCGATTGCATATCAAAACAATAGACTTCCAGTATTTATGGATTGTAATTTTTGTCCCGAATTTCGTTCGAATCACTCCATTCGTTCGTGAGATATCATCTCCACAGGCTCACTGACACACGCACAGACATCATCACGAAAAGATTCGATTTGTGTTCAGGGATGCTTGAAGCGTGCTCTGCCGTCGAAACTCGAATTCGAATTTTCGACCCCTTCACAATACTTTCCTTATACATTATACTATGTATATAAGGAGACTAATAAATAGATGAGCAAATATTTGAAGTATCTATTTATATTATACTCACCCTTGCTCTGTCCATTTGCGTCCCGAAGCACCGTACATTCTTCAATGCTTCCGAATGAGGAAAACATAAGACGGACATCGTTTTCCGTACATTTTTTGGACAGCATTCCAATAAAAAGCTTCCTTTCTGAAAAAACAAAAGCAGAAAATTAAGTTTCGCGGAAAATAAAAACATTACGTTTTTAAGAATTTTAAAACTTCTTAAAAAAGTAATTAATAGCGAATATTTCTTGAATTATTAGTTGTTAAAAGACCTTAGTCAAGAGCGTTTGTGTTCTGAAAAAGTGCCCGGAGTATATTTAAAATCCGTTTTCGCTAGTCGCAGCTTTTCCCATAGCCTATGATGCTACCTTTCTTTAAATTCGACAATTATTTGTAGCGCCGTCGAGTGCGTCTCAAAAGCATATTTGTACACACTTTGCAGTATAAAGCAGAAAAATTCAGTTCCATTTGTCCGCGAGTGAGAACACAGGTCGTTTTAAATTCTGCACGATGCGTCGTTCTTAAGCGCGTTGTATGAACCCTTTAATTTCATTATTGCTGACAATTTGATCATTTCCATAACTCTTAAAACGACATTTGTAAGCCGAGCTCAATTTTTTATGAGTGCATATACTTTTTGCAACAGAGTATATATTTATGAAATTTTCTTAATAATTAATTTAAGACAAAAAATAACACGAGTAACTATTGCAACCTATGTCGTAAATTTATTGAAAATTAATAGATAAATAGGTTAGGCGTACTTATTTATAGAAGAGAAAGAATGGAGACAATGCCAATTAGTTTATCATTAAATATTCAATAGCAAAAAAGCTTTCCAAATTTAACTTTACTAATTTTTAATTAACAATACCAGAAACAAAGAAGATTTGATTTTTATAATTTAGCTTATGTTCCTGAGAAGGTTCTTAGCAATACTTCTGCTCTAACTGTTTTTACACCAGCTAGTTCTATTAATTGAAAAATAATGCAACTACTTTAATGGTTTTTGCATGATAGCTCATAAACAATTTGTCGCAATATAATAAATGGGGTTTTCGATTCAAAGGAAAGAAAATTAAAAGAAACGCAACAAACAGTAGCAAATTATCGGGGTAGTATCTATGTTTTTAACGTTTATGAAAATATTAAATCGTTTTGTAGCCGAACTATATATACAGTTTTTAAAAATTGTTTTCCGCGTTCTTATCTACACAATATACGTAGTATAGCACTTCAATTTTGTCCGAATCGCTTTAGTGATTTTTCAGTTTACGAAGGGCCATTCATTTTGATAGAATCCTTTTATATCCAAACTACATATTTGCATTTGTCGGAATATTTTCTGCGTTCACATAATATTTGAAATATACGTAATAATTGAAACTTGCCACCCAAATGTGGTTCAAATCGCCTCAGATTACGAAAGGTCAATGATTTAACACACAACCATAGGCCGACAAAAGTCACATATCCTGGTCCCGTTTGTAAACAAATTTATAAAAAATATGAAATTGAATCAATATATGCTAAAATGAAAGCTCTAAAATTGCATGGGAAGATACCCGAGTATTAGTGGAAGGTTACTCGTGGCGGTTCCCCATATATGAGTTTCAAAAATCAATTTGCCAAAATAAAACAGATGATGGAAGAAATTGAAAATGTCAATAATCCCCGTTATATTTAAACCTGAAGGCCGTAATGCATATAATCCAGCCAAAAATCAATTTAGTAGTTTTTGAGCTAAAATGAATATACACATGTCAAAGAGATATATGGAAAAACAGACACACAGATATATATGTATGTAGGGTTAATAGCAGCGGATTTCGTGTTCTAGAAAAGTTAAAATGAAAATTTCACCAGAATCTCGAATTCCAATTGTTTGTCCCATTACTTCCCCATACATCAATATATAGGAAAAGCAAAAATCAATGAAAAAGCATAATATATACAGTGTTTGCTGAACCATTTTATGACAAATTTATTTTCCATTAGCTACCTACCCATGTATTTTTTTAATTTTGAGAGGTAAAAACACATATAAAAAATTATTAATTTCTTGTTTATTATCAGTTTCGCACTATTTATCTATTCCAAATTAACAATTTCATAATTAATTATCCCACTATCACATCCATACTGCTCATTTCGTTTGGGTGCAAGCTTTTCCTCGTTGTAGACGCTATTTTGAAGGTCAAAGGTTGTTAAGCACAATACTTTGTCTATAGATGGCGTTTGCAATTAGCATGAAAAAGAGAACTAATAATTGGAGCACGTCCAACATCTGACTGGAACTTTCAACTTTTCAACAACAATGTCGGGGCTCAGTCCACATCTGAATGGAACTAACTTTTTTCAATGTCGGAGCTCACTTGACATCTGATTGGAACTAATAATTTTCAATGTCGGGGTTCACCCGACATTTAATTGGAACTAATAATTTTCAATATTGGAGCTCATCCGACATTTGACTGGAACTAATAATTTTTAATGTCGGGCTCTACTGGCTGTAAAGGGTTAAGTAAAGTCTTTTGTGAAAATTTTTCGTTTCACTTTCCTAATACAAATAACGAGTTTCAGTAAGAGCGAATCGGATGTTTCGATACTGTTGATCATATTCCGACTTTGATTTCCATTCTCTCACACAACCTAATTGCAGAGCGAATGACAAAAATAAATGTGACGGAAAAAATATTATATTGTCCGAGAAATCTTGTTGGGGAACTCAATTAACATTCTGTATGACATCCATGCGCTTCTCACTCTGACGGTCTGAATTAATCTTCTATTATGGCCGAAATGAAGTGATGGCCTAGGACGAAAGAGATGGCAATGGAAGAGTAATGATTTTCCCAAACAAAAATAAATGTGATGGAAAAATATTATACTGTCCGAGAAATCAGTTTGGAAATGCCAAAAGTTCCTAATCTATTTGGAGAACTCAATTAACATTCTGTATGACATCCATGCGCTTCTCACTCTGACGGTCTGAATTAATCACCTATTATGGCCGAAATGAAGTGATGGCCTAGAACGAAAGGGATAAAAATAGAAGGGTAATGATTTTCCGAAACAAAAATAAATGTGATGGAAAAAATATTATATTGTCTGAGAAATCAGTTCCGAAATGCCAAAAGTTCCGAATCTATTTGGAGAACTCAATTAACATTCTGTATGACATCTATGCGCTTCTCACTCTGACGGTCAGAATTAATCGTCTATCAAGGTCGAAATTCAAAAATAAATGTGATGGAAAAAATATTATATTGTCTGAGAAATCAGTTCCGAAATGCCAAAAGTTCCGAATCTAATGCCAAAAGCTCAGAATTAATCTTTTATTATGGCCGAAATGAAGTGATGGCCTAGGACGAAAGAGATGGCAATGGAAGAGTAATGATTTTCCCAAACAAAAATAAATGTGATGGAAAAATATTATACTGTCCGAGAAATCAGTTTGGAAATGCCAAAAGTTCCTAATCTATTTGGAGAACTCAATTAACATTCTGTATGACATCCATGCGCTTCTCACTCTGACGGTCTGAATTAATCTTCTATTATGGCCGAAATGAAGTGATGGGCTAGGACGAAAGAGATTGAAATGGAAGAGTAATGATTTTTCCAAACAAAAAATTCATTTACATTTTATATTTACGTTTTGGAGGTAATTCGCGAATTCAGTGATGCATTTCACTACTTTTAATTTCCTTACTATACAGAGTGTCATATAGAAAGTGAACAGTGAAAGATTTTTTAACCGTTGGTTGTAGATCTATGGTTCCATTTGCAGAAATGCTTTAAATAATGTAGCAAGTCATGAAATAGTAATTAAAATGCTGTACCCACATATTTGTAAAAAGTTAACAAAATAAACTTTTTAACAGTCTCTCTATCGAAAAAAGTCAAATTACAAAAATTCTACCCATACCGTATTTATTCCAACTGAAAAAAAAATGCGTTTAATGCGATCCAATTTGACATAGTTATAATGAATTAAAATTTTCATTGGGGGAAATAAAGGGGGACATCCACAAATCCACTTTGGTTGCAAATAGTCATTAAAACTGTTACCACTTCTTCACATTTTATTTTACAGATATAGCTATTATGTCATTATTATGTCGATTCATAGTTTGTATTTAAGCATTTAAGTAACTATGCTACATAACAGGATTTAATAATGACATTGTTCAGTAATGACGAACTGAGATGATTTTGACTTTAGCCTATTTCTCGTCCTATTCACATGCGAGTGTTCGGTAAGTAATGAACATCTTCCTTGATCTACTCGAACCCACCCCCAGTCTGTCCGAACACATCACCTGCTGTACTGCTTGGAAGTGTTCTTCCTGCTGTACTGCTTGTAAGAGTCTATAAGGGTAGAAAATTTTGATTTCAGCCTATTTCTCGTCCTATTCACATGCGAGTGTTCAGTAAGTAATGAACATCTTCCTTGGTCTACTCGAACCCACCCCCAGTCTACCCGAACACATCACCTGCTGTACTTCTTCCTGCTGTACTGCTTGTAAGAGTCTATAAGGGTAGAAAATTTTCATTCAGGTAGAAAATGTGCAGTGACAAAAATGTGTTCAAAACTTATTGAGTGTCCTGAAAACAGTGGTTTGAAATGATCCTAGTTGATTTCAAAACTTGAAAGGCATGCTTATTTTTTCAGAGATTTTGTTAGTAAAATATCTGACAGGCCAGTAAAGTCACAGTAATCTGTTTCATATACCTTATTTAAGTGTTAAAATAACTTTTAATCAGTAACGACTGCTTGTCTTTAATAGTTTCAAAAATAAACCATGGAAAATTTCTCTTTTAAACCCCGCTAAAGGATTTCTGTACATCAATCCAATTTGTGAACGTCCCCTGGATTCATGAATTTGTTGATTAAGAGTACCGAAAAGTTACGAGAACGTGATATAAGTCAGGAAGTTTGACAATTTATTTCGCCCTAAATTTTAACTTTTAAGAATCAAATTTTTTTTAGTTTCACTACATGAAGTATTGACAACATTTTTGTAATTTGACTTTTTTTGATAGAAGGTTTGTATAAAAAGTTAATTTTCCTAACTTTTTACAAAAATATTGTGCAGCATTTAAATTACTATTTCATAACTTCCTACCTTATTTAAAGCATTTTTGCAATTGGAACTATGGGTCTACAACTAACGGTTCAAAAAACTTCCGCTGTTCACTTTCTATGGGACACCCTGTATACCGGGTGTTACACGAAAATTGTCCGAAAGAAATTATCTACTGTTGGTTATACAAGTAAAGTGAACAAAAAATTAATCAGTAAAAAGAGGAGAATCAAGATGTGATAGTTGCACCCACTGAACAGATAATTTCACCCACTGAACAGATAATTTAACACGTGCTCCAAATATTGATTTTTTACAGGTATTTGATAATGTTAATAAATTTACAATTGAGTTATATTTTTATAAATATGAATTAGATTGGAGTAACATTTGTAATTACTCGACACTTATTAATAAGAATCAAAAATATGATTCTCACTCTATGAGCAGATTAACAAATAGATGGACCTTTTTTTCTTATTATTTTTTTGCAAAAATCCGGTCATATTAAAATTTATGAAATACTTTGATGTATATTTCTATTTTACATCTGTTACAGTTCTAACATTATATATAATAAAATATGGTTTTATTATGAGCTCAGAAAGACCTTGAATTATTTGAAATACCTGTACTAAATAATGAAAAGTTGTTTTTGAAATATATATTTATGATGATAAATAGTAGTGTATGAATTACCGGGGGGGGGGGGAAGCACTTTAAAATAAAAATGTGTATTTAATTTTAATGGTACTAAAATTTTAAAGAGGGGTAATTTTGTTATAAACCTGTGGATATATAGATTAGATAAATACAGAATTTACAATTTTAATAATAATAATAAATTATATAAATCCGTATTGCAAACGATATACTTTTTATGTCTACTACAAAAGAATTAAGGTATGAGGAAATCTTCTAAATTGGATCCTCTAACCATAGCGCCAATGTTTTTATCGAATGATTGGCGCTCATCGTCTTGGCGATGAAAATATCAGTGCCGTTCCAAAATAAATTCGAGTCATCCAGACATAATTTCTATCAGTTTTTAGTAAAAAAATCCTATTTGATCATTCATTTTTAACACTTTACAACAAAGTTGAAAAGTGTTTATGACTTTGTTCATTCTGTCTGTCTGTCTGTCTGTCTGTCTGTCTGTCTGTCTGTCTGTCCGTTAGCACGATAACTGCCGTAAAAATGACTTAATCAAAATGAAATTTTAGTATGTTGTTCAGACGGTCTGTAGGACCTATGGGAATATAAATGAATAATATCACACAATTAGTTTTGGATTGAACCCGGGTTGAAAAAATGAAATACATTGAGCCCTATGGGACCTAATTTTTCTAACATTTTTTAAGCGGATTTAAAATTCACAAATTGCTTCGAAAATTTTAGGAAATAGTCAAATTGTTCCATAAAATATATAAAAAAAAATTCAGCAAAATATATTCAGTAGTTTTTTAAATAAAAATTAAAATAATAATTACACATTTTATATGAAACGATCACGTGACCATGATATGAAACGATCACATGACCCACTTCAAAATGAGATATGGCATCCATCTTGTTTCAAATTCGTGATTTTTTAAAGTTCTTTTTAATTCATATTGAGTGTTGTATCCATCCTAAAACTACTTTATTTCTGCTTAAATTCTGTGCATCTACATACTAAAACAACACAATGACAATATATTTGAGTTTAAATTCTCATTCAAATTTGATTATTTCTACAATTAAGCCTATTTTTCACCTATGTAAAATGTAAACAGCAAAATATGTAGAATGAGTTGTATTAGAATTACTGTATTTCTTTAACACAAAATAATTCAGTCCATGGAGTCTGCATGGCTGATATGAATGAAATATTAATTGATTTTATAAACAGAAGGACGATATTTTTCGATGAAGTTTTAAGCATAAAGTTTATGAATTGTAGCTCCATGGTCTTAATTTTTAATTAAAATAAATTATTATAGTATTGTGATGAATGAAATGGAGAAAGTTATGAATGAAATCCTGCTTTTATAGAGAGATCCAGGCGTGTTATTTTTTCTATGACGTCATTTGAATTAATTTCAGTTGTTTTCGATGAAGTTTTCAAATATAATAAATTATCGTAGTATTATGATAGATTTAAAAATATTACCGTGGAATGTATTGCATTTTAGAGATATTTAAACCACGCAATTTATATTTCAATGCCGTCTTTTGAATGAAGTTCATTTTTTTCAATGAAGGTTTAAGTTTTCAAATATAATAAATCAATGTAGTATCGTGATAAGTTTTAAAATATTACCGAGGAATGTATTGCATTTTCGACTTTTTTAAATAAAATTGCATTGAAGTTGGAAAGTGTTTCATAATCAATGCTTTAAGCATGATTGATCTTTCTTGTCTTTTATGATAAGTGCATTTCGATTTATTTACCATTTTAGCTCATGTTTACATAATTATTATAATATGGTAAGATTTCCACTTGGCGACAGTTTGTTAGCAGTGGGATTCTACAATTTTATGATTCATTATACTCTAAAAATGCAATAAAGTGTATAAAACTTGAAATACATTGGTGTAACATGATTAAATCTTTAATATATATATATATATATATATAATGTGAAGCAATTATACTTTTAAGTTTGGAAGAGAGAATAACATATTCAGGACTACAAACCACGTTTACTAAGACAAGACTATGACAAATAAAAGTCAATATTAATACATACTACAGTTACCGAAATTATAAAATAAGTGTTTAAAATAATACTTTATATAAAAATAGAAGTTTCAATTACAATATTGTAAAATTTAGTTTTCACAAGTATGCTCCTGTACCGGGTATCCAATGGTTCTGCCGACTATTTATAAGCCATTTTTTATTTCCTCTTCATTTCTGGGAAAGCGAAATTACCTACACCTTTTTAACACTTTACAACAAAGTTGAAAAGTGTTTATGACTTTGTTCATTCTGTCTGTCTGTCTGTCTGTCTGTCTGTCTGTCCGTTAGCACGATAACTGCCGTAAAAATGAGTTTATCAAAATGAAATTTTAGTATGTTGTTCAGACGGTCTGTAGGACCTATGGGAATATAAATAAATAATATCACCCAATTAGTTTTTTATTGAACCCGGGTTGAAAAAATGAAATACATTGAACCCTATGGGACCTAATTTTTCAAACATTTTTTAAGTAAATTTAAAATTCACGAATTGCTTCGAAATTTTTAGGAAATATTCACATTATCCCATAGAATATATAAAAAAAAATTCAGTAAAATATGTTAAGTAGTTTTTTAATTAAAAAAATTATTTAATATAGGGCAAAAAACAAATTCAATTAAATTCTGACTTTGGGATATCTTCCAGAAAGAAAAGAGAGAGATATTATATAATAAATATCTCTCCATTTGTTTAAACGTTTTGCATATGGGAGTGGCTTCATATTTTAAGATAAATTTGGTAGATAACAATTTTTCATTTTTTTTAAATTTTATATAACTCTTCATGATAAATTTAATTGATGGCATTTTAAATGCACTTTCCTACGTCCTAGAGAGTTAAAATTTGGTACACAGCTTAAATTTGTTGAACATTTTATTCGACAAAAATTTGATGGATCTTTAAATATAGATTATACATTTTTTTCGAAATGGCCTGAAAATAATCCCCGTTCACTTCTATAAATCATTGGTGTAATATTGTTAAAAATTCTGATGTGGACAGCACATGTCTTTCTCTGCAGACTCATATTCGTTCTCTTTATTTATTCAATGATAATTTGAGTTTATTTGCACATAATAAGTATTTTAAATGACATTGAATTTATACGTTAAACTTAAATTTGGTTCTCATTTGATAGCTGGACTTATTGTCAAAGGTGGCGTAGCGAAAACGCGAAAAAACTAGTATATCTCAAGAACGGCTAGTCCTAGAGTAATGGGGTTAGTCTTATTCTTTTTGTTGTCAAAAATCACATATAAAATAGGAATTTCATTGATATAATTGAGCACACGTAGTCTTTTATTTTTATATATAACGATTTTTGCTGGCCATTTCGCAAAAATAGCCCGTTCCTTTTTCCCGAATCGTAGTAGAATAACCTACAAATGATTTATATACAAAATTTTGTTAAATTTGGTATATAAATCACTTGTAGGTTATTGAAATATTATACTCTAAATTTTGTTAAATTTGGTTCATTAGTTTTTAGCTAGAGTGGATAAAGGCAATTTCTGCGGCCATTTCGCAAAGAAGGCAGATTCTTTTATTACGAATCGTACTATAATCTAATGAACATCAGGATTTCCCACAAAAAACATACCTACCAAATTGTATGAAATTCGGCCCATTAGTTTTTCAATTAGATTGGATGTAATATCCACACAGACACACAGAAACATACACAGATACACCCTTACACACACAGACGTCTTCCTAAAAGTAGTTTTTTCGTGTTCTAGAAGTCCCAAAACGTGTAGATCCTTTGAAAATTCGAGTTCCGATCTTCGGCACGATTCCAATACTTTGAGTACATACACATACACATATATATTATCTGTGTATCTAAATTCCGTGCCTATGCAATTACAATAGTTGTGATTTTAAATGATCCCTAAACTTTTATTATTTCTTCAAGGAAGCCTAATTTTAACATATGCAGAATGCAAATATCTCAAGCGATTGTAAGATGAATTACATAAGAATTGCTGAATTTTTTTCACACAAAATTATTTAGCTCTGGAGTCTGGAATACAAGTTATATGAATGAAATATTCATTGATTTTGCATAAAGAATCAGATGATTTATATTTCGATACAGTTTTAAATATTTAAGTATAATAAATTACTGTAGTTCTGTGATAATGTAAAAGATATTACCACTGAATGAATCACATTTTAGAAATTTTTAAATGAAATTACATTTCAGTTGGAAAGTGTTTCATAATCAATGCTTATGCATGATTGATCTTTCTTGTTTTAGTATGTTTAGAGACGTTTGGTGCAGAACACCCACCTAAAATTATTTCAATAGTACTTCCTAAAGTGAAAATACGAATAGAACTAATGCTAATGGATTACGCTTTCGGCTTGGGTGGGCTTCAATATATTTGACGAGTCAGCTCGTATATAGAGGAGCCTTAGACATGATGATTGTGAATGGATCCGCCATTTTGAGTCAAGCGAAGTGCTATTTTTGCAGAAAATATTAACATTTTGAAATGCTATATAATTTGAGCCATTTTTCATGAATAACTTGACATTCACCTAACTTTAAACAAAATCAGGACGAAGAAATACACTAATAATGACTACAATTTAAACTTAGTAGTTAGTAAGTGAGGTAGCCTTCGGCATCAATAGTAGTTAATAAGTGAAGTAGATCTCGGCATTAATATGGCGAAGCATCTGCTTGAGAATTTGGGAGTTTTAGAAGGAATAAATCGGATTTCGCTTTGGGAATCACCTGTTACATGAGAATATTTTTTACAAAACTTATTGATAATATTTGTAGTAGATATTTAGCATATTGTAACTATAAGATATTAAGTTTTCATAGTATAGTATTTGTCAATCATTAATATACAAAATTGTTTAAGGACATTGTTAATTACAGAGATTTTTCAACTAAGTTTGTTACATTCCTAATTTATTTTTCAACCATTTTCAGTGCACTCTTGAATTGTTTAATTTTGCTAGTTCTAGCTGTTATATTTATAAAACTGATATATCTTTTCTGTCACCTGCTTATAATATTCTAATTTATATCTACATATTTATTATGATGGTTGCAAAGGTTGATTTAATTTAGAAATATGAAAACATTTAAAATGTATATCTTGTATGTATTTATCTTACATCGGTAACATTTTAAAATTTCGTGCATTCCATGCACTTTTTGCTACTTTTTTATGCTACATTATACTATTTTACTCATCAAAAGAATAAAAGCGAATTCAAATATAAATCTCACTTGTAATAACAGCAAAACTCTTTCTAATTTAAAACGCCAAGCGCTTAGCTTCCCCAATCAAAATTCTTACGCTACGCTACTGGAAGATACTGCTGCTGGTAATGCAAATATATTTAGATAATTAATGGATTATGATGTGCACGGTGTGCAGTATTAGATGGGAATTATTTTAAAGTAATATCTATTGACGATAATGGAAAAGTAAAGCGGAATGCCAATTGTGAAATCAGAATATATCGTTATAAATGAGATTTTCAGAGCCACAAAATTTTTTGAAACGTATCTAAAAGTAAGATTTTAGTTTTATGTAGTAGTACCTGGATTTGACAAGTATTTATGCTAGTCCCTTGCCCATTCGTTTAATCGACCTTGCGCTATATTATGAGTTTTATTGTTAAAAAAATTTGCCATACTATATTTTTTCAGTAAAATATTTACTTGAAACATTTATTTCTTGGGATCTGCTATAGATAGAGCTCAAATGATGACTGATTTGAAGTTAGCATCATATTTCTGACAGGTTGGAGGTTCACTGTGGATTTCTACTTCCGGTTCTTTTTTAATTCCCGTTCAAAAATTGTCACTTTACTTGAAACGTTTATATCTTAAAATTGGCTATATATAGAACTTAACTAACGATAACTGATGATATGGATTCCACATCAAATTCTAGAAGAAGTTGGGTGGTTCACTAAGGGTTTTTACTTCCGGTTTCTTTTCCACTTCTGGTTCAAGAATTTTCCTTAAAACATATATTTCTCAAAATTTCTGCAGATAGAGATAATGACTGATATGGATTCAGCATGAAATTCCGGAGCGAATCGGAGTTTCACCAAAGATTTCCACCTCTAGTTCGTTTTACACATTTGGTTAAAAAAATAATTCTTAAACAAATGAAACTTATTTCTTAAGATTGGCTATAGATGATAACTGATTGAGCTTAGATGATAACTGATTGAGCTTAGACGATAACTGATTTGGATTCAGAATAGAATTCTAGAGAGAATAGCGGGATTCACTAAGGCAATGTTTTTCAAACTTTTCTGGTAGCGGAACTCTTTTGAAATTGAATTTTATGGCAGAACCCCTAAATGAGAAGAGTCCTTTGTTGTCCAAATTATGCATTCAAATGTTACTCATTTTTTTAATTTTTAAGAAAATTTACACGAAACTATCACGTTGTGGAATCCCTAGAATACGGCCAAGGAAGTCCAAGGGTTCCGTGGAACACTGCACTAAGGGTTTTCATTTAGAGTTTTGGTGATGTTAGTTCCGATTTTCTAAAAACGCATAAGACTGTACAAAATATGTATGCAAAAGATAATTAAAATGCTTTATAGTTCCGTCAAAAATGAAAAGCATTTGCCACCATATGAAGATTTCTGAATAAATTTCTTGTCTTTTTATTATATCTTTGTCTGTTATAGAAAATGTGTTCTACCATAGATTCATTCATTTTTACTTTATTAATTTAGAGATTTAAAACGTCAAAGAGTCTTTCTTTTAAACCATAAATATTTCTTTTAAACGAATCTTTTAAACCATACTTTTATAATGCTTTCTAATCTTTTTAAAATACCAATATTAATGTTTAACAAATATGAGGTTTGTTTATTTCCAATAAAATGTATAGACAAATGTTGCTTTGCATTGAAAATTTAATTCAGTCCAATAAACATCAATATTTATTTTTTTAAAATGTATTTTCTATTTTGAATGTATTTTAAAAATGCATGTATTTTGTATTTGGAATTCTTTTAATTTGAAAAGTATTTTGTATTTTATGCCTTAAAACCTTTGTATTTTGTATTGAAAATACATTTCCAATGTATTTTATCCAACTCTACCTGTGTATCTGTAGCGGAAAATCTAAGAGTCTGACCGTGGCGAAATTCGGTATAGAGGTATTTCAGGTCCCCGGATGATACGGCTTGGAGAGATCTTTTAAAAATTCAAATTAATTTAAAATTGAATTTTTAAAGTTGAAAATTCCATTTTTCGCCAATTTGTCAAATTAAATCTCTGCTTTCTTTGTCGCTGTAGACGATAATTCGAGTGCAAGTGTTTTGACTAAATCGCCGATATTTTGTCTCGACGAAGGAACAGTTCGCACAGCAAGTGCATTTAACTTATAGGTTTATATACTTTGCAAATTTATAAGATTTCGTCTTAATCTTCTTTGTTGTAAATAACATCTTTACTTGTTTTGTCGAAAAAATGGTACGAATTATGAATATATAATTAATTTCAGTATTTTAATATTTTGAACATTTTTCTTGGGTAAAAAAAAAGCTTTTGTCCGAGTTTCACTTTGCTTACTTTCACTCGAAATATTTCGAAAAGATAGATATAAATAGTAAGAAACAAAAATTTTCAGTAGGAAATCCATTTTATGGATCTATAATTTGTTTTTACAAAACTCTATAGTTTTCGAGGTACCGTCGATTTTTGAAGTTTGTAATCCTTGCATCTCAAAAACTGAAAGTATTGAACTACGAACAGCAAGCAATAAATTGAAAACTCAAACTGAACTAAGAACAATAAGTAATAAATTATAGTCTTTGCAAGGCCTACAAGGATATATAATTTGGGTTTGATCGAGTTATTAATTTTTGAACTATAGTTGTTATAATTTCGATATTTTAATGCCTTGTTCCAGTTTTCCAATGGCAAGAACAGTTGTAAAATTTAAAATGATGGGAGTGGAGCTTAATATGTTTCCACATTGGTGAAATATTGGTACATAAACAAGATATATTTTGTTGTGAACTTGGGGATTCTAAATATGTTTAATGATTGATGAGGTTTGAAGACAAGTATAAAGTTCTAATACATATTTATGTCTCGCCAAACAAATTTATAGATTGATCGGAATCTCAAATCTCGTCAGACATATTGTATAAGTTTAGTGTGTATGCCGCCAAGCAAGTTAGTAAAATAATTTGATATATTCACATGAAGTCTATTGTCGGACCATTCGGCTGAAATTGTAACGAAAACTGAAAGTGCCAGCTCTACACAGATTGTGAGTAATGTGTAGCCCTTTGAAAGACCCCACAAGGATATTTAATTGGATTTTGGATGAGGTTCTTAGCTTTTGATATATAATGGTCATAGTTTCGATATTTTAGCATTTCCAACTGTTTTGAAAAGGTGGTTCTAATTTCGATATTTCATAATAAGACTAAGACTTCGATATTTTATAAATGTCTAAATAAGGCAAAAAAATATGTTATTTACGCAAAGCCACTTTGGGTTGGGGTCGATTTTTTAATTTGGTATTATATTATCATTATGAGTATTGTGACAAAATTGGTCTTAAATTGAATGAAAATTTACTCAGAGAGCAATCATTTTGTTTATTTTACTTCTGAAGTCAAAAAACCTTTTCTTCTTTGCGACTTCAAGGTTTTCTATTGTGTCGTTTTGCCATCTATCGCTTATTTAAGGCGCATTAAAGGAACTTATTTAGGGCGTATTACGCTCGTGTTGTACGTAGAATTGACAAGGTTGCACATGTAAAAATCGCAGCGCGGGAATGATTTAGTACAAAACAGGCATTTGGAAATTGAGTGGTGTTATCTGTATTGTTTAAGTAGTAGGAGCTTATTTATTCCCCGGGCAATGCGTGTAATTCTTTCTAGTACATAATAAAAGAATATGTTTGTCTCTGTGTGTGTCTGTATATCTGTGTCGGCTGTAGGACGCTAGAGGAAAATGGAAGCTTTGTACAGCTACAAAATTCAGTACAAAGGTAGTTCAGGGCCACGAATGATATGACTCCGCGAGATTTTTTTGAAAATTGAAATTGATTAGAAGTTATGAACATGTAAAGTCGAAAATATATCGATATTTCGATTGCAGAATCAGTTTCGCTCCGGGCAGACGATTTCTGAATGCAAAAGATTTAGAAGAAGATGTTTGATTAAATACGGCTGATAAGAAACGGCTGTTTGCAAAAGAAGTGGATTTAATTTTTTGGTTTTCTAACTTTGCGAGTTTAAAATATTGCGTTGAATTTTTTAATTTAATAATATATTACCTTTATGGGTATTGCGTAAAAAACGGTAAAATTGTGAGGAAAACTTGCCGATATAGCATTTAATTTTCTTAGTTTTACTTCTCGAGAAATGGAACTTTTTTCCTATTCTGAGTTAAGAATAGCGCTATATTGTTTTCTCGATGTAAGGTGTTCTGAAAGCAATATACAATACATTAGTTTGATAATTTTGAATCTTCTAATTATGTTCTAATTATGCTTCTAATCTTCTAATTATGTTCTAATCATGTTCGCACTTCGTTTTAGAGACTAAACATTTGGTGGTGTCGTATCCACAGTCGCTGAAATAGATCCATGAGCGAAGACCACGGCCCTGGCGTCGCAATGATGCTATGGGAGTAGAGCATCTCCTGTAGAAATTCCACGATGTTTTGAAGTGCTGCCAAAATGGCAGGACATGCAAAGACATGTTCAGGAGAGAGTTCAGTTTCGGGACAGTTTCTACAGTCCCTGTAGATCTTAGCTCCATTTTCATCGATTTTCATACTCCTGTAGTGACGTGTACGAAGCCTTACAATTGTTTGACTAAACATTTGAATAAAGGTAAGAAAGGCATATTTATTTTTGCCTATTTATTTTATCTTTTGTTATTGTGACGAACCTCTCTCTGTCCATGCCAAGAGGACTGGGCAAAAAGTTATTCTCGGCTCGAGAGTTGTACAGCTGGCCCAGCAATTGGATACTAAATTGGATTCTCATCTGAACGGACGATGGAGGAGTATTATGATATATGAAACGAATAATCAAGAATATGTATATGTATGGAAATATTTAGGTGTAATAAATGTGTTAGTGTGATTAGAAGAAAGGGTTTTGCATAAGCGTAGAGGAAAGAACCATCGAACTGGTTCAAGGCGATGAGCATTAAGAATAGAGGCCACAGTTATCAAACGAAACATAAAATAAATAGCAAATTATTCTTGGTAAAGAAGCTTTTTTGGTTTTCAAAATGATCTTATTAGCGAATTATACTGTTATAATGAGGTACTTTCTAGCGTTTTTCCCCTTTTTTTAAAGATATTTGTTTTAAAAGCTGTTTCTTGAACTTAATTTTCAATGCATATACTACTTTTTACTCATAAAACTGTTAGTGTCATTTTTAGTCTTCCTTACAGATCTAATTTGTTTATTTACTAATTTGATCCTATCTCAACTTTTAATTATGCTAGAGCTTAAATTTAAAGACAATACTTTTAAGCTCGTTGAATAAGGTGCAGAAAGTTATTTGTTTTCTAATTTGATCCTATCTACATGTTATTTACTAATTTGATCCTATCTCAGCCTTTAATTATGCTAGAGCTTAAATTTGAAGACTATACTTTTAAGCTGTTGAATATGGGGCAGAAAGTTATTTATTTTTTATTCTAAGCCGGCGTATCGTAAAAACGTAGGTTGGCCTTCTAGAATTCGCTCTATGTTCTGGTGTAATATTAATTAGAGGTTTGCATCTATAATCCCGGGATAGGCCGGGTACAGTTTCTAATTGAGGATAAAATCTGAAAGGTTTGAGCAAACTTCTAGCCTAAAAATTGCATATTTTAGGAAAGAAAAGTAAAAATATTTTCAGAATCTCCTACATTCGCCTAGAAAAAATATTTAAAATTAGTTTGATTTTGCATTATAGTTGATTCTGGAAGCCCCCCATCGTACAAACCATTGAAAATTCGAATTCCGAATTCCAAAGTCTTTCTAGTACTTTTCTTTTCCTATACTTGAACGATGCGTGGCAGGGAAAGTAATATATTGAATAAAATAAATATTTTATTCTGTAGAGAAATGAGCCCTAAAATTCCAAATGTATTTGAGAAGCCAATTAACGTACTTCCTGAAATTCATACGCTCTTCCTTGACGTTCCGAATGAATCATCTATTATGAATGGAATGAATTGGTGAGCTGGGCTGAATGAGACGAAAAAGGAAGAGTAATGATTTCCTGAGCCAAAACAAGAGAAATATACTTTGATTTTGTGTTTGCATTCTTGAATGTAGTAATTGATTGCGTTTCAAATTTAGATACGTCATTAGATTTGGCTTGATATTTGGATATTTTATACAAGTCTTATTAATATACAGGATTCCCAGGAAAGACCATAACTTCATGACAATGGAATCTAATGTGTGTAAAGTAATGAAATGTGTTCAAACAAATAGCAGTGAATGGAAGCAGTTTGAAACAAGCAATAGAGCGAGATAGAAGAAAAATCTCAATTCAAGGTTGTGGCGTTTTGTCTATGAGCAGGAATCGATGCTAAATCTCTTACAAAAGGCACTAACTACCTTTCCTACCTTTCTTCGTATGGAATTTATAATATAACGAAACTTACAATTCGGCAATTATGTGCAAATTCCTGTAGTAATGGCATTGTTATCCAAAACATTCTATATTAAAATATTTAATTTAATTCTCCCCAAAAAAGTATAAGAATCTGTGTTCTCGATATATAAAATTTTCATTATAGGTAGATATGAAGCATAAAACATCTTGGTTCCGTTTGTGAACAAATTTACAAAAAATATGAAATTAGATCAATATATGCCAAAATAAAAGCGCTGAAATTATATTAGAAGATATACTTGTATCACATTTCCCTTTTCCAACAATTGGCTAAACATAATATATGAGTTTGAAAAATATTTTCTAAAATGAAACAGAGGACGTAAAACAGTAAAATATTAATAAATCCCGTAATCTTTAAATCCGAAATCTGTAATCGATAAAATCCAGTCAAAAATGCAATTCCCATAAAATTTATTTTTATATACATTTCTTTATTATTTTTATCGGAAAAAAGTTAATGAATATCGTCTGCTTTAAATCGTCTGATGCATATCTTTAAATAAATTTATGTGAAAAATATCGTCTGCATAATGCTATGTCTATGGAAGGTTCAATTTAGCATTTTTTATTAATATTTCGACAACCCCTGGTTCTAAAAACTCGAAACATGGACTCAATTTTAAATGGGGCTATTTCAAGGTTACCCACAAATTTCATGAAATTCTGTACGTGATGATGAGACAAACACACAAACATATATACAGACAGATTTTTAATGTTATTTATATAGATAATGTGTTGCCAGGAATAATACAATGTACAACATCTAGATGCACAGAAATCTAGTGTAGCAAAGTAATCTAGTGTACTTTCTACATAAGTAGTAATACTTACTTTTAGCGACAATAGACATTTGAATTTGAGAAAAAATAATATCTCTGATAAGCATTACAGCTGTTACAGTATCTAGCAACCAATGAAGTATGCAGATATTTATTGCTTTTCAATTACACATTTTGTACGATTCTGATGTCGATTCCTATTGACTGGACAAGGTTCCGAAACTTGACATTTTCCTTGTATCACGCTTTGCTGCGGAGTTCCTGTTTCTAACTCCTTAATTCACTTTTATTTCATGGGGCATTCTCCCTTTACTGCAGATAGACTTAACGAACTACATACTTAGGAAAATACTTAGGAAACTTTTTATTCTCATAAAAATATATGGCGGATGATTAGTATATATTTAGGGGAATATACTAATTCATTATATTCCCTTAATAATGAATTCATTAAGGAAAATTATTTATTTGGAACCCTTGTATACTGTTCTAAATTAACACTTTGTCTTTCTTAATGCTCTAATCAAAGCTACACTGTAGAAAATATGTCCTACAGGGGTGAATACGTTTTCTTGTGAAATAAAGAATTTATGCTTTAGCCAATGACTTACAGATTACGAATTGACATGATTAGCAATCGTTCTCCAGATATGCACATTTTCCAAATAAATTTATCGAAAAATCACATAAAATTAAAAACAAGTATTAACTATTTTAAAATATGTTCACTTTACAGATGTAATATTATGTGTTAAAATTGTTAACACCATTCTCGTGGATCTCGTCCGTTCCATTCACGAGAGAAAATACTTTTTGTATTAGTTTAGACTATTTGAATGCCTCACAATTCGCCAATAGTCATTCATATTTAAAAAACAGATCTTCTCTCCGTTTGTCTGTAACGCTAGGCGATAAATTTCGAAGAACCATGACGACTTATTTAATGAAGTATCGCCAATTTGGTAATATTTCGCCCCATATTGACGAAAATATGGTCAAAATTGCAAAAATGACTCTAAATTAACGAATATGACATCAAATAGATGAATTTATTAATTATTAAAATATTTTAATATATGGACTATATTGTTTATTGAGGATGCTATCAATATCGATAATTGTCAATTTAAAGTAACGCGAAATATAAGTTAATTGGGTACTCCGAAATAGTTTTACAAGATGTCATCGGAAGAAACTCCCCATGTACAATTCAACATTATTAACACTGTTCCGTGCGGCTTATAGAAGTAAATTCATTGCATTATATAGGGAAAGTCATGTGCTGTCTACATCAGGTATCTTTTTCGTACTTATTTCTCGCCATTTTCTTTAGAAGTGCTTCAGTTGTAAACAACATACTTGGATAATTATTGGAACCTCATTTTCTATCGTCTGTGTACATGTTATGTACACTGTCTGGCCAAAAAAAAAATTGTGCAAGTTAATATTTCGTTGGACCACCTTTAGCACAAATTACGACATGCATTCGTCGTGGCATGGTGTCTATGAGTTCATGTAATGTCTCAACGCTTATTTGTGGACAGATTTGCAGTAACATTTTCCCAAGTTCCTTGGTTCATGAAGGAAGAGTGAAATTACTCCTTAGCTGCTTCTTCAGTATACCCCACGTATCTTCAATGGGGTTGAGGTCAGGACTTTGTGGTGGCCAATTCAAGTGTGCGAATGAGCTCTCGTGCTCCTTTAACCAATTTTTCACAATTTTAGCACGACGAGTCGTGGCGTTGTCATCCTGAAATATGCATTGCCCTCAGGGAAGGAAAATACCATTGATGGAATAAAATAGTCATTCAGTATGCTCGGATATTCAACTGACTTCATTTTATTGATGCATAGTGCTGCTGCATCTAGACTAGCCGAACAGAAGCAACTCGAGATCATAACACTTCCTCCTGAAGTCTGTATCGTGGATACAGTACAGGAAGGGTCCAATGCTTCATGCGATTCCCTTCTAATCCTGATGCGTCCATCATGTTGGAAAAGAGTAAATCTGAACTCATCGGCACACATGATTTCCCCCCATTGCTCAGTAGTCCATTCCTTGTGTTCCTTGACGAATTGGAGTCTTTTTAACACTTTACAACAAAATTGAAAAGTGTTTATGACTTTGTTCATTCTGTCTGTCTGTCTGTCTGTCTGTCTGTCCGTTAGCACGATAACTGCCGTAAAAATGACTTTATCAAAATGAAATTTTAGTATGTTGTTTAGACGGTCTGTAGGACCTATGGGAATATAAATAAATAATATCACCCAATTAGTTTTTTATTGAACCCGGGTTGAAAAAATGAAATACATTGAACCCTATGGGACCTAATTTTTCAAACATTTTTTAAGTAAATTTAAAATTCACGAATTGCTTCGAAATTTTTAGGAAATATTCACATTATCCCATAGAATATATAAAAAAAAATTCAGTAAAATATGTTAAGTAGTTTTTTAATTAAAAATTATTTAATATAGGGAAAAAAACAAATTCAATTAAATTCTGACTTTGGGATACCTTCCAGAAAGAAAAGAGAGATATATAATATAATAAATATCTTTCCATTTGTTTAAACGTATTGTATATGGGAGAGGCTTCACATTTTAAAATAAATTTGGTAGATAACAATTTTTCATTTTTTTTAAATTTTATATAACTCTTCATGATATACTTATTTGATGGCATTTTTAATGCACTTTCCTACGTCCTAGAGAGTTAAAATTTGGTACACAGCTTAAATTTGTTGAACATTTTATTCGACAAAAATTTGATGGATCTTTAAATATAGATCATACATTTTTTTCGAAATGGCCTGAAAATAATCCCCGTTCACTTCTATAAATCATTGGTGTAATATTGTTAAAAATTCTGATGTGGACAGCACATGTCTTTCTCTGCAGACTCATATTCGTTCTCTTTATTTATTCAATGATAATTTGAGTTTATCTGCACAACATAAGTATTCTAAATGACATTGAATTTACATGTTAAACTTAAATTTGGTTCTCATTTGATAGCTGGACTTATTGGTAAAGGTGGCGTAGCGAAAATGCGAAAAAACAAGAATATCTCAAGAACGGCTAGTCCTAGAGTAATGGGGTTAGTCTTATTCTTTTTGTTGTCAAAAATCACGTATAAAATAGGAATTTAATTGATATAATTGAGCACACGTAGTCTTTTATTTTTATATATAACGATTTTTGCGGGCCATTTCGCAAAAATAGCCAGTTCCTTTTTCCCGAATCGTACTAGAATAACCTACAAATGATTTATATACAAAATTTTGTTAAATTTGGTATATAAATCATTTGTAGGTTATTGAAATATTATACACCAAATTTTGTTAAATTTGTTCCATTAGTTTTTAGCTAAAGTGGATAAAGGCAATTTCTGCGGCCATTTCGCAAAGAAGGCAGATTCTTTTATTACGAATCGTACTATAATCCAATGAACATCAGGATTTCCCACAAAAAACATACCTACCAAATTGTATGAAATTCGGTCCATTAGTTTTTCAATTAGAGTGGATGTAATATCCACACAGACACACAGAAACATACACAGATACACCCTTACACACACAGACGTCTTCCTAAAAATAGTTTTTCGTGTTCTAGAAGTCCCAAAACGTGTAGATCCTTTGAAAATTCGAGTTCCGTTCTTCGGCACGATTCCAATACTTTGAGTACATACACATACACACATATATTATCTGTGTATTATCTGTGTATCTAAATTCCGTGCCTATGCAATTACAATAGTTGTGATTTTAAATGATCCCTAAACTTTTATTATTTCTTCAACGAAGCCTAATTTTAACATATGCAGAATGCAAATATCTCAAGCGATTGTAAGATGAATTACATAAGAATTGCTGAATTTTTTTCACACAAAATTATTTAGCTCTGGAGTCTGGAATACAAGTTATATGAATGAAATATTCATTGATTTTGAATAAAGAATCAGATGATTTATATTTCGATACAGTTTTAAATATTTAAGTATAATAAATTACTGTAGTACTGTGATAATGTAAAAGATATCACCACTGAATGTTTCACATTTCAGAAATTTTTAAATGAAATTACATTTCAGTTGGAAAGTGTTTCATAATCAATGCTTATGCATGATTGATCTTTCTTGTTTTATGATTACTTTCAGTAACCAGTGGTTTTTCTTTGGAACACAGCTGTTTAATCTCAGTCCTTTGAGTTCTCGTCACATCGCGCCAGTGGAAATGGCCTTGCTTCCACTTCTGAACATGGTTGTGAATTCTAGGGTCGATTTTTTGCGATTCGATTATTTCACTAAGCGTTTTTTAAAATGATCTTCTGTCAAGATTATTCAGGGCTATTTTTCGACCACACATTCTCCGCCAAGTTGATGATCTACCGCCATCTTTCCATGAGTTAATAATGTGATGGACAGTTCGTAATCCAGTGCCAGTGATTTCAGCATTCTCCTTGCATGTCTTTTGGAAATGGCACAGGCCAAGAATTTGGCACTTTTTGAACTCTATGACATCTTTTTCGCGACCGTGTATAACGTATTCAGCCATGATCGCTGTGAACTGATCAGCTGCAGTCTGATACCATTATATTTAAAGGTTGTATTGCCCGCAGATTTATGTCAAATTTCGAAATGCATCCCACTTAGGCCGTCCTCAGTCTCTGCATGTTTCAACCCATAGCGCGACATTTTTTTTGGTCAGTCAGTGTACAAACCGCGTATCTTTTCAAACTAAATGGAGAATGTTCTACAACTTTGTAACTGAACATTTTCGTCTACCCTACTTCGTTTCCGATTTAGCAATTTTAACTTCTTCAATTTACCGCTACATGCTTTCTCAATAGCTAGTGCATAGTCGTTCTACTAATAGTAGATCCGTTGAGCCTACAAATAGTAGAACAATTAGTCTACTTTTGCAGCTCTCGAAAAATTCAATTGAAAGTTAAAGGGATGCACAAGGACTTAAAAGTGAACAGTGTAAAATGAATAAAATGATTATTATATTGAGCCGAGAAATCAATTTTGAAATTCCAATAGTTCCAAATCTATTGAAGAAGTCAATTAACATTCTTCTGACATTCATGCACTCCTAACTCTGACGTCCTGAATTAATATTCTTTTATGTCTGAAATGAAGTGATGGCCATGGAAGGAAGAGATGAAAACGGAAGGGTAAGGATTTCTCATGGAAAAAAGAAACAATAAGCAAAACGCATTGTTTCTGGAATGCAAAAACGCATTGTGTTTTTCCAGTCTTTTTTATGGAATATAGATATGTGATAATATTTTTTATATTTTCGAAATAGTTTTAAAAATAGTTTATTATTACTTTCCTTATATTATATACATGGTATAATTTATACGGAAAGTATTGTGATGGGGTCGAAAATTCGAATTTGAGTTTTCGAAGAGAGAGCACGTTTCAAGCATCCCTGAACACGAATCAAACGTTTGTCTGTGTGTATCAGTGAGCCTGTGGAGACGATGTCTCACGAAAGAATAAAGCGATTTTAATGAAATTTGGTACAAAAATTTACATTCAGTGAATACTGTAAGTCTATTAGTCTTAAACGCATCCGAATGCTCAGAACTCCCCCAAATTTTGAAATGAAATTTCGAAAAAATCATCAAAAAATCACTTTCAATAAATTCTTATGTAATTTTTTTTATTAGAAAATAATTGACACCAACTTTAGAACGCTAGCATGAACCGTTATTAAAATATACCAGATTTTTCAAATAAATTTATCAAAAAAACACATAAAATTAAAAAAAAAGTATTATCTATTGTAAAATATGTTCACCTATGTAATATTATGTTATAAAGTTATTAGCATCATTCTCGAGGATCTAGCCCGTGCCATTCACGAGAGAAGATA
Source organism: Amaurobius ferox (assembly GCA_951213105.1). Classification (NCBI taxonomy): domain Eukaryota; kingdom Metazoa; phylum Arthropoda; class Arachnida; order Araneae; family Amaurobiidae; genus Amaurobius; species Amaurobius ferox. The sequence continues at coordinate 188,367,959 of OX578133.1, forward strand.
CTTTGGGTAATAGTTTTGCATTTGGACGCCATTAGCCGTTTATTTTCTTTAAGATTAACCTATTTCACCGTCCATAACGTTTGACGAAATTTTGGTGACGAATTTGGCTGTATATCACCAAGTTGGCGAGTTTTTTTAAACGTTGCCAAATTGACGAAAATGTGGCCAAATTGATAAAGATGACGCTAAATTAATGCAAATGAATATTAATCGATGAAAATTCAATATCTTGGAAAGAACATATGGCGGAACTCCTTCAGATAAATTTATGAACATAAAACTTTCTTGAACTTGACAGAGACTCTAAAATTTACAGACGACAGTAAGCTCAGCACATTGTCAGTTCATTCTTATTTCTGATGGCGACGTACACGAGCAGCAAAATGTAGCACCGTTTTAGTTATGTTTTTGTAAATAAAGTTATCTTTTATGTATGATTTTCCGATAAATACAATTCTACATCGCACCTTCGTTATATGAGTGGTGACCCGTAGACGTGATGTGCTTCAATTTACGTGAATTCAGAAAAAAAGGTACGTGTTCAGTTTCGCTAATACACGGCGTGTAAAAATTTTTAGTTCCTTACGTAATTATGTTAACAACTGAGACGATGTGCTTCAATTTACGTGAATTCAGAAAAAAGGTACGTGTTCAGTTTCGCTAATACACGGCGTGTAAAAATTTTTAGTTCCTAATGTAATTATGTCAACAACTGAGATGATGTGCTTCAATTTACGTGAATTCAGAAAAAAGGTACGTGTTCAGTTTCGCTAATACACGGCGTGTAAAAATTTTTAGTTCCTTATGTAATTATGTCAACAACTGAGACGAATGGAACTCGTTTGGCAGCAGCCAATGATTCAAATAATGCTTCGACTCAAAATGATGATTTTAGTTTTGTTGAACTTTCAAAAGTGGCTTTTAAAGCACCTCCGTTCTGGAAACCCAACCCAGAATTATGGTTTTTGAGTTTGGACTCCCAATTCCTGATTTCCAGTATCATTAATGAAAGAACAATATTTCATTGCGTAACTGCAGCTCAGCTAGATTGTGATATATTGACTCATGTCACAGATCTGATTCGCGTACCTCCTGAAAATGAACTTGATTCAGTGTTGAACAAAAGGATCATTTCGCACTTTGCAGATTCGGAAGTAACTAAACTTTGCACCCTTTTGCAAGATTTGCATTTTGGAGATAGGAAACCAAGTTATTTACTTCACGAAATGCAAAATCTTGCCGGAACAAGTGTACACGAAGACGTACTTCGCACGTTGTTTTTTCAACGATTACTAGTACATGTACAACAATTTTTATCAATAAGCTCAGAATCTCTGCAAAAAATTCTGAAATGGCTTTTAAAATCTGCAATGTTTTATCATCACTTACGGTATCAGAAGTAGCAGAGGATAGGAATATTTCACGCCACGCTTAGAAGCTCAAATTGCAAATCTTACAAAAACGGTAGAGCAACTGTCTAAAAATTTGCAAACTAATGATGGATCCAGACTACGAAATAAATCACGATCAAGGTATCAATCGCGATCAAGGTATCGATAGCAATCCAGAAAAGGTGATATTTGTTGGTAACATGAAATTTTCAAGAAAAAGTTCGTAAGTGTGTAAAGTCGTGCAAATTTTTGACGGAAAACTAGGTGGCTCTATCATTTTGCGACGATGAATAGAATCCTAGAAAGTAGTATTATTTTTATATGACCATTTATCTCATATAAAATTTATCGTCGAAAGCGGCACCATGATTTCAGTTCTTCCAGGTGAAGGACATACTGCCACAACAAGAAAGAATTCCCTTTATACGCAGTCAACGGTAACAGGATCAACAAATAGAACAAAACAATTGATTGTGAAATTTGGATTTCATCGAAAATGTATTTGGGATTTTGTAATAACAGATGTTTCTCGAGCAATTTTAGGTGCTGATTTCCTAGTAAAATTTGGGTTATTAGTCGACATGAAAAATCAAAGATTAATAAACAGCTGTATTAAGGGAAGTACGACGCAGATACCCTCACTGGGACTTACAATGTTGAGTAATGATTTACCCTATACTCGGTTTCTAATGGAATTCCAAGTTTGCCGTAGACCAATTCCTTGCAATTTGTAACACATAGTGCAACTCACTGTATCCAGACGCGACGACCTCCGGTTTATGCAAAAGCGAGACGATTAGCTCCGGACAATCTAAAAGCTGATAAAAAAGAGTGAATTTCTACAGCAACAAAATATTTGTAGAAGATTTAAAAGTCCATGGGCAAGTCCCATTCACCTCGTGCTAGATGGTGGTTTCCGTGTATGCGGCGATTATAAAAAGCTAAATTCAGTAACAATTTCAGATCGAAACCCCATAGCTCAAATACATGATTTTGTACAGAACCTTGAAGAAGAAAAGGTATTTTCAACGTTGGATTTGGTACGTGCATACTATTTCAGTGGAATAAGTTGATGTCCCCAAAACAGAGGCGATTACGTCGTTCGGACTGTTTGAATTTCTATTTATGCCCCTCGGTTTATGTAATGTTGTTCAAACCTTTCATATGTTTATACACGATCAAGTGTTACACGATCTAGGTTTCTGTTTCATATATATTGACGATTAATTAATCGTATCAGAAAATGAAGAAAAACACCAAGAACACTTACTCATAGTCTTTGAGCCTTTTTCGCAGTATGGAGTGGTTATATATATATTTACAAATGCTCTTTTGGCCAATCTGAGGTAACATTTTTAGGACATATGGTTACGGCAGAAGACATTTTACCTTTACCAGACAGAGTTTCTACCATTCAAAAATTTCCACTGTCAAAAACAGTGCAAGATTTACGTCGATTTTTAGTAATGTTAAACTTTTATCGCAGGTTTTTACCACAAGGAGAAAGAAAGCAGGTACGATTTGATACCTTTACGATTTGATAACGGGGAATAAAAGTGTGACAGTACACATGCACAGTGGACAGAAGACTCAAAGTTGGTTTTCAAGTGTGTAAAGATTTACTTTCGAATACATCATTATTGACGTTTCCCACAACAGAAGGCGAATTTTCACTATCTGTAGACGCGTAGCTAGTGACGATCGGATCGACATTACAACAAAATTAGAAGGGAAAGTCATGCCCATTAGCGTTTTTTTTACGCAAGCTAAATGCCGCAGAACTCAAGCATAGCGTTTACGGTAAAATCCTAGTATACGTTACGAGGTGTTCATGGTATGCTTTGTATTTGCCATTTTTAGGTTTTAATATTTCATAATGATTATTTGTTAAAACGTAACCTATTTCATAGTTCTGTTATTTGTTACCAAATAATCATTATGAAATATTAAAACCTAAAAATGGCAAATACAAAGCATACCATAAAAACCTCGTAACGTATACTAGGATTTTACCGCGTTTACGATTGTGAACTTCTCGCAGCATATTCTGCTGTAAAGCATTTTCGGCATATGCTGGAAGGACGTAATTTTATTTTATACACTGATCACAAACCTCTTGCATTTGCGTTTTAACAACAACAACAACAACAAAAAAAAAACCCGAGAAAATGACTCCACGTCAATTAAGACATCTGGAATTCATAAGTCAATTTATAACAAACATTCAATATATTTCTGGTTCCACTAATGTGGTAGTAAATACACTTTCTCGCATTGAACAGATTTATGCAACAAATGTGCTTGATTATGAAGAAATTGCAAAAGCTCAAAGTGAAGATGAAATAAACGATCTAAAAACTCTTATCCTACTGTATGTCTATTGCTGTTTACCTCAACGGGTGAAATTCCATCGTTCATACCACGGAATTTTCGAAAACAAGTTTTTCACAGCATCCACAATCTCGCTCATCCAGGAGTTCAAAGAACTGTGAATATAGTACACAAACGATTTATTTGGCCATCACTCCGAAAGGACTGTGCTGAATGGAGTCGTACATGTATTGCCTGTCAAAAGCAAAGGTAGATCGACAAAATTACCTTTAGGATTGGTACTCCTAATGGAAGATTTCAGCATGTTCATATCGACATAATCGGAGTCTTGCCAGTATCAAAGGAGTTTTGATATCTGTTCACTTGTGTCGATAGTTTTACGTGTTAGCCTGAAGTACTCTTACGTGAAGCCTCCTTTAATTTAGGGGATGAAACGGCAGTCACAGACTCAGAAGCATTCTTTTCTGGTTGGATAACTCGATTCGGAGTACCTGAGGTCATCAGTACCGACCAAGGGTGACAACTTGAAAGCGATTTACTTCATCACTTAATGAGATTTTTAGGAAGTAGGAAGACCAGAACTGCCGCCAATTCTATTGTGGAGCTTTTCTACCGCCAACTAAAATCGGCAATACGCTGTCAGGATACGGAGTGTTGGATGGATGTGCTATCAAGTGTACTTTTAGGAATTCGATCTGCGATCAAAGAAGATCTAAAAGCTTCCAGTGCGGGAATTGATCTATGGCACATCATTACGATTGCCATGTGAGTTCCTTCGTGACTCATCATTAAAGGACGTCTCTAAACATCATCATTTATCTGCTTAGTCATTTATCTCTTATAAGAATAACTTATTTCTCCGTCCATAACGCTTGGCGAGATTTTGGTGATGAATGTGGCGGAATATCACCAACTTAGCGACTTTTTAAATGTCGCCAAGTTAACGAAAATATCGCCAAATTGATAAAAATGACGCTAAATTAATGAAAATGACGGCTGATTGACGAAAATTCAATATCTTGGAAAAAATATAAGCATTTACTAAAAGAATAACCTATTTCTCCGTCCGTAACGTTTGGATAAAATTTTGGTGATGAACTTTCCGGAATATAATGATAAAAATTCGACAAATTGATGAGACCGACGCTAAATCAATGAAATGACGACTAATTGATGAAAGTTCAATATCTTGGAAAGAACATAAGCGTAGACTATAAGATTAATCCATTTCTCCGTTCGTTCGCAACGCTTGACGAGAAATTTAGCCGGATGTCGTAAATATATATGTGAACATGTCTGGGATTTCGTCGGTTGGCATCTCGCTCGCGACTCTCGTCCCCTAGCTAATACTCAGGGAGGGTCAGAGATCAAAAGACCAGAATGCCGCTGTTGACAGTATTCCAGAGAGTGGAGGTTATCGCCGTTCGTGACGCCACTGGTTTAGAAGAAGTGACGCAGTTTCTCCGCGTAGCATTGAGTTCTATGGGAAAACATAGACTGTGTCAGTCGTTGTTTTAATATAATTTGTAATTCTATCGTAAAAGTGAAGTTTAAGTGTAAATTTGTGTATTATAGATGTATATATATTAGTATTTTCACATATATAATGTATAATTTTGATTAATTGTTGTATATAAATTGTGTTTTGTGAGCGCAAAAATGCCTGGTTGCTGCGCGGTTGCTTTGTGTTCAAATTATAATAAGTCAATGGGATCTATCAGTTTCCATAGATTTCCAAAAGATCCTATACTCCAAAAATTATGGATCGTAAAGAGCAAAAGAGAGGATAAAATAACCATTGCTAACGCAACTGTCTGTTCGAGTCACTTTTCTGATGAAGATTTTGAAGAGGATTTTCGGGCAAAATTTTTGAATTTGAAGCCGGCTAAACGATTAAAACAAGGAGTTGTTCCTCATCTTAATTTGCCATCATCTGTAAATAATCAAAATGTGAAAAGTGAACGATCAAAAAGATTAAAAAAACGGAAAATAGAAGCAGAAACTATGACGAAGAAAAAGCTTAGAACAGACTGTGTAGTACCTGTAATTGAAGTTTCTGAATATAAAATTTCTGCCAATAGCACAATAAAAGGTGATGGAAACGAGAGCATAATTTATGAAAATGATGAAGAAAATCAAACAATGAATGGCTTGAAACCTCATGATCATATTAAAAAAATAAAGGATTTAAATGAAGAGATAAATTTTCTAAGAAATGAGAATACGCAGTTAAAAGAAAAAGTGAGAACTCTAGAGAATGACACAAATTTACAGAAAGAAAATCAAAAGTAGAGTGCAAAATACATCAAGGCATTACTGCTTCAAATTAAGCAATTGAAAAGTCGCTGTTTGCATGCCGAACAAAGCAAAGTTAAATATGCGCGGAGTGAGGTTATCAATGAATTATCCTCATTTTTTAATGAAGGACAAATACGCAGAATCCTTAGAAAGAATAAAAATTTGCCATGGACAGATTCGGACATATCAGCTGCTTTAGCATTACGATGTGTGTCAAAAAAAGCTTATGTATTTTTGAAGGAGAAAATAAATTGGCCTCTTCCTTCAATTTCATCCTTAAAATCTTGGACCAAAAATTTTACATGCAATCCTGGAATCCAAAAAACTGTTTTTGAGATATTAAAAGAAAAAGCTCAAACTATGGATGAGTTTTCCAGATGTTCAGTTATATTGATGGACGAAATGAATATTGATGCAAAAATGTGTTACGATATGCCAGATGATCAAGTTTTAGGACCACATAAAAATGTCCAAGTTGTAATGCTAAGAGGGCTGTTTCGGCCATGGAAACAACCCATATATTTCGATTTCGACCAGCGCATGACAGTCGAATTGCTAAATGAGCTCATTTTAAAATCTGAGGAAAATGGTTATGAAATCATGGCAGTAGTGTCCGACATGGGGGGTAGTAATCAAGGACTGTGGAGAGATCTCTGTATATCCGAAACAAACACCACCTTTAAAAATCCTTTTAACCCCCCAAAATATATAGCTGTATTTGCTGATGTGCCACATCTTCTGAAACTTTTGCGCAATCATCCATTGGACCAAGGCTTCATTCTCTCTACTGGAGAAAATATTTGTAAAACTCTATTAGAAACGATCATAAAATTGAATGAAAGAGAAATTAATATTGCCCACAAATTATCATATAGGCATATAAATGTTAAAGGAAATGAAAGGCAGAATGTACGACTAGCGGCTCAGTTTTTTTTTCATGCAGTGGCAACATCCATAGCTTCCTTTTTACCGGAGAAAGGAAATATTGCTTCCTTTTTCGAATTAATCAACAACTTTTTTGATGTTATGAACTCCCACATTCCAAAATGTGGTTCTGCACCCCTAAAATCAGCACTAGGGGTGAACAGAGACTCGCAATTACAGGCACTGCATGATATGGAAAAAGAAATAAGACTTCTGAATTCAAAAAGACAGGCACTCTATCCATTCCAAGTGGGGTTTATAATTACTATAAATTCAATGAAAATATTATTTCAAAACGTTGAAGAACGTGGTATTAAATATTTCCTCACGTGTCGTCTTAACCGAGATGCGCTGGAAAAATTTTTCAGTCAAATCAGAGGTATGGGAAACTTTTACGACCACCCTACACCAGTGGAGTTCAAAAACAGACTCCGACTTTCAGTCCTTGGAAAATGCAACTTTAATTTGCCATCTGGATGCAGTGTGACAGAAAAGGAATCTACAGAAGTACTAACTTCAGAAGTCTTTAAATTTTTAAAAAGTCACGATTTAAAGAGTGTACAGCCAAACAAAGACAGTCATAAAATTCAAACTATATTATCGAATATAGAAGAAAACAATATAGATGAAAAGGAGGGTTTACGTTACATTGCAGGCTACATTGCAAAAAAAGCGGACAAATCTTTGGGAGAAATAGCGAAATTTGTGCCAGAAAAAGAAAATGGTTGGATTGAGGCTCTATCAAAAGGCGGTCTTTTAAAGCCCACGACACATTTTTCCGAAGAAATAAAAAAGTGGGAGCATGCCTTTTTAGAAATGCATGGCGCATATATATCAAAAGAGAAATGCGTCTTTAAAAACTTGCAGTCGAAGTTAGCAAGCATTATATAGCAAGCATCTATATCTCTAAAAGCCATAACTTTGTTTTCACGAACCAGAACATTCATTCGGATTAAGCACTTAAATAAGACTTTCATGCAACAATTAGTAGAGAGAAAAAAGCAAAGAAAAGCCTCTAAATGGTGTAAAAGCAGTATCATGGCATAAAAATGGTATGTATTGATTTATTATTTATGATCCATGTGAACATTGCTTTAAAATGTTAGAACTGTATATAGTTTATATTTAAAACTGTATAAAGTTTAATAACATCAATTTTGCATGCTTAAAATATCTTTGTGAAAACTGACTTATCCAGTGGCTTAGCCAAGAGTCATAATATTCCACTAGCCCACAAAATGCATCGTCTCTTTGTTGGGAAAATAAAATAAATCTACTGTCATTGACCATCCATTCGACCGTCAACTCCCCCCTTTTCTCAAGATCCGATCTACGCTTTTTAATATAATATATAGTTATGTAACTACAAGATTGGTGATATTTCATAGTCATCAATATATGTTATATGTATGTGGGATTTTTCACGCAATTAGATATTTTTGAAGTGCATATTTATATTATATGTAGAAAGTAATATCAATATTTAAGATAATGGATACTATATTTTTAAAAATCCGATGATTAGATATTTATTCATATCTGTATTAAAACACTTGAAATATAATTTTTATATTTACTACACTTTTCACGATATATTTCAGCTTTTATTATAAATAATATATGTATTATAATATTTAAATGATAGCAATATGCATTATGAGTAGAATCATTTAATTTCATTTTTCTAAGATTTTATTACAAATGATCTTATCTCCTTTTCGAATTATAAACGCGAACTTTCTAAACTTTATACACGTATCTCTATGTCCCCTATTCTTAACTTGTAGGTCGGTGACGTCACGCTTCAAGTCCCTCTCCGGGTCGAAAAGCAACCCCCTTTCTCTGACCTACCTTATGTTTAAAGTACCTTGGCTAATACTGCTAAACTTTGGGTTCGGACAGAATTAATCTGGAATGTTCTTACTCAGGTACAAATTCAAAATCTGTTTAATTCGATGCCGCGTCGTATAGATGTACTTATTGCAGCGCGTGGTGGCTTCACCAAATACTGATTTTCGACATGTAATATTGTTTTTTGCTTTGTAAATTTAATCGTTTATTTATATTAATACAGGTCGTTTGTGGGATGAATTTTATTTAATTCTGATGATTCCTTCATGGTTTTGCTATTTTTACAAACAGGAGTTTATGGTAGGAATAACCTCCGTCCGTTTGTAACGCTTGGTGAAAAATTTGGCGACGAATTTAGAGGAATATCCCCAACTTGGCGACTTTTATAAATGTTGCCAAATTGGTGAAAATTAAGCAAAACTGATAAAAACATCGCCAAACCGATCAAAATGACGTTAATGAGAGGTAATGTTTTGAACGAAGTTTATCTCACAAATCCAACACACACACTCCAATCGCAGAAGGCTGATGGAACAGAAAAGAAATGCAGACTCTTACTATCAATTCAGGTGATTGCGTACATAGTTAAATATTTATACTGGACGGACATAATTTGAACTAGAAAATTTTATAAAACCAACTGAAAGAACTTAAAAACTGATTGTGTACATGGATAAAAATAGATAAAGTGATTGTGTACATAGATAAAAATAGGTAAAGTGGTTGTGAACATAGATAAAACTAGATAAAGTGATTATGTACATAGATAAAAATTATTATTGGACGGAGATTTGAACTATACAAACTTCTAAAACAAACTGAAAGAAGTCAAAAATAATAATATTTCAATCGGCCAGGTGTCTGCGTACGGTGTAGCCAGTTTCACCTGCGCGTGCTTTCTCGATCTGATATTTCCAACTGTTTGCAAACACGCAGCGGACTTTGCCTACACTAATGCCTTGTGCAAGGTTGGCAGTCCGAGGTAATGTTTTGCAAATTTTAAATTCTGTCATACAACTAGAATACCTTCTAGTATAAAAGAAATACTCATCTCTCGTTTGTCTGTAACCCTTGGCGATGCTTTTGGCGAACTTGGTTAATAATCTAGCAAAATATCGCTAACTTGGTAATATACCGCATCAGATGGATAAAAATTTCATCAAAATGGTAAAAATTGCGCCAAATTAACGAAAATCACGTCAAATTGATGAATTATTAAAATATTTTAATTTATGGACTATATTACTTATTGAGGATGTTAAATATCGATAATTGTCAATTTAGAGTTGCGTGAAATATAAGTTAATTGGACACTTCGAAATAGCTTACATGTTGTCATCTAACGGTTACCTTACATCTTTCTGGTAGGTCGGACTGTCTGGGTCTCAACAACAACAATATGATGTCGTCTGGAAAAACGCCATATGTACAATACAACGTTAAAAACACTGTGCCGTGAATCTTATACATCATTTTTTCACTGTGAAAGTTGTAAATTCATTGTTTTATGTAAGGCGAGCCATGTGCTGCCCACATCAGATTTTTCGAGTTTTTGACATGTTTGCTTCATGTTTTCCTCACGAAAGAGAAGATGCACACGTTCTTTCATCAGAACAGTAAATATTAATTTAGGAGGTTTTTTAAATAAGAGCTAATGATCTTGGCATGTGAATAAATCAATCGAAATTATAAAATTCGAAATAATTTAAATGTAATTGAAGTAGATTTTAAGCGATTTTCACACCAACCAATTCCTTAGCAATTGAATTCCCTAGACTACTTTATTGGTTTAATTTTTGAAAGCAGAAGTATCTATTTTACAGTTAAATTGCGTATCCAATATCAGCCATGTAACATGCGTGTGCCTTTGAAATAGCACAGGCAGACGATATTTGACTGGACCGGTTTGATTCAAAATGGCGGTTGCGTCAGCTTCTATATACAGGAGCCTTAATATGAGAATTTGAAAAGTAATCTGAATCATTTCCCCTAATGTTTGATAGGAATATAATATAATACTTCGGAATAAAATATTGAACTTAGGAATATAATAGGAAACGAATATAATATAAAACTTAAATATAATTAATTGTACATTAACCCATATTTCCCCATCGTCCTAAAAATTGGACAGCACACATAAGTGGTCTTTATATAAATTATTTTTGCATACTTTAATTCAATTTAAAGACAATATATTGTTTTAGAATCATAAACTATATATTTGCCTTTGTCGTAAGTTTAAATTAATGTTAGATGTTTTTTATTAGTTTTTTAAAATGACCAGTCTTCCAGATTTTTTTTTACATTTTCAACACACAAGTTTTTTAAAGTTTTGAGCGCCAAGAAAAACATACATATAAATTTATTAAGGTAATATTCCATACTTTTATACCAGTAAAATAGGATTGCCAAAAAAAAATTATCTAGAGGATTGTCCTATGGGATATATATCTAGAGGATGGACCATTGTCTTATTTTTAAGACAGCCTGCACCGATCAAACTAATAAAAGTTTGGTAAGTTTTTTGATTTTATATGTATACATAGGCTTAGAGAAACACACATTTGAGATTTTATAAAAAAATATTAATATTTGAATGCTTGGTGCAATATGGGTCAAATCATAAAATGCAGAAAGTTCCATTTGTAGTATTTTTGCTCATTATGACCTTGCCTTTATGTTGTTTTAAAAGTGAGAATTGATTAAGAATAGAAAAAAAGTATTGATCAGTTTCTCATTAAGCATAGTAAGCTGAAATGTCTTGGGCAAATTCAGTGGGTAGTTTTTAATTAAAGCTTTAGAAAATAGAAATTGGCTTCATTGATTGGTTTCAAAGTTTTCGGAAAACGAATAGTGTCTTAAATTTGATGACTGAAAAAGTTTTTTCTCATTTAATTTTGCGAGTTATATGCTGTTTTTTAAAAATTCTTTTCAGAAGTTTTATTAATATCGTTAACGATCTCGTAAATACAAATAAACTTCACTACGCCTGCGAATATATATTGTCCTGTCAAATTGATCCTCTTGTTCTTTCTTAAAATAAGACAGCTAAAATTGAAAGCGATTATCAAGTTAAAAATCAACGAATCAAAAGAAAATACGAAATAATTAAATGCAGATACAAAATAAAAATAAAAAGGTTGTCTTATATTTTATGGCGCAAGATCCTTTCAATTCGATAAACTGCGTCATGTTTTATTGAAAGCCAAACAAAACAACAAGAAATTTATAAAGGAGCCTTCATATGGTGGCAAATGGTGTGTGCATTTCATTTTTAGCTGAACTATTAAGGATTTTAATTTTCTTCTGCGTAATTATTTCATGCAGTGATACGAATTTTCTGAATAACTGGAAGTGACATCTCCAGAATCAGAAATGGAAATCCTTTGTGAACATACTGGAAGTGGTACTAATGAATCATGATTACTGCATTGTATATTGCGTAATGTAAATAATGATGTTATACTATCAGTGAAGTAACTGAAATAAGTTAAATATAATGATCTTTAAAGTAACTGAAGTTGCCTGCTTTGTCAACTGGTTCACCGTTGAAGCAGGAACCTCTGCACTCCGAACATGCATCGGAACATTTCAATCCTTTCTTTCGGCATCCACATTTATTTTCATAACTAGTTTTGCATTTGCAATGAATAAGCTTCATGCGAGAAGTTGGTGCTGCCCATACTTTTATTAATAAATAAGTATTTAAGCTTGTCAAAGACAGGAAACTTACACTCTTTAGAAATTTTTTTGCTGCAACTTTTCTTTAATAAGTTTTACTTTATTTAACAATTTAGGGTACTTAGCGTCAAAAATAGTTATCTGAATTGAAAATTGGCTTAATTAGGCTCAACCCCGTGGTCGAGTTAAGTTTTTTTATGTTTAGGTTCGGAAGGATTCTGCGCGACTTCCCCCCCCCCCCCCTCATCCTTTTTCACTCCGGGAGAAAAGTCGAAAAAACTAATGTTTGAAAACCAAAGGGGTTGATTAAGTAACGATGGCTTGGTGAAATGGAATTTTTTTTCATTGAGGGCATTCGAATATATAGTGATCAACAACACCAATAAAGTACAAATACAATTAGACATTGATTTAATATGAAAATAATGTAAGTATTCCAAAAATGGACCATGTCCAGTATGAAAGTAAATGAGATATTTATTAAAAATTTGAAATCCAGGTTCACTGTAGGTAAAAACGATTTAATTCTAACATGATTTTTTGAACGAGGTGAAACAGCAATATTAAGACATCCTTTCCAATAATCAATTAATAAGTTTTTTGCAGAATTTAGAAAAATAAGAGTATGGATATGGGATTTTAATTAATTTACCATCAGTGGCAATATTTTTTGCATAATGGTTGGAAGTCTCATTTTCCACTAACCTAACATGGGATTTTACGCAGCCCAGATGCATAAACTCTTTAGAGTCAAATATTATACGTTTTCTGTCTTTCATATAATTTGATTTATTATTAATTGATTTTAGTGCAAAAATAAAAGATTGACTATCAGTCATGACTATCAGTCATGACCTTGCTTTTACATGCTCATTCAACGGCATATTTTATTGCTCTTATTTCAGATAGAAAAACAGTTTTTCGCTCATCCTGCTTATAACAATGCATGTTATCATTAAAAATACAAACCCTACATTGTCATCAATTTTCGAACTATCAGTATACATTTTATGAATAGGATTAGGATTATTTTCACTATCCGGTGGAGAAATAATACGATGTGAAGGAGGAATTTCAGAAATGGGTCTGTTAATATCGAATAAATTGGGCGGAGGAAAATTTTTATTGGAAAAAGGTGTCTACTTTTTTTTATTTTTTTAATTTTTTTTTATTTTACAGAAATGGTATTTTTTAAATGAGATTTTATAAGGACGTGAATTGGAGGCATACCCAAATTCAAACATTATGCGACTCTATAACGGGTTCGATAACCTGTTAAAATTTTTAAAAGATATTGTCTTTGCAAAGATAGCGATGTTTTGAATTGAGCACTAGTAAGATTATCCTACCTCCCTATCCCGGATTCATAGAATATAAGTTTTCCGATAATTGTTTGATACCATATTTTAAGTAAACTTTTAATAAATCTCCCGATTATTACCAGAAATTTTACTAAAATGTGAAATATTTCACTTTTAAATATTAAATATGAGAACTCCAAGTTATTTTATCGTCAATACTTAACCCCAAATATTTCAAATGATTAGTGATTTTAATGGATTTACCCTTTAATTTAAATATGGAATTTATCTTGAGCCTAGTTTTATTTTTGTCAAATACAACATAATTACTTTTGTCTACAGAACGTTCCAATTTTAAGGAATTTAGAACCCCAGAAATAAGAACCGAATTTGTATTAAATTCTACATAGGTTACCACAGTAAGCGCTTGTAAATAGTAGATATCATTATTCAAAAATAATAATTCGTCAAAATAAAGGTGACCGATCCTTACGGAGAGCCCCTGGAAATTTTTTTTGTTAGTGATGAATAATCTTCTGCATGTGTTACAGTCCTATTATCTAAGTAGGGAAAAATAAAATTGCGGTATGAAAACGGAACAAAGGTTAAAGGAAGAATGTTCCAATTTAGATTGTCAAATGCTGCCAAAAAGTGGTGTATATATAGTGTTCAAAGATTCAGCCTTCTAGGTCAATGGAGAGATGTTGAGCATCAGGAAAGCTTAAAAACATAAATCATTATCTCTGCCCCAGGGGATGGGGATCGAAATTCCTACCACATTAGGTTATGTCCGATAATCGATATTATAACTTTGCAAAGGTTTAGCTTTCTAGGTCACTAGGGATGCTTCTGCAGGGTTTGAAATGAAGAAAATACCACCGCGTTAAGTTCTGTCCGATAGTCAGTAGTAAAAGAGCAAAGCCTTCTAGGTTTAGCCTTCTAGGCCACCAAGAGATTTCTGGAGGGACTGGAAAGACTTTTCAAAATCTCCCATTTTCTTTGCCCCCTGGGGGGAGTGTAATAAAAATTTGGCCCCGTTAGGCTCTGTACCGTTACTAATAGTATAATGTGCAGCGTTTCAGTCTTCTAGGTCACTGAGGGCTTCCGGAGTGTTTGGAAAGACAAATACGTTGAACACGTTGGACAATTATATAATAGGGATCTACTTTATTCGATGATTATTTTTTTTCGGATGTTTATTGGGCAGTGTTGTTTTACAGAGTTTTTTAAAATTTCAATTTGAGACAAAAAGTGAGGGGTGGGTATTTTCTAGGGGAGGACGGATAGACTGAATTCTACTACATGCCTTTAGCATTAAATAAAGCCATTAATTCGTATTTATGGCAGAAACAATGAAGACCATAACATAAGTAAAAATTACACATTTCCCATTAAATAGCTAATGGTTGTATTTTATGTTTCAATATTAATAACAAATACATAAATTGAATAGTTTTTAATTATTTTCTTCGTATTTTGTTTTAAAGAACAGAATTAAAAGAATTATTTTGTAAGATGACTTTTATACTGGAAATGATTTTTGTGGTTCATTAAGTTTTCCTACGTCTACCATAAATAGTTTCGGTGCTGCATTAATTCAAATATTGGTATGAGACAGATGCACTCGATTGAAACCAAGCGAACCCCTCCTTCCTCGAGAGAGGAATCCTTTATAAAAAATGCGTCAAACCCTAACCCCCTTTCTTCCTCCACAATAATCCCACGATCCACTTTTTTTTTATTAACTCATCAAAAGCAGACAGTGATTAAAAAATCGTAAAAACGTAAATACAATGTGACGAATTAAGAATTCGAATGCCCACTATAATAAGACCCCTATTTTTCTTCTTGCAGACGTGTATTTGTTAAGACAAAATTAATCGAGATAAAATGGTTGAATAGTGGAAGTGGTTGGGCAGACACTCCTGTTGCAGAGATACTGCCTTCCATGCATCGATTTGCGCTTATCATGCACTCGTCAGCATAGAATTGCCGATAACTGCAATGGCAGCAAGAAACTTGTTATAAACCACAATCTTCTATGGGAACTAACCTTCCAATTTAGACCTTCCATACAATTCATATACTATATCTTAATTCAGGCCACACGAAGATACAAAGGTAAAGTTCATAGAACTTTGTAGTTTCGTGTGACCTGAGCTAAATTGTATATGGATTTTATGCAAAGGCAAAATTCATCTTATGAACTTTGCAGCTTCGTGTGACTTGAGCTAAATCGTATATGAATTTTATGCAAAGGCAAAGTTCATATTATGAACTTTACCTTTACAGTTTTGTGTGGCTTGAGCGAAATTGTATATGGATTTTATGCCGGCGCGTGATAGAATTTTTGACGGATCTACGTTTTGAGCATTCTTTTGGCGTGAGGTCTGTATGTGTGCCTGTCTGTCTTTCGGAGTTAACTATCATCAAAAGACGAAACTTTAAAAACTAGTTAATCAAAAGATAACTAAATAAACAACAATAACTAAGGAATGAACAAAAATTAGGAAAAATATTAGCTACAATAATCAATTAACATATAATGAAACTACTTTAAAGTTACCAAAACAGAATACTGGAAAGAAGAAAAATACGAAAAAAATGAGGTTGTAACGGGTATCTGAAGCTACGCGAGCTAAATTTATTAACTTACTGCAAAAGACATTCGATTCAATCGCTTTAAAGGTAGCAGTAAATGTCACAGAAAATAAGATTATGCTAACATTAATTGAAGTAATCGGTTTCGGACTTCCTACAGCTGAAATTGAATAGCATATGATCAAACTACTAAAAGATTACCAGTCAATGGAACTTGAATTAAGAGTTGATTTCTTTTTATCTTTCAGTTTTATTTTAAATATCATATCAATCCGTGCCTTTTTGCTGCATTTCTTTCGCTCGGCGCTTATGTGGGCTAGTGTGAGGCTCGCTGTTGATACGCTGTTGATAAACAAAAGCCATTGATAATTTTTTAGTGGATTTTTAGCATATTGTGGTTGTTCTCACTCATTTTCAGTGCACTCCTTTGAATTGCTTTATTTCGTTAGTTCTAGCTGTTTATATTTACAGAACTGATATATTTTTCTGTCACTTTGTAATAATATTCTAATACTACATTTCTACTTCATACATAGGCGACTGTAAAACTTTTCAGGGGGGGGGGGACTCAAGCACATGATGTACAACATCGACTGGCTTGATGCTCAACTTTGTTATATTGAATGTCCAAGGGGGAGTATGACCCCTTCTCTCTTTACCCTCCTATGGGCAACTATGACGTCATATTTTATAAAATGATTGTAAAAGTTCATCTAATTCAGAAATTAGAAAACATTTAAAATGTTATATCTTGTATGCATTTATCTTGCATAGGTAACATTTTAAAATCTCATGCTTTTCATCCACTCTTTTCATTTTTATGTAGCATTATTTTATTTTATTCACCACTAAATAAAATTTATGAAATTGCGAATTCCAATATAAATTTTACTTGTAATACCAATTTTTTTGCCAAATTTTCAGCCTCCCCGGTCAAAAATCTCACGCTACGCTACTAGTTCAAAATATATGTATTCCATTGTTTTTTAGCCTACCACCTTACAGTTCATGTTTAACATTTGTTAAGCAAAGACATTGTTTTGACTTGATGAAAAAGGATAAAAATCTCTCTTGAAATAATTGTTGTCACGCAATTTGCATATGTCTGCTTTCATTAAGGAAGTATCGAAAGTGTTACAACATGATGTAATTATTGCGATCTTGAATGCACTCTCGAATACGACCCTATCTTTTCTTGTTGCAGGTACGTGTTTGCTGACGCAAAATTAGTCGAGATAAAATGTTTGAACAGTGGAAGTAGTGTTCAAGATTAAACTGCGTCTAGCTAATAGACTGTTTATGTGTGGAAAAAAAAATGGCGACCTTATTCCTTTTCTTATTGTTCCCAGTTAATTAAAAACTGTGAAACAAATGTGCTCAAAATGAAATAACTAAAGGAACAGGATTTTTGCTAAATAAGCTAATGGCAAACTAATCGACGTTACTTTTTCTTTCGTGAAATATTCTACAACATACGACACTTTTGTGATAATTAGAAAGCTAGTTTCATTGATAATGCCATGTAAGTATTTTATGCATATTCGTAACGGGCGAAAGTATTTGATTTTTATCTGGATTCCTACATTAAAAGGAAATGGAGTACTTTCGGAAAAAATAGTCTTTGCATAATTTTATGAGCTTTTGAAACGAAGTAATACCTGTGGGAAAATGTATTCAGTTTTTTGTTAGGTTTATTATGATGCCTCAAAAAACCTCTTTAGGTAGCATAACGTTCAAAACTAATTACAATTTATTAGCAAAAGCATAAAATCGTATCTTTATCTTTTTTAATTGTTTATTTTTTGTATGAGAACGTACATCAAAGCCGCATAAACAGAAGAAACAAAAAGTTTCCTTTGTCTCGAAGATTCAATCGATTCTTCATATATTTTAAGATACATATGTTTTTTCTGTTGGTATCTGCTAATATAAGTAATAGCATAGAATGCTGTGAACAAACAAGTTTTGAAATACGATTTTTATTACTTTCTCTGATAATTTTTTTCCCAGGATGAGTTTGTTTGATTAAATCTTTGAAAAATGCTGTCTAAAGCTTGATTTCTTTCTGTTTCTCAATTTTAAAATTGGGAAAACAAATGTGAATTTTCAATGCGATTTTCAGCTGGAAATTTGAGAAGGGAATTCATCAGCTCAATTTCAAAAGTTTTAATAAAAATGCACAATATTTGATTAAATACAACTATTAAATATTGAAATATAGTCTGTATTAGTTTTTATTTTTAAGTAAATTTTTGCAATACTTAAATTCTTGATGCAGTACAACAAATGCAGTAAAAGTTATTAGATATATGCAACTCAACTCAAGTATCACAATTCTTTTAAGTTGACCTATTTTAGATTTCAAATACTGTAATTAATGTTATAAAAGCCATTTAAGTGTTTAAAACCCTTCAATACTTGGTAATATATTAGGATATATTTGGAATAATGTCTAAAATCGAAACAAGTTTTATTATTTAGTGAAGTGTGTGAAATATATTTTTCTTCACATAATCTATCCTATAAATTATGAATTAATGTAGACGTTGATTTGACAGTTATATTTATAATTAGTATTAAATGATAAGTTTAGGAAAATATTAATTAATGCTACACTTGAAAGCAGCTAATTGACATTCATAAATTCTTTATGTCATATCAACTGATTGAAGTTCATTGTGATAATTAATCAATATCAATAATACACACATTAAAATTATTTATCATAGAAAATATAATGGCAAATTCTATTACATAAATCTTACAACTTTCAAATTTTTTTTTATTTTCTTGTAAATTCTGAAGAATTTAGAATACATAGGTTATATTTATGGTCTATTCGTCTTAATGAAACTGCTGTATATAAGGTATCTGTAACTTTTAGTGCGCTTAAAAATAAAGTAATGTTTGGAGCTAAAATATATCTATTACAACTGGATTTTTTTTCAATGGGGGTAAGCTATCATGATATTTTTTCAACAAAATATCTGTTCAACTCGTTTATTAATTCATACTGTGTAGGTCTACTTGTATAATAATGAGTATCAGAATGAAAATAATCATTTGCTATTTCCTTACACCTCTTATTAACTTGACATAGATTATCTTTGTTTCTTCTTTCTTGGCTCCCAGAGCACACTAAACTCGATACACAGTTTTATTTCTCAGAACATTTTCATTTATAAAAGTTGAAACGTCATTAGGTACGTCATGATTATGCATTTTTCTGCCAATTATGTACGGTTCCGTGTCTTCCGATGAAATGTCCTTCTGATTCTAACGCGCTCATCCGTGTATAATACGACACAGCTTTTAAATTAAATTATGTCAAAAAAAGAAAATTAAAATTATTTTTAGTGTCCTCCCCTGCACAACAGTGGCGGACGGAAAAGTAGAAAATAAATTTCAATCACGCACGAAATGGAACCAAATTAAAGGTGTAGGTAGATTCAATTCAACACAATACTATATTAAACTTATCATTATCCAAAATTGATATTATGGAAAATTGTCGAAGAGGAATGAGAGTGTAGGTGGATTCAATTCAACACAATACTACATAAATCTTATCTTTCTCTAAAACTGATATTATGCAACGTTGTCAAAACTCGTTCTTCCGCCTACATCGTCATTTCCCATAAAAAATTCTGCATAATGTCAATTTTGGATAATGATAAGATTGATATAGCATTGATTTGAATTACATTTGCATACACTCTCAATTGTGATTCAATTTCGTGAGTGATTGAAATTTATTTTCTACTATTCCACCTGTAACTGTTGTATAAGGAAGGATATTAACATCTTGTTTTTTGCCTCCTAATATAATATAATTGTCTAACGTGCTTTTGTGATTCCAGACCCTCCAAAAGTACAAGGCTGAATCTTTGCACAATTATAATATCCACTACAGTACATTACCTAACGGAGTCAGATTTTCGATCGGCCCCTGGCGAAAAAGAAATGCAGGAGACTCACGAAATGTTTCTTAAACACTCCTGAAGCCACTGTTGTGACATAGAAGGCTCAATCTTCGCACACATGCAGTATCATCCATCGGACAAAACTCAACGTAACCATATTTTCGAATAATACTTTGGGGGCGGAGAAAATGAATGTTTTTTTGAACGTCTTACCAGACACTCAAGCAGCTCTCCGTTTGATTACACGGTTCAATCTTTAATATTTATAGTATACGCCACTGGAAAAAAGATAATGCAGTCATACTTTCGATTAATATTCCGGGGGCGGAGAAAATTAATGTTTTTTTAATCGTCTTACCAGACACTCAAGCAACTCTCCGTTTGATTACAGGGTTGAATCTTTAATATTTATAGCCACTGGACAAAACTTAACGTAGCCATATTTTTGATAAATACTCCGGGGGCGGGGAAAAATAATGTTTTCTATAATCGTCTTACCAGACACTCAAGCAGCTCTCCGTTTGATTACAGGGTTGAATCTTTAATATTTATAGTATAGGCCACTGGACAAAACTTAATGTAGCCATATTTTCGATTAATACTTCGGGGGCGGAGAAAATGAATGTTTTTAATCGTTTTACCAGATACTCAAGCAGCTCTCCGTTTGATTACAGTGTTGAATCTTCAACATTTATTGTATAGGCAACTGGACAAAACTTAATGTAGCCATATTATCTATTAATACTCCGGGGTCGGAGAAAATTAATGTTTTTTTAATCGTCTTACCAGATACTCAAGCAGCTCTCTGTTTGCTTACAGGGTTGAATCTTTAACATTTATAGTATAGGCCACTGGACAAAACTTAACGTAGCCATATTTTCATTAAATACTCCGGTGGAGGAGAAAAAGAATGTATTTTTAATCGCTTTACCAGACACACAAGCAGCTCTCCGTTTGATTACGCGGTTGAATCTTTAACATGAGTAGCATAGGCCACTGGACAAAACTTAACGTAGCCATATTTCCAATTATGAAAATGAATGCTTTTTAATCGTCTTACCAGACACTCAGGTAGTTCTCAGTTTGATTACAGGGTTGAGTCTTTAAAATTTATAGTATAGGACACTGGACAAAACTTAACGCAGCCATATTTTCGATTAATACTCCGGGGGTGGAGAAAAAGAATGTTTTCTTTAATCTTCTTACTAGACACTCAAGCAGTTCTGTACTCGATTACAGGGTTGAATCTTTAACATTTATAGTATAGGCCACTGGACAAAACTTAATGCAGCCATATTTTCGATTTATACGCCGGGGACGAAGAAATTGAATGTTTTTCTAATCGTCTTCCCAGACACTCAAGCAGCTCTCCGTTTGATTGCACGGTTGAATCTTTAACATTTATAGTATAGGCCACTGGACAAAACTTAACGTATCCAAATTTTCGATTAATGCTCCGGTGGCGGAGGAAATGAATGTTTTTTAATCATCTTAACAGACACTTAAATAGCTCTCCTTTTGTTCACAGGGTTCAATTTTTAACATTTATAGTATAGGCCACTGGACAAAGCTTAATTATTTTCGATTAATATTCCGGGGGCGGATAAAATGAATGTTTTTTAATCGTCTTACCAGACACTCAAGCAGCTCTCTCTTTGATTACAGGATTGAATCTTTAATATTTATAGTATAGGCCACTGGACAAATCTTAACGTAGCCATATTTTCGATTAATACTCCGGGGGCGGAGAAAAAGTATGTTTTCTTTAATCTTCTTACCAGACACTGAAGCAATTCTGCGTTTGATTACAGGGTTGAATCATTAATATTTATAGTATAGGCCACTGGACAAAATTTAAAGTAGTCATATTTTCGATTAATACTCCGGGGGCGGAGAAAATGAATGTTTTTTTAATCGTCCTACCAGACACTCAAGCAGTTCTCCGTTTGATTACAGGGTTGAATCTTTAACATTTATATTATAGGCCACTGGACAAAACTTAATGTAGCCATATTTTCGATTAATGTTCCGGGGGTGGAGGAAATGAATATTTTTTAATCATCTTAACAGACACTCAAGTAGCTCTCCTTTTGTTTACAGGATTGAATTTTTAACATTTTTTGGTATAGGCCACTGGACAAACCTTAATTATTTTCGATTAATACTCCGTGGAAAGAAAAAATGAATGTTTTTTTTAATCGTCCCTCCAGACACTCAAGCATCTCTGCGTTTGATTACAGGGTTGAATTTTTAACATTTATAGTATAGGCCACTGCACAAAACTTAACGTAGCGACATTTTCGATTAATACTCCAGGGGCGTGGAAAATGAATGTTCTTTTAATCGTCTTACCAGACACTCAAGCAACTCTCCGTTTGATTACAGGGTTGAATCTATAACATTTATAGTATACGCCACTAGACAAAAGTTAACGTAGCCTTATTTTTGATTAATGCTCCGGGGGCGGAGAAAATAAATGTTTTTAATCGTCTTACCAGACACTCAAACAGCTCTCCATTTGTTTACAAGGTTAAATCTTTAACATTTATAGTATAGGCCACTGGACAAAATTTAACGTAGCCATATTATCGATTAATACTCCGGGGGCGGAGAAAATGAATGGTGTTTTGAATCGTCTTACCAGACACTCAAGCAACTCTCCGTTTGAATAGACGGTTGGATCATTAACATTTATAGTATAGGCTACTGGTCAAAACTTCACGTAGCCATATTTTCAATCAATACTCCGGGGGCGGAGAAAATGAATGTTTTTTTTAATCGTCTTACCAGACACTCAATCAGCTCTCCGTTTCATTACACGGTTGAATCCTTAACATTTATAGACTGAACCTAGCGAAGCCGGACTTTCGGTTTTCTTCCATGCGTAGATAAAATAGAGATGGGGATAAATTCTCTCAGAAAACTCACGAAGACCCTCTAGGAACATAAACCATGAACTAGAACCTAACTGAGTCATTGACAAGCTTAAATACTATTAAATACATAATGTAAGAGTCGGTTCTAATATCAGACCTTCTTCTTTTCCAAAGTGTCCTATAACTAATGGATGTCTGATTGTTTCTTAGTAGTTTATTTTAAATACTAGTTTATTTTAGATTTGTTCAGTTCATGCTTTTATTTATTTTCTCAGAAAATATCTCGAAATACATGTTTTTCAAATTAGCAGCATAGCAGCTCAATGGATGAAATGGATATACATATTAATATTAATTACACGCTATTTTAATGCCCTTTACACATAGCCGTCGTTTAAATTATCAGTTCGTGTATTAACTAGTCTACTATACTCTCATTTTACCTGGAATTATCACTGTTTTCGTTTTGAGAATAATCCGATTTAAATCTTTATTTTTCAATAATTCGCATTGCAAGCTTGAAAATTACAAAATATTGTATCTAGTTCCAGAGGAGTTTACATTATCCTCTTGACCTGGCTGATCTAACCCCAAAATGGGAGGAATTGGGGATTCAAAACAATAAAATCACTAAATTTAATATTTGTAACGCAAAAAAATTTTCGGTGTTGGGGTCATTTTCACCTTAGCACCCTTTCTGGGTAGAACAATTGTTCCTCTTCTCCTTTCCAAAACATTGTAAATTTGTAATGAAAATTATATGTGTGTTAGACTTATTAAATGTTTTTTTTGTATGTACTTAAAGTAAAACTTATTATTCAATTGTAAGGAAGAATATTACTAACAATTCGCCCATCTAAAAAGTAGGGTTTGTAAAAGCTAGTTTATAATAAATCCAATAGCGACTATTATTTTCAAGACAAGCTTACGGTTAACCAACAGAATAAGCCGTTAGTTACTAAAGCCCGTTATTATTAATAGCAGTCTATTTATTAGATTACTCCAATGATAGAAACAAAATGATTCTTAGAAACTCACACCTAAGGATTATACTACAGTATTACTGGATCAAGGCATGATAAGTAGGGCCATTACAGTCTGGAGAATGAGTTCATATCTAGAGAACCGTTCACAAAAGCAGGAAATACCGTCTCTAATAAATTTCTCCATAAAAGAGTGCTAATGTTCTAGAAGAGGTGTGATAAAATTTTATGCCAGAATCATTTAAAAGCAGACATTTACTAGAACCAATCCACACTCATGAAAAATAGATTCCGAAAACCTTAGTTCTAAATACTAATAGATTATATAACGTAGTTATTTCGTAGCTTTAACAACCATTTCTTACACATAATGGTACTTGCAGCATAAATGGTTTTCATCCCCTTCTCACAGGAGGTGAGACAACATGTATATGATTTAACACATAGAATTATATGATATGCTTTGTTATGTAAGAAACACATTTATGTAACGATACGAAAATTCTAATTTATATATTCTAATTTTAAATTAAATTTATGATTAATATAATAACTTTTTGTGCAAATAGACTTTTTACATTAATATATTTTTATAAATATTCTTGCAGTTTTTGATTAATCATTCTAATAAAATTTAGATACACATTAATTTACAATACAATTACTTATAAAATAATTTATTTATTTATTTATTCATTTTTTTTATTCATTTCTTTATTCATTTCTTTACTTCCTGGTGTAGTAATTTATTTCTATATCAATAATCTGATCTCATAATTACCAATCTTCTTCAAGTCTATTTCCAATGATACTCATCAGAAGGCGCTTTTTACAGTTTTCTATCGCGTATTTTCTTGTGGTATTTCATTGCATTCTTCAGGGTTACGAAGTAGTTTGTATGTATGACTTTTGATGTCTAATCGCATCATTATTAATTAATTTTTTAAAATTTGCTATATTTTGTTTTATGTGCATCATCCTCCCCTTTCCATTTTTCTCTTACTAATTTTATTTTCATAATGTGTCGGATCCTTTTATAATGTTTCAACCACGTGTGTTGCATTATAATACAAAACACATTTAATACTTCTATGGATGTAAAGGTCCTTGAAAATTAGCATCTACAGAAGTTCTATCCAATTCCATCTATCGAAATTTACATCTTTTCTTAAATTTTATCATTTTAATATTTTGGGTCTTTAATATTTTCCTTTACTTTTGACGCACATTCTCAGAATGTTTGTATCATACATGAAGAAACTGATAATTTAATTCCCAACTTTTATTACCATGTGTTATTAATTATTTCAACTTTATAGTATTAATTTAAGATCATGTTTAATCGTCAGGCATCAATGTTTTCATTTTGTTAGATATTATAATCTATCTATCTATTATTATTATATATACTAATTGCCAAGTGTCCGTCTGTCTGTCTGTCTGTCCGTCTGTCTGTCTGTCCGTCTGTCTGTCACGCCTTTTTAGGCACTTCCCGAATAGATAGAGACTTGCAATTTGGTACACGGCTCGGTCGTTCGATAAAACTACCTGGAAAAATCGAATTTTTCGAAAACGTTCTATAGAGGGGGTGCCCCACACCAAAACGTTCGAAAAGTGAAACGACGGGAAAGCATGCTTTGCGATGAGATAGAGACTTCAAATTTGGTGTATGGGTAAATCGTTCGAAAGGAAGAAAGTGTGCAATTTCAGATTTCCAATATTTTCTACTTAAAGGGGGGTGCAGCACACCAAAACATTCGAAAAGTGAAATGATAGGACAGCATGCTTTGCGATGAGGTAGAGACTTCAAATTTGGTGTATGGGTGAATCGTTCGAAAGGCAGAAAGTGTGCATTTTCAGATTTCCAATATTTTCTACTCAAGGGGGTGCCGCACACCAAAACTTTCGAAAAGTGAAATGATAGGAAAGCCTGCTTTGCGATAAGATAGGGATTTCAAATTTGGTATATAGGTAAACCGTTGGAAAGGAAGAAAGTGTGTAATTTCAGATTTCCAATATTTCCTATTTAAGGGGGTGTCGCGCACAAAAATGTTCGATTTTCCGAATAAATGAGAAACGGCCCCTTTAAAATTTGATAGAGGCTCAAAATTTTAAATATAGACTAATCATTGGATGAAAATACCCAAAACGAATATAATTTTTCAAAAATGTTCGTTTAAGGGGGTTTTCCAGAGGAAAACGTTCGAAATGTGAATTGATACAAAAAAACATGCTTCGAAATAAGATACAGACTTCAAATTTGGTGTACAGGTAGATAGTTCGAAAGAAAGAACATGTGCAATTTCAGTTTTCCGATATTTTGAACTTTTGGGGGTGCCTCAAAACTAAATGTTCGATTTGTCGAATAAATGAGTAAAAAATTTACATTATTCAGGGGTTGCTTAATGTGGGGCCGTTGATTTTCAACGGGTATGCGGCTAGTATATACTAATTGCCAAGTGTCCGTCTGTCTGTCTGTCTGTCCGTCTGTCTGTCACGCCTTTTTTAGGCACTTCCCGAATAGATAGAGACTTGCAATTTGGTACACGGCTCGGTCGTTCGATAAAACCCCCTGGAAAAATCGAATTTTTCGAAAACGTCCTATAGAGGGGGTGCCCCACACCAAAACGTTCGAAAAGTGAAATGACGGGAAAGCATGCTTTGCGATGAGATAGAGACTTCAAATTTGGTATATGGGTAAATCACTCGAAAGGAAGAAAGTGTGCAATTTCAGATTTCCAATATTTTCTACTTAAAGGGGGGGGGGGGGGGTGCAGCACACCAAAACGTTCGAAAAGTGAAATGATAGGAGAGCATGCTTTGCGATGAGATAGAGACTTCAAATTTGGTGTATGGATAAATCGTTAGAAAGAAAGAAAGTGTGGAATTTCAGATTTTCAATATTTTCTACTTAAGGGGGTGCCGCACACCAAAACGTTCGAAAAGTGAAATGACGGGAAAGCATGCTTTGCGATGAGATAGAGACTTCAAATTTGGTATATGGGTAAATCACTCGAAAGGAAGAAAGTGTGCAATTTCAGATTTCCAATATTTTCTACTTAAGGGGGGGTGCAGCACACCAAAACGTTCGAAAAGTGAAATGATAGGAGAACATGATTTGCGATGAGATAGAGACTTCAAGTTTGGTGTATGGGTAAATCGTTTGAAACAAAGAACGTGTGGAATTTCAGATTTCCAATATTTTCTACTTAAGGGGGTTCTGCACACTAAAATATTCGATTTGCCGAATAAATGTGAAACGCGAATTATTAAAAAATTACAATATTCAGGGGTTGCTTATTGCGAGAACGTTGATTTTCAACGGGTATTCGGCTAGTATATACTAATTGCCAAGTGTCCGTCTGTCTGTCTGTCTGTCACGCTTTTTTCAGGCACTTCCCGTATAGATAGAGACTTGCAATTTGGTACACGGCTCGGTCGTTCGATAAAACTACCTGGAAAAATCGAATTTTTCGAAAACGTTCTATAGAGGGGGTGCCCCACACCAAAACGTTCGAAAAGTGAAACGACGGGAAAGCATGCTTTGCGATGAGATAGAGACTTCAAATTTGGTGTATGGGTAAATCGTTCGAAAGGAAGAAAGTGTGCAATTTCAGATTTCCAATATTTTCTACTTAAAGGGGGGTGCAGCACACCAAAACATTCGAAAAGTGAAATGATAGGACAGCATGCTTTGCGATGAGGTAGAGACTTCAAATTTGGTGTATGGGTGAATCGTTCGAAAGGCAGAAAGTGTGCATTTTCAGATTTCCAATATTTTCTACTCAAGGGGGTGCCGCACACCAAAACTTTCGAAAAGTGAAATGATAGGAAAGCCTGCTTTGCGATAAGATAGGGATTTCAAATTTGGTATATAGGTAAACCGTTGGAAAGGAAGAAAGTGTGTAATTTCAGATTTCCAATATTTCCTATTTAAGGGGGTGTCGCGCACAAAAATGTTCGATTTTCCGAATAAATGAGAAACGGCCCCTTTAAAATTTGATAGAGGCTCAAAATTTTAAATATAGACTAATCATTGGATGAAAATACCCAAAACGAATATAATTTTTCAAAAATGTTCGTTTAAGGGGGTTTTCCAGAGGAAAACGTTCGAAATGTGAATTGATACAAAAAAACATGCTTCGAAATAAGATACAGACTTCAAATTTGGTGTACAGGTAGATAGTTCGAAAGAAAGAACATGTGCAATTTCAGTTTTCCGATATTTTGAACTTTTGGGGGTGCCTCAAAACTAAATGTTCGATTTGTCGAATAAATGAGTAAAAAATTTACATTATTCAGGGGTTGCTTAATGTGGGGCCGTTGATTTTCAACGGGTATGCGGCTAGTATATACTAATTGCCAAGTGTCCGTCTGTCTGTCTGTCCGTCTGTCTGTCTGTCACGCTTTTTTTAGGCACTTCCCGAATAGATAGAGACTTGCAATTTGGTACACGGCTCGGTCGTTCCAAAAAACCCCCTGGAAAAATCGAATTTTTCGAAAACGTTCTATAGAGGAGGTGCCCCACACCAAAACGTTCGAAAAGCGAAATGACGGGAAAGCATGCTTTGCGATGAGATAGAGACTTCAAATTTGGTATATGGGTAAATCACTCGAAAGGAAGAAAGTGTGCAATTTCAGATTTCCAATATTTTCTACTTAAGGGGGGGGGGGGGTGCAGCACACCAAAACGTTCGAAAAGTAAAATGATAGGATAGCATGCTTTGCGATGAGATAGAGACTTCAAGTTTGGTGTATGGGTAAATCGTTGGAAACAAAGAAAGTGTGGAATTTCAGATTTCCAATATTTTCTACTTAAGGGGGTGCCGCACACGAAAACGTTCGAAAAGTGAAATGATAGGAAAGAATGCTTTGCGATGAGGTAGAGACTTCAAATTTGGTGTATGGGTAAATCGTTCGAAAAGAAGAAAATGTGCAATTTCAGATTTCTAATATTTTCTACTTAAGGGGGTGCCGCATACCAAAATGTTCGATTTAGAGAAAAAGTGAGAAAACGCTTCTTTAAAATTTGATAGAGACTTGAAATTTAGTATATGGACTAATCATTTGACGGAAAAATGCAAGACGAGTATAGTTTTTCAACAATGTTCGTTTAAGGAGGTGCTAAAGAGTGAAACATTCGAAAAGTGAATTGCTAAAAAACCATGTTTCGAAATGAGACAGATATATCAAATTTGGTGTAAGGGTAGATAGTTTGAAAGGAAGAAAATGTGAAATTTCAGATTTCCAATATTTGTTACTTTCAGGGGTCCGCAAATTTAGTTTCCCAATATTTTCTTCTTTGGGGGGTTCTGTACACCAAAATATTCCATCTGTCGAATATATGTGAAAACGCGAATTATTATAAAATTTACATTATTCAGTGGTTGCTTATTGCGAGACCGATGATTTTCAACGGGTATTTGGCTAGTATATACTAATTGCCAAGTGTCCGTCTGTCTGTCTGTCTGTCCGTCTGTCTGTCACGCCTTTTTTAGGCACTTCCCGAATAGATAGAGACTTGCAATTTGGTACACGGCTCGGTCGTTCGATAAAACCCCCTGGAAAAATCGAATTTTTCGAAAACGTCCTATAGAGGGGGTGCCCCACACCAAAACGTTCGAAAAGTGAAATGACGGGAAAGCATGCTTTGCGATGAGATAGAGACTTCAAATTTGGTATATGGGTAAATCACTCGAAAGGAAGAAAGTGTGCAATTTCAGATTTCCAATATTTTCTACTTAAAGGGGGGGGGGTGCAGCACACCAAAACGTTCGAAAAGTGAAATGATAGGAGAGCATGCTTTGCGATGAGATAGAGACTTCAAATTTGGTGTATGGATAAATCGTTAGAAAGAAAGAAAGTGTGGAATTTCAGATTTTCAATATTTTCTACTTAAGGGGGTGCCGCACACCAAAACGTTCGAAAAGTGAAATGACGGGAAAGCATGCTTTGCGATGAGATAGAGACTTCAAATTTGGTATATGGGTAAATCACTCGAAAGGAAGAAAGTGTGCAATTTCAGATTTCCAATATTTTCTACTTAAGGGGGGGTGCAGCACACCAAAACGTTCGAAAAGTGAAATGATAGGAGAACATGATTTGCGATGAGATAGAGACTTCAAGTTTGGTGTATGGGTAAATCGTTTGAAACAAAGAACGTGTGGAATTTCAGATTTCCAATATTTTCTACTTAAGGGGGTTCTGCACACTAAAATATTCGATTTGCCGAATAAATGTGAAACGCGAATTATTAAAAAATTACAATATTCAGGGGTTGCTTATTGCGAGAACGTTGATTTTCAACGGGTATTCGGCTAGTATATACTAATTGCCAAGTGTCCGTCTGTCTGTCTGTCTGTCACGCTTTTTTCAGGCACTTCCCGTATAGATAGAGACTTGCAATTTGGTACACGGCTCGGACGTTCGATAAAACCCACTGGAAAAATCGAATTTTTCGAAAATGTTCTCTAGGGGGGGTGCTGCACACCAAAACGTTCGAAAAGTGAAATCATAGGAAAGCATGCTTTGCGATGAGATACAGACTTCAAATTTGGTGTATGGGTAAACAGTTCGAATGGAAGAAAATGTGCAATTTCAGATTTCCAATATTGTCTAATTAAGGGGGTGCCGCAGACCCAAAACGTTCGAAAAGTGAAATTATAGGAAACTAGGCTTTGCGATGAGTTAGAAACTTCAAATTTGGTGCATGAGTAAACCGTTTGAAAGGAAGAAAGTGTGCAATTCAGATTTCCAATATTTTCTACTTAAGGGGGTGCCGCACACCAAAACGTTCGAAAAGTGAAATGATAGGAAAGCATGCTTTGCGATGAGATAGAAACTTCAAATGTAGTGTATTGATAAACCGTTCGAAAAGAAGAAAGTGTACAATTTCAGATTTCCAATATTTTCTACTTAAGGGGGTGCCGCACTCCAAAATATTCGATTTACCGAATAAATGAGAAAAGGCTACTTTAAAATTTGATGGAGGCTCAAAATTTTATATATAGACTAATCATTTGATGAAAACACCCAAAACGAATATAATTTTTCAAAAATGTTCGTTTAAGGGGGTTCTCCAGAGGAAAACGTTCGAAATGTGAATTGATAAAAAAAACATGCTTCGAAATAAGATAGAGACATCAAATTTGGTGTACAGGTAGATAGTTCAAAAGGAAGAACATGTGCAATTTCTGTTTTCCGATATTTTGAACTTTTGGGGGTGCCTCAAAACTAAATGTTCGATTTGTCGAATAAATAAGAAACGCGAATTATTAAAAAATTTACATTATTCAGGAGTTGCTTATTGCAAGACCGTTGATTTTCAACGGGTATGCGGCTAGTATATACTAATTGCCAAGTGTCCGTCTGTCTGTCTGTCCGTCTGTCTGTCTGATCGTCTGTCTGTCTGTCCGTCTGTCTGTCACGCTTTTTTTAGGCACTTCCCGAATAGATAGAGACTTGCAATTTGGTACACGGCTCGGTCGTTCGATAAAACGCCCTGGAAAAATCGATTTTTTCGAAAACGTTCTATAGAGGGGGTGCCCCACACCAAAACGTCCGAAAAGTGAAATGACGGGAAAGCATGCTTTGCGATGAGATAGAGACTTCAAATTTGGTGTATGGGTAAATCGTTCGAAAGGAAGAAAGTGTGCAATTTCAGATTTCCAATATTTTCTACTTAAAGGGGGGTGCAGCACACCAAAACATTCGAAAAGTGAAATGATAGGACAGCATGCTTTGCGATGAGGTAGAGACTTCAAATTTGGTGTATGGGTAAATCGTTCGAAAGGCAGAAAGTGTGCTTTTTCAGATTTCCAATATTTTCTATTCAAGGGGGTGCCGCACACCAAAACGTTCGAAAAGTGAAATGATAGGAAAGCCTGCTTTGCGATAAGATAGGGACTTCAAATTTGGTATATAGGTAAACCGTTAGAAAGGAAGAAAGTGTGTAATTTCAGATTTCCAATATTTCCTACTTAAGGGGGTGTCGCACACAAAAATGTTCGATTTTTCGAATAAATGAGAAACGGCCCCTTTAAAATTTGATAGAGGCTCAAAATTTTAAATATAGACAAATCATTTGATGAAAACACACAAAACGAATATAATTTTTCAAAAATGTTCGTTTAAGGGGGTTTTCCAGAGGAAAACGTTCGAAATGTGAATTGATAAAAAAAAACATGCTTCGAAATAAGATACAGACTTCAAATTTGGTGTACAGGTAGATAGTTCGAAAGGAAGAACATGTGCAATTTCAGTTTTCCGATATTTTGAACTTTTGGAGGTGCCTCAAAACTAAATGTTCGATTTGTCGAATAAATAAGAAACGCGAATTATTAAAAAATTTACATTATTCAGGGATTGCTTAATGTGGGGCCGTTGATTTTCAACGGGTATGCGGCTAGTATATACTAATTGCCAAGTGTCCGTCTGTCTGTCTGTCTGTCCGTCTGTCTGTCTGTCCGTCTGTCTGTCACGCTTTTTTTAGGCACTTCCCCAATAGATAGAGACTTGCAATTTGGTACACGGCTCGGTCGTTCGATAAAACCCCCTGGAAAAATCGAATTTTTCGAAAATGTTCTATAGAGGGGGTGCCCCACACCATAACGTTCGAAAAGTGAAATGACGGGAAAGCATGCTTTGCGATGAGATAGAGACTTCAAATTTGGTATATGGGTAAATCTCTCGAAAGGAAGAAAGTGTGCAATTTCAGATTTCCAATATTTTCTACTTAAGGGGGGGGTGCAGCACACCAAAACGTTCGAAAAGTGAAATGATAGGAGAGCATGCTTTGCGATGAGATAGAGACTTCAAGTTTGGTGTATGGGTAATATATCTATCATAAATTTACATATAAATCTGTCTACATGATTCCTGGTCCCATACTTAACACACCCCAGTCTATTATTATACATTATCTGAATTATGTGCAAATGTACAGTAACAAATCTGGTATACATTTGTATAATTAATTAATATCAACCAGAAAAGTCTTAATAGATAAAATATGTCATATTCCAGGTGACAATGATCATTGTTAACATTAAAAAAATGTAGAAATTTTCTGATTAGAAGGGAAAATTCCAATTGAAGTTTATTACTTGGATTATTAGTCATTTGAATCCTAAACTGTCCAAACTTCTAATCTATTATTATTATTATCTGTATATACTAATTGCCAAGTGTCCGTCTGTCTGTCTGTCACGCTTTTTTCAGGCACTTCCCGAATAGATAGAGACTTGCAATTTGGTGCACGGCTCGGTCGTTCGATAAAAACCCCTGGAAAATCGAATTTTCCGAAAACGTTCTATAGAGGGGGTGCCCCACACCAAAACGTTCGAAAAGTGAAAAGTTGAGAAAGCATACTTTGCGATGAGATAGAGACTTCAAATTTGGTGTATAGGTAAATCATTCCAAAGGAAGAAAGTGTGCAATTTCAGATTTCCAGTATTTTCTACTAAAGGGGGTGCCGCACACCAAAACGTTCGAAAAGTGAAATGATCGGAAAGCATGCTTTGCGATGAGACAGAGACTTCAAATTCGGTGTATGGGTAAATCGTTCGAAAGGAAGAAAGTGTGCAATTTCAGATTTCCATTTTTTTTTACTTAAGGGGGTGCCGCACACTAAAACGTTCGAAAAGTGAAATGATAGGAATGCATGCTTTGCAATGAGATAGAGGCTTCAAATTCGGTGTATGGGTAAATTGTTCGAAAAGAAGCAAATGTACAATTTCAGATTTCCAATATTTTCTTCTTAAGGGGGTGTCGCACACCAAAACGTTCGATTTACCGAATAAATGAGAAAAAGCGCCTTTAGAATTTGATAGAGGCATAAAATTTGGTATATGGGCTAATAATTTGACGAAAACTCCCAAGACGAATGCAGTTTTTCAAAAATGTTTGTTTAAGGGTGTGCTCCAGAGTAAAACGTCCGAAAAGTTAATTGATAAAAAATCCATGCATTGGAATAAGATAGAGGTATTAAATTTGGTGTAAGGGTAGATAGTTTGAAAGGAAGAAAGTTACAATTTCAGTTTACCAATATTTTCTACTTTAGGAGGTGCCGCACACCAAAATGTTCGATTTTCGGAATAAAGGAGAAACGCTCCTTTTAAAACGTGATAGAGGTTTTATATTTGGTATATGGGCGAATCATATCATAGAAATCACAAAAAGAATAGAGTTTTTCAAAAATGTATGGCAAAGGGGGTGGGTACGAAATCACAAAAAAGAATAGAGTTTTTCAAAAATGTATGGCAAAGGGGGTGGGTACTCCACACAAAAGCATTCGGGCGCGGTAGCCCATTGGTTAGCGCGCTGGAGTTGCACTCGGTAGGCCCGGGTTCGATTCCAGCCACTGCCAAAACTGCCGCCGTGTTCATGCGGAGTACGATCACGTTAAACATGTGGGTCCGAAAGTCCTTCCGAGAGGTTGGTGGTAGGGGAAGGAGGGTACGGTCCCTGTGGATGCCTCCCCCACTGGGTTCCGGTCTAAATTGGGTGGCACTTCCCGGCCGTCCAAACAGTTACCTTACACCTTTCTGGTAGGTCGGACGGTCTGGGTTTCAACAACAACACAAAAGCATTCGAAAGATGAAATACTAGAAAAGCATGCTTCAGGATGAGATAGAGACTTCAAATTTTGGTGTACGGGTAAAAAGTTGGAAAGGAAGAAAGTGTGCAATTTCAGTCTTCCAACATTTGCTATTGTAGGGGGGTGCCTCTCACTCAAATGTTCGATTTGCCGAACAAATGAAAAACTCCTCCTATACAATGTGATAGAAGCTTGAAATTTAGTATATGGGCTAACCTTTTGACAAAAAAAACCAAACATGAATACAGTTTGACAAAAATGTTCATTAACGGGATGCTACACAGAAAAACGTTCGATAGGTGAAGTGATAGAAAAAACATGCTTTTCGATAGAATAGCGACTTCAAATTTGGTGTACGGGTAGATAGTTTGAAAGGAAGAAAGCGTGAAATTTCAGATTTCCAATATTTGCTACATTAAGGGGTGCCGCACACTAATATGTTCGATTTTTCGAATAAATTGAGGCAAGCTTCTTTTTAAATGTGATAGAGGCTTGATATTCGGTATATGAGCCAATCATCTGATAAAAAACCCAAGACAAAGAGAGTTTTTCAAAAATGTTCATTTATGGGTGTGCTTCACAGAAAAAAGTTCCAAAGGAGAAATACTAATATAGGGGTCCTCGGGATGAGATAGACTTTAATGTGGTGTACCGGTAAATAATTCGAAAGGAAGAAATGCGGAAATTTAGTTTCAAAATATTTTCTTCTTTAGGGGGTTCTGCACACCAACATATTCGATTTGTCGAATAAATGTGAAACGCGAATTATTAAAAAATTTACATTATTCGGGGTTGCTTATTGCGAGACCGTTGATTTTCAACGGGTATTCGGCTAGTATATACTAATTGCCAAGTGTCCGTCTGTCTGTCTGTCTGTCCGTCTGTCTGTCTGTCCGTCTGTCTGTCACGCTTTTTTTAGGCACTTCCCCAATAGATAGAGACTTGCAATTTGGTACACGGCTCGGTCGTTCGATAAAACCCCCTGGAAAAATCGAATTTTTCGAAAATGTTCTATAGAGTGGGTGCCCCACACCATAACGTTCGAAAAGTGAAATGACGGGAAAGCATGCTTTGCGATGAGATAGAGACTTCAAATTTGGTATATGGGTAAATCACTCGAAAGGAAGAAAGTGTGCAATTTCAGATTTCCAATATTTTCTACTTAAGGGGGGGTGCAGCACACCAAAACGTTCGAAAAGTGAAATGATAGGAGAGCATGCTTTGCGATGAGATAGAGACTTCAAGTTTGGTGTATGGGTAATATATCTATCATAAATTTACATATAAATCTGTCTACATGATTCCTGGTCCCATAATTAACACACCCCAGTCTATTATTATACATTATCTGCATTATGTGCAAATGTACAGTAACAAATCTGGTATACATTCGTATAATTAATTAATATCAACCAGAAAAGTCTTAATAGATAAAATATGTCATATTCCAGGTGACAATGATCATTGTTAACATTAAAAAATGTAGAAATTTTCTGATTAGAAGGGAAAATTCCAATTGAAGTTTATTACTTGGATTATTAGTCATTTGAATCCTAAACTGTCCAAACTTCTAATCTATTATTATTATTATCTGTATATACTAATTGCCAAGTGTCCGTCTGTCACGCTTTTTTCAGGCACTTCCCGAATAGATAGAGACTTGCAATTTGGTGCACGGCTCGGTCGTTCGATAAAACCCCCTGGAAAAATCGAATTTTCCGAAAACGTTCTATAGAGGGGGTGCCCCACACCAAAACGTTCGAAAAGTGAAAAGTTGAGAAAGCATACTTTGCGATGAGATAGAGACTTCAAATTTGGTGTATAGGTAAATCATTCCAAAGAAAGAAAGTGTGCAATTTCAGATTTCCAGTATTTTCTACTAAAGGGGGTGCCGCACACCAAAACGTTCGAAAAGTGAAATGATCGGAAAGCATGCTTTGCGATGAGACAGAGACTTCAAATTCGGTGTATGGGTAAATCGTTCGAAAGGAAGAAAGTGTGCAATTTCAGATTTCCATTTTTTTTTTACTTAAGGGGGTGCCGCACACTAAAACGTTCGAAAAGTGAAATGATAGGAATGCATGCTTTGCAATGAGATAGAGGCTTCAAATTCGGTGTATGGGTAAATTGTTCGAAAAGAAGCAAATGTACAATTTCAGATTTCCAATATTTTCTTCTTAAGGGGGTGTCGCACACCAAAACGTTCGATTTACCGAATAAATGAGAAAAAGCGCCTTTAGAATTTGATAGAGGCATAAAATTTGGTATATGGGCTAATAATTTGACGAAAACTCCCAAGACGAATGCAGTTTTTCAAAAATGTTCGTTTAAGGGTGTGCTCCAGAGTAAAACGTTCGAAAAGTTAATTGATAAAAAATCCATGTATTGGAATAAGATAGAGGTATTAAATTTGGTGTAAGGGTAGATAGTTTGAAAGGAAGAAAGTTACAATTTCAGTTTACCAATATTTTCTACTTTAGGAGGTGCCGCACACCAAAATGTTCGATTTTCGGAATAAAGGAGAAACGCTCCTTTTAAAACGTGATAGAGGTTTTATATTTGGTATATGGGCGAATCATATCATAGAAATCACAAAAAGAATAGAGTTTTTCAAAAATGTATGGCAAAGGGGGTGGGTACTCCACACAAAAGCATTCGAAAGATGAAATACTAGAAAAGCATGCTTCAGGACGAGATAGAGACTTCAAATTTTGGTGTACGGGTAAAAAGTTGGAAAGGAAGAAAGTGTGCAATTTCAGTCTTCCAACATTTGCTATTGTAGGGGGGTGCCTCTCACTCAAATGTTCGATTTGCCGAACAAATGAAAAACTCCTCCTATACAATGTGATAGAAGCTTGAAATTTAGTATATGGGCTAACCTTTTGACAAAAAAAACCAAACATGAATACAGTTTGACAAAAATGTTCATTAACGGGATGCTACACAGAAAAACGTTCGATAGGTGAAGTGATAGAAAAAACATGCTTTTCGATAGAATAGCGACTTCAAATTTGGTGTACGGGTAGATAGTTTGAAAGGAAGAAAGCGTGAAATTTCAGATTTCCAATATTTGCTACATTAAGGGGTGCCGCACACTAATATGTTCGATTTTTCGAATAAATTGAGGCAAGCTTCTTTTTAAATGTGATAGAGGCTTGATATTCGGTATATGAGCCAATCATCTGATAAAAAACCCAAGACAAAGAGAGTTTTTCAAAAATGTTCATTTATGGGTGTGCTTCACAGAAAAAAGTTCCAAAGGAGAAATACTAATATAGGGGTGCCTCGGGATGAGATAGACTTTAATGTGGTGTACCGGTAAATAATTCGAAAGGAAGAAATGCGGAAATTTAGTTTCAAAATATTTTCTTCTTTAGGGGGTTCTGCACACCAACATATTCGATTTGTCGAATAAATGTGAAACGCGAATTATTAAAAAATTTACATTATTCGGGGTTGCTTATTGCGAGACCGTTGATTTTCAACGGGTATTCGGCTAGTATATACTAATTGCCAAGTGTCCGTCTGTCTGTCTGTCCGTCTGTCTGTCTGTCACGCCTTTTTTAGTCACTTCCCGAATAG